>LR738711.1:326925496-327115485 GCA_902687465.1 Secale cereale | reverse complement strand
TCCATAAGCTTAAATGACACATCAACTTGTTGAGAAGCCACGTGAATAGATTGAAGAATAAACCAAATAAACCAACAAGGTAACGGCTGGAAGAAATGCATGATAGAGGTTTCGTCAAAAAAATTCGTGATGAGCCCCCCCTGGCAAGATGTTACAAAGGACATTGCATCCCCGAATCAGCATAGCCAAGGATTCATTAAGATGCAACCCCCAGTGTAAAATTGACCGTGACAAACGAACCACTAGACGTTGAACCCCAACCTCATATCATGCATTCGTTGGAAGATTTACTAAGAGCTACTTGAATTCCCACCTATTAATTCCCGAAACTTTCTGGTTATGCAATCTGGTGTTCGGGATATAGGGGAAGCACCGTATATCACACAACTAACAAGTACTACATCCAACTGTATCCATCCGCCAACACATAACCAGGCACCTTTGGAAACCGTTTACCTCAGACCTTCGAAAAGCATCCGCTATACTAGTTGTGGCAATACTCCTGAACTATCCCCCAGTACTGGGTGACGTCGGGGTTATCTCACCACCACACAAGCATAGAAGCGTTTTCGATGTCGGCCACCTCTGGTATTCCAGAACCGCGATGATACAATTGTGACGACAACACCTCGGAGCTCAACTCCCCGGGACACTGCCACAACCCCTAAATGACAGGAGGCACCAAGAACAAAGTTCTCGTCACAAAGATATCAGAACAATCCAACAATACCTATGTGATCGTAAAAAAAAATTAGTGGAAAAGAGGGTAGGAAGTCCAATCTTCTACATCAGGAGTCCTCACCAGAGCGACGAAGGGGATAAGGAGAAAAAGAACTCCTACTCTCCGATATATATAATCCTAAGACTCAAAACATTTTTTAAATTTTAGAGTCAACATCTGCAGCGTGTCGATCAAGCAGAGGCTCCTAGGTCGGCGAAGGCTCTGATACAAACTTCTAACGCCCAAGATGCGACTATAGCTCCTACGTGTCGAGGCACCACTTATAGGCATAATCGCATTTTGGTACAATCATGGTTCGGCTATAGACAAATCCAAATGAAAAGAAGATAACCACCCAGTATGCCCGATCGGCCCTAGTAGGAACCACTACTGATCATCGAGCAACGTCACATACAATCGCCCACATTCCTCATCGAACTCCCACTTGAGTTCCTGGCCATCACCTGATTCGTACTCGGTTGTACCTGCAACTGTGTTTCTAGTAAACTTTGAGTCACGAGGACTCAGCAATCCCATTCCCGTGTATCAAAACTATCAAAGCCTTTGGGTAAGGAGAAAGTGTAGAAGTGGGCTTCTGCAAGTGCTAAGCGTAGATGAGGTGGCTAGCTTACGTATCATCAGAGCCAGAAGAGAAGTGCAAGCCATCGGTCGTGAACTATTCATGATAACTTGATGATCCTATCTACCTACGAGTCATTCATAACCCAGCCTTGTTCTCTTCCCGAATTCCCTTGAAAAGAGACCATCACGACTACTCACACGGTAGTGTATTATGTTTGGGTTTTGTGTCAAGTTATCTACAAACGGATATTAACAAATTCCAATCCTCCACATAACCGCGAGCACGCCTTTCAAAAGATCGTAACCCTACAGGGGTGTCCCAACTTAGCCCATCACAAGCTCTCGCGAGCAACAGAGGTAACAACCCCTTATCTTAGGGACAACCCGATCAGACTCGAAATCCTGGTGTACAAGATATTTCGACAATGGTAAAACAAGTCCAGCAAGACCTCCCGACGTGCTGACACCCGGATAGGTGCCGCGCGTATCTCAGCCTAGGCCACGATCGAATAGGTCAAGCTACGAGTGAATAACAGATACCTCGAGTTTCCCCAAGGCGGCCCCACAGGCTGCCCAGTTTGGACCAACACTCATGAGGAGCGAACTATTAAGTCCTCGGGTACTAGCTGGTCCCTATGCAAGTTTTAGTTATTAGGCAAATGGTAAAACCATTGTTGGGCTTTGCTGCAGGATTTTTGTTCAAAGCGAACTATTAAGGGTGGCCCATAAACCCCAACCACGTTAGGAACGCAAAATCAAGGAACATAGCACCGGTTTATCGGTTCTTAAGGCGGCATGAGTGGAACAAATCACCGAGCAAAAAGCCAAGCCTTCCACCCATTGCCAAGTATATATGGTGCATTAATTTAAAAAACAGATGTTGTGTTAATCCCAAAAAACCCAATCCACATGGAGCAAACTTCATCTTCACCTGCAACTAGCAATGCTATAAGAGGGGGCTTTTGCAAAAGTGTAACTTAGCCAAACAATGGTTTGCTATGTAGGTAGTTAGAGGATTCATGGAAACATGGGAGTTGACATGCAAAAGGATAGGTATCACGACGAAGCAAGAGAGCGAGGCCTCTAGCATAGGAACAATAGAGGTAATATCAAGGAATGGTCATCTTGACTGGTAAGTCTTGGTGTAATCGGGACCTTGATCTTCGTAATTGTACTCAGCGCTGTCTCGACCTCGGACTCGAACTCATCTCCCGGTTCTACCCAACATAAACAAGCATCCAAATAAACATACTGGACAAGAAAAGAACACATCATATGCAAGAGAGATGCAAGTACGATGCTACGGAGCTAGCGATAAGGAATGAGATGAAGCCGGGAAGAACATGTTAAGGCATGAATGATTGAAAGATTTTGGTCGAAATTGATATAAAGATCATCGGAATCAGATTCCTGGTTTGCAAAAGACAAGCAAAACAAGATGCAATGCAAAACTGATGTTAACAGCAACATGGCATCTTTGGAGCAAGGTCTAATTATGCTACATCACACAAACATGATGACAAAAGGCATGGATGTGAAGTGGACATGATTCTCTACAATTTTGAACTCAGAGAACATCCAAAAACTTACTGGAACACAATTAAAATAGCATGGCAAGGTTCAATAAGTTAACAGGTTTTCAGACTTTCTGAAAATTAATGGACACGCAACCAGGAACAATATCTTGCTGCCTTTGGAGGCACATAACGGCAAGCAAAACAATTATAACAAGCATGAAAATTACATGAGCATGAAGAAGACATAACATACTTCCAAAACATCTAAATAAACAATTCATTTCATGCAAGGGTTATTAACATGAGCTGTGCCAAAATGAATATTCTGTTAACAGGCTCACAGTTCAGATTTCAAGCATTTTGAGAGCAAGATAACAACAAGCTACAACTAGGCATATATGCAAACAAAGGCATTGATTGATAGACAATTACATGAACATCAAGACATGGTCACTCGTTGTTCCAAAACAAGTATGTAAAAGATTGTAGCATCAAATTTACATGGCAACATCTTATAACAGATTCCAGACTTACCAGTTTTTCACTAAGTGTAAAAACAGCAACAATGACATGGCATGTTTACAAGCTTGTTCAAGTCACCATAGAGCATATCATGAAAAAACAAATTACACCACTTCAAAGATAACATGATTATGCTCGTGAAACATGTTGACATGTGGCTCAAATGAAAATCGTACAAAGTGCCACGAAAAAGGTAAATCAACAAGTTATAACAATTTCAGCATCTTAACAGCAACAAGCACTTTTGAACAGGGATAATCATGGCATAAAGCAATCTAACATGTATGCAAATGCACCCATCATGAAGATCATCTCAAGATGAACATTTTCACATATTATACACTCCATTCGAACCAACATGCACAAAGATATGACCTCACAAATAAGCTATCATGCTTTTGACACACAACTTAAGTTGAAACGTAACAGCAACTACAGTTTGGCAACGAATATTATGACATCTATACGAACCCTAACATGCATGAAACTGATATAAACATGTAGAGCACTCAGAGACGAACAAATTCGTATATCATACACGCAAATCGGAGCTATGAGCACGGAGATATGGCATGGCAAAGAGAGAATCATGATATTGGGATTCAGGGACTTTGTGGAAATTTTACCCCGCGAGAAGTTGGAAGAAGATGTTCCGGGATGGAGGGATCCGGGACGGAGCTTGGCGTTTGGATCGGCCCCCGGTGGATCTAGTTCCGATCCATCGGATCTCACCGGAGACAGAACCGGCGGTGGCGGCTCATCGGAGAAGACGCCAGAGGAGCAGGGTAGGGCAGATCCGGCAGTGGCGGCCCAGATCCAGCCAGAGCCGGTGGCGCGGACGTCGATGCGGCGGGGATCTGGCATGGTCGGCGGCGAGGGCGAGGCAGCGGCGCGCAGAGGCGATGGAGGGGCGGCAGACTAGTTGAGGCGACCGGCGGCGGATTCCATGAGGCGGCTTGCGGCGGAGTTGCGGCCTGGCGGTAGTGGGCGACCGGGCGCGCGGGGCTCGGGCGGCGGCGGGCGAACGGGCCGGCGGGCCGGCTTCGGGCCCCACGGGTCCGCGCGGTAGTGGCGGCGGATCTGGTGCGGTTGCGGTGGCGTGTCCGGCGCGTACAGACATGTTCACGGCGTGGATCCCGAGGCGAGGCTGGAGCTAGGAGGAGGTAGGTTTTCCTTCGAATTTTGGACGGGTGAGATGTTTTTATAGCTAGAAGGAGCTAGGAGAGGAGTTTTTCAAAGCGGTTTTCGCCCACGCGATCGTGATCCAACGGCGAAGAGCATGAGGGGGGTTTAGATGGGCTAGTGGGCTGTTTTGGAGGGGTGTCTAGCACAAAGTGAAATGGGTTCCGACGGTTAACGCTGTTAACCATTGGGGTATCAAACGACCTCCAAATGGAACGAAATTTGATAGGTGGTCTACCCACATTATAACAACACCGCACGTCAACTTTCACCCATTCCTAGAATGTTTTTAGGCCACTTACAAAATAATGTTTCGGAGGTACCACAGGCACGTGTGTGAGTGCCGGAATGCAAAACGGACAGCGAAGAGAAACGAACATGACCGGATGAAAGTGACAACACGAATGCAATGCAATGGACAAGATGACATGATATTAAATGCACGACATGAAGGAAGAATGCATGGTGAGAAAACCCATCCCTAGAACAATATATATGGCAAGGCCGAAAATAGCAAGGAGTCTTGAAACAAATATGGAATATCGCATCTGGGGTGTTACAACTAAGGACATGCTGGGTGTTCCAACGGATTTCGCCAAGCACAAGCTACATGTCAGGCTAGAGGCGAAGCCTGTCAAGCAGCCACTCCGCCGCCAGTCAGAAGAAAAAAGAAGAACTATTGGTGAAGAGATTGCCCGGCTCCTAGCAGCCGGCTTCATTATGGAAGTGTTCTATCCGGATTGGCGTGCCAACCTGGTCCTTATGCTGGAAAAAATTAACAAATGGAGCATGTGTATTAACTACACCAACCTCAACAAACCTGTCCAAAGAATTTTTTTGCCTTGCCTCGGATAGATCAAGTGATCAACTCCATAGCCGGATGCGAGGTGCTGTCGTTCCTCGATGTATACTCCGTCTACCACCAAATCAAGTTGGATCTGGCTAATCGGCTGAAGACCGCCTTCATCACACCATTTGGAGCTTTCTTCTACCTGACCATGACGTTTGGCTTGAGTAATGCCAGCACCACTTTTCAGCGTTGCATGAAGAAATGCCTCCTCAAGTAGCTCGACAGAAACGCCCATGTCTAAGTGGGTGATATTTTGGTGAAGACAGAGAAGGGTGGCACATTGTTGGAAGATCTCAAGGAAACCTTTGACAATCTGCATCGATTTTAGATCAAGCTAAACCTGGAGAAATGTGTCTTCGGGGTGCCAGCCGGCCAGCTCCTAGGCTTCCTGGTTTCTGAACGCGCATTGAATGCAACCCTATGAAGATCATAGCCATTGAGCGGATGGAAAGGCCAACCCGGCTAAGAGACGTCCAGAAGTTCCCTGGGCGCTTAGCATCTCTCAGCTTGTACGAGCTAATGGTGAATAGCAGTTGCTTTGAGTGTAATGACAAGGCGGGCGAGGCTTTCCTCCAACTCAAAAAGATGACACCGCCCGTCCTGGCTGCTCCGACTTCTAAGGAACCCATGTTCCTTTACATCGCCGCAATCAGCCGGGTGGTTAGCACCGTGATCGTGGTTGAGCGCCCAGAAGACGACAAGGCACAGCCAGTCCAGAGGCCCGTCTACTACCTGAGTGAGGTGCTGTCGGCCTCCAAGCAAAACTACCCCCACTACCAGAAGATGTGTTACGGCGTGTACTTCACTGGCAAGAAGCTCATGCAGTACTTCGAGGACCACTCCATCATGGTCGTCTGCACCGCCCAACTTGCCGAAATCATAGGCAATAGGGATGCTTCAGGCAAAGTGGCGAAGTTTTCTATCGAGCTAGCCCCCTTCACCATCTTCTACCATCCCCAAACAGCCATCAAGTCCCAAGCGTTGTCCGACATCCTCGTCGACTGAGCCAAGTCCCAGTACATGCTGCTAGCGCCAGACTCCACCCATTGGCGGATGCACTTTGACAGCACAAACATGCACACCGGTTGCGGCGCAGGCGTTAGCGAGGGCGTCTGGCTGGCTGATTAGGCCAGCCGCGACATGCTCGTCGGGGCTAAAAAGGGTTCCCATCCAAAACATATCTTCGGCTGAAGCCGCTTGCCCCACTGTGGGCGCCAACTGTAGGAGTATTCTCACGACAAATGCCAGGGGGTGTCTTATCATGGTGTAGGAGAGGAGTACATCGTCAGGATGTAGAAGCGGGAATGGGCGAGATCTCCATCGTATACGAGTCTTACCCATGTTCGGGGCTCTCCGTCGAGATAACACACCTAGTCCTGCTCTGTGGGGTCTCCGCATGATGACTATGATCAGAAGGGGGCTACTAGATTGCTCCTTTAGCTCTGTCCTAGAGGAGGAAGAAGTGCAATGTTGGCTCTCTTGCTTCTCCTAGCTATGGGGTGGATGGGTGGAACAATGGCTGAACCTTTCACATGGGTGAACTTGGGGGATTTATATAGGCCTACCCCTAGGGGTACAATGGTAATACATCGGGTGGTAGGTCCCGAATATCAGTGTCTTCGGTCGCCGGGTTCTTCGCCTGTTGTTGGGGCCTGCCTCTGGTGGACACCGCCAACTATAAAGAATCTGGTCGACAGGTAGGGCCCACCGCCTGCGGGCCACACCTGTTGCCTTTCACTATAGTGCCGTCCTTGTTGACGAGGGCGGCCTCATAGTGCACATGGCTACAGTATCGCGCCATGGTGGAGGCTGTCCACCTGGTCGAAGTATGCCATAGCCATGCTTCCCCGTATCCCAGGAGGTACAGGTGGCACCGTTGCCATACTCAGTCTTGATCACGGTCGACTGGTGCAGACTCCGAGGAGGTAGAGGCTGGTAGCTAGGAATTGGCCCACCCCTAGGGTCGCCTGCCAGGGGCATGCTGCTGCCTCCTGGAATGCAGAAAGGATGCGGCTGCATGGCCAGCCGTCCTGAGGGGCGGGACCAGCCCCTATGTCTTAAAATGTTCTAGGAGGCGGATGAGGCTATGCGGTGTACATAGCCCCAACAGGACTAGCATGTGTAGTTTTGGTTGTCGCATTAGCCATCTTCTATGCGTTGTTTGCAATGATGATTAGCGGTTTTGTTTGGCAGTATTGCTAAAGCACATCTAGATGTGCTCTACGTATTGCACATCTAGGTCCTATTTCATTGATGTTGCATGAAGATTCGTGTAGACATTTTCCTTTGTCTTTTTTTCTTTTCCTTTGTAGTTTGATTGAGTCACTCATATGTGCAATAACTAGGGAACATCTAGATGTGCCCTGGACATACTATATGAAAAATGCTTGTTTCATATTTGGATGCACCAACACGTGTGGGTAATTATCACATTGAGAACTACGCAACCTCAGGAATTTCGAGCGAGTGGGTGCAAATAATTGTTGTTGATTATAGCACCGGTTAGATAATACGTCAATCCCCCACTTAAATTGACATTCCTCCTCTCTACATACCCCACTTAAGTGTCCACCATCTTCATCATCCCCAGCCGGCCGCGCTACACACCTGCACACACTCTACAATCCTGATTTATCGCGGTTTGTATACGTGCCATAGCCATGTCGAGCGACGGCGAGGACGACAATTCTGCTGGTAGTCTGGCGCCCAATGATAGGTCAACATCAGAATCATCCCTCTCGTTGTCCATGAGTCTGACATCGAGTCTTGACCTTGATGGTTTCCGGATCATGGAAGGGAAGCCGCCCCCGAAGTCGTCATACGACAACCAGATGGACGATGAGCCGTCGAAGGACAAAGAAGAGGATGACAATGATGATAATGAGGACTGGTCGAATGAGGAGGATGATTATGATGATAACAATGATGATGACGATGGCAGCGGCGATGAAAATCCAACAGTCGGCGGCAAGAAGCGTCCTCACCAAGACGATGTCGCGAGGCTATCCAACAACAACAACAAGAATAAGGATAAGCATACTGTATATGTCTTTGTTTCCGTTCGCTCGTATTAATCTGTTATCTCTGTTTCCCCTGTCTAACTCATCGCAGATGGTTAGCAATACCTATTCGACAGAGATATTTTACATTATCGACCACAGGTTGGTTTCTTGGATTGTGTGCCCTATCGAGCACACAGTTCACAAAAAAATCGTATGCGATGTCTATAATAATCGGGCACAATTCTAGTTACTGACTTGTTTGCCTATCACACACACATCTTCTTATGCCGAATCATTTGTGTTCAACTCTATCATCACAAATGGTTCATCGGAGCAAACTGTATGCCGTATATCACACACAACGTGATGTGGCTGCCCGTTTCTGTTGTTCTGTATCATCGCAAATTGTTTGTACGGAACAAATGTATGCGACGCATCGCACATGCAACTAAAATTTGAAATCGTGTTTGATGTCTCTGCCATCGTAAATGTTTCGTATCATTTTTTATGGTTTTATTACATCATCATTTGCTATTAATGCATCTCACATAGATTCGTCGAATGGTGTCTGATTGTAGTGTCGCGCTAGCAGCATCCTGTAGTTATGCGTGTTAATGCTTTGTTCCGGTCTTCTCTTGAAATGAGGCATTAATATCCCTTAGTTTCCGTATGTACCCCGCTGCCACGGGAGGGTAGGACAAAAGATGTCATGCAAGTTCTTATTATAAGCATGTATGACTATATACAGAATACATGGCTACATTACACGGATGAATTGGAGCTAGTTTTGTGTCTCCCTAGGTTATAACTGTTACATGATGAATGTCATCCAACATAATTACCCATCATCGATCCAATGCATGTGAGCTTTTCACATATTGATCTTTGCTAAGTTACTACTGTCAGGAATCACTACAAAAACTGCTACTGCTCCTATTACCTCTACTACAACTTTTGTTACCACTTCTATCAAACTATAATACTATTCTGCTACTAGTCACATTGCTGTAGATATTTAGTTCATTGGGTGTGGATTAATTGACAAGTAAACTGCTAAAACTTGCAAATATTCTTTGACAAATAAATAAATTTGGATTGAACACACTACCCTAGAAACCTATTGTGATCCCCTATAATTATGGGTTCGTGGCCGCAGGACCCACCGAAAGGAAGGATCAGACTGCAAAGGAGTTCCTCGCCAAGGTAGTAGAAGGGGCCCAGATTACCAAGGCCAAGTGTCCAAAGAGCACTTTGTATTTTTAGATAGTACTTTGGATGTTCAACTGTTCTTGGATGTACAAAACTTCCTTTTATTTCAATGAATGCAGCTTTATATTTCGTCATGTGATTGTGTTGTATTTTCGGTGTTTTCTGACTCTTATTTAACCATGGTAAACTAAAAGTGGCCAGTTGTTGGCTTCTACCCCATTGTAGATTATACAGAGCGTGTTTCTTAGGCAATCGTGACCCTTAGCCAATGTCTCGGTCCTGAAGGTGGCTCGGGCACATAGAAATGTGGCAATCAGACTATGATGGCTTTATAACTCTCACTTAGTCAAGGGAGCTTGACTGTGGGGGCTTATGACGAGCCCCCAGTGTGTAAAGTGGTCTGTTATGTAGCCGGGGTTTATAGCATTTACCACTTTGGCTTATTCGACAAATAAGCCATTGGTTTAACACGGGTGATCTCTAATGACACATTGCTTGAGGGGTCATCAAACGGCCAACCAGTTTGCGCTTACCAAGATAGTCACTTTTTGACTTTCTCCACCGAGGCGCTACCATAAGAGATAGCAGCACTATCGCAATGGTTCCCCCTTTACACCTTTAGCTGAATTGATCCAAAAATTAAGAGGTAAGAAAAGGACCCGGGCAAGCCAACTATTGACCAAAATCTAGGTTCGAAACTGATTCATATATTGCAACATCCGAGACACCGAGTACTTTGGAAATGTAATGTACGGCTTGCAATTAAAAGGAAACCTTAATGGCACAATTTATGAATAGAAAATGTATCATGAAGTATTATTTTGGCTCAAAGGCATTGATTATAAGGAAATGCTAAGGAACCTTAATGGCACAATTTATGAATTTCATATTGTCAAGTGGTGTATGTCGAGCTTTGACAAAAGAGTTTTAAAAAGTTACAATGCATGAAACAAATATATAAGGAGTAGATCAAACTAGGACGGACATGTCATCGGGTTTATTAGCCCAAGCAACTCCCTGCCGCACGTCTGCGTATCCATGCTATTGACTAGATTGTCTTCGTTGAGAGCGAAGTTGATATGGGCTGCCTGCAACCTCAATCGTTCGCTTTCTTGATGCTTTCATCGGTCGAGTCCCTTAGAGAGATGTGTAGTTTCCATTTGTATGGTTAATGTCACGTGAACGTGCCACTCTTGGCCGAGTCTTTTACAGAACTGGACCATGAAGTTTTCTTCATTTTGAGACCTTGATGACCCAAGGAATTTTCAATGCAAAGTTATGCACTCTGGGGACGTCGTGCCCCTGCCATGCGAGGTGCACGGTCGAGCAACCAATATTTCTGTTTGGGGTGTGTGGATGCCTAGCCGAGGTCGGCTTGTGAAGTCCGCATATGCTTTGAAGGTTTGGGCATGTGCTTAATTGCATGAGCTACCTCCTCGGATGACTGTACCTAGGTTGCGAAATCCGCGGTCGGCTCCTCCATTTGGAGGGAGCATTTGGTGTTGCCATTAACTACAATAACACTGTTGGGTTCTGACAGTTTTAGCTTTAAGTAAGCATAATGTAGGACTGCGTTGAAGCGAGCAAATGCGGCGCGCCATAGAAGTGTGTGATATCCACTGCAATATGGAACAATGTTGAAGACTAACTCCTTGCTCCTAAAGTTCTCGGGTGACCTGAAGACTATCTCTAGTGTCACGGTTCTCGTGCACCGTGCTTAAACGCCTGATATGACACCTTTAAAGGTGCTGGTGCTGGGCTTGATCCTAGATGAGTCGATGCCCATTTTCTTGATTGCATCAGCGTAAATTAAATTGAGGTTTCTACCTCCGTCCATAAGGACGCACGTTAGATGGAATCCATCTATGATAGTATCCAATACAAGAGTAGCCAGTCCGCCATGCCTGATGCTAGTTTGATGATCATGCTTGTGGAATGTAATTGGGTAAAACGACCGTGGGTTGAATTTTGAGGCCACGGGCTCCAACGCGTGAACATCCTAAAGTGCTTGTCTCCACTCCTTCTTGGGGATGTGGGTGACTTAGATCATGTTTACATCCTTCACTTCGAGAGGAATCTATTTCGGGCCTCCATTATTGGGCTGCCGAGGTTCATCGTCGTCATCGCTGCGGTGCTGGGCTTTAGTGCTACCCTCTGTGGCCATTTTTCCGGCCTGCTTAAAAACCTAATAGTTCCGGTTTTGCTGGGTTGCTGGTTTGTCCGAGGTACCATGGATTTGGCATGGTCTGCCAAGCATCTTGTTGAGCTGGCTGGGTCCATCTCTGGTTCCTTCAAAGGACTTCCTTTTCTATCTGGATCAAGGTCCGTTGAACCCTACATTTACTGTTGCGTCCTCAGTGTCGCTCACGCCTTTTTTATGCCTTCGCTTGTTTTTGTTGCGCTTAGGCTACCCATTGGTGTCGCGAGCCTATGAGGTGTCGGTCTTGCCATTATGACTACTATGGGACAACCATCTATCCTCTTTAGTGCAAAATCATGTCCTAAGTGTTATGAGGATCACCATGGTCCGCGGCTTGTCTTGCAAGATCGGGCAGGCGGGCCATTCATCTCAGATCTTCTGCTTTAATTCCCAATGGCCTTGGCGTCGCAGCAGTCAATAATCTAGTTCTTTGCGGTAAGGAATTGGTTCCAGAATTTGTGAGCTGATTAGCCCAATTGCTGGAGACTTAGGCCGTCGTCCGGAGGTCAGACGTAAGTTCCTTGGAAATTTTCCCTAAAGACATTCTTGATTGTTTCCGAGCTCCTGATGGAATGAGGGTGTTGGTTCTAAATCTGGCATATCACGTAGTAGTTTTCCTAAGCTAGGTGTCTTAGAGCAATGGTAACATGGACACATGATTTTACCCAGCTTCGGGCTTGAAGAGATAATACCCTACGACCTTCTTTTGATTGTATTGATATGGGTTTAGTACAGGGTACATGTATCTACCACGAGATTGTTCGAATATATATGAGATCATCTATTGACTAGCCTGGCCTCGTCATATACAATACACCAGAGGCCTAGGATTTATAGTAGTCCTTGTCTTGTGTGCCAAGTCTTGGGAAACCTCAACCTACATGACATTAGATACCCGAAGTGGCCCATTAGTGAACAACCATGGGGTCCTCGGCCCGACCCACCCAGTCGGGAGACGACATGGTGAGTAGCCCCTAGTCAAGGACGCCATAAGTAGCCCCTTGAACGTGTCTTCAAGTTGCGGGATGCTCCTCAGTTCTTTTGAACTGTTCTTCCTCTTTGACCGTCGATCTTGAAAACTTGTTTAATAAATCTTGCCATCTTCGATCTTGAGGATCGCCGAGGTGAATCCGAAGAGCTTACACGTCGGGTAACTAAGGAGCCCCTTTTAAGTTCTCGGCTCTAGTCAATGCCTTGTTATTTTTACACCACGCCTTGGGTTTTAAGTTTTTCTCGTGT
Organism: Secale cereale; assembly: GCA_902687465.1. Lineage (NCBI taxonomy): Eukaryota > Viridiplantae > Streptophyta > Magnoliopsida > Poales > Poaceae > Secale > Secale cereale. Next base: position 327,102,461 of record LR738711.1, on the reverse strand, counting down.
GTTGGTGTCCTCTTGCATTTGAGCTCCAATGCCGAACTGCATCCGAGGTATCTTTTTGTAGCAGAGATCTAACTCCGGTCGGCATCAGAGGTGTTACCACAGTCTTGAAAAAGTTGAAAGGGTTCAGCCGAGCTTAATGCCGAAAAAGTCATCTAGGAAGCCATGCTTTCGGATTTGAGCTATATGTCATAGTGCTTCCGAGGTGGTGTAACACCATGGCCTTGGGATGATATTTTTACGGATATTTTTATGGGTGCAATTTATTCTCTGTCGAGATGTACAAGTAGCAGCCCTCAAAGTGTGCGTCGACCTAAAATCCGGGATGCACCTGAATGTTAGAATAAAACCGTTGATCCTAGTAGCCCCTGATATCAGCGTTCTGGGAACCAGGGTACCTAGACTGGCCTGCCTGCGGCCCATTACGTGCCTCCTTCATCAGTTTGGTACGGCACATCTTCAGCATCGACACTCAAGACCCTCGCGAGGGGCCAAGCCTCACGAGGCGGACGGCACCAAGACCTCAGGAATGAGCATTCACACTAGGCTGACGCCTGAGTAGTGGAGATATCTATGCAATCCCCTACCTCATGAGGTTCATATGACGCAAGCCATGACGACTGAGGCCAGCCGGGCCGCACCAGGCGCAGTATTGCAGGTTTCCTCTTTGGTGGTAAAGGGGCAAGCGTAGGCGCGGAGTTCCGAGGAATCAGCAAAGGTTTCCATTTGCAGGCAAAAAGGCCAGGATCGCTAGGACGGCAGGACGGAGATCATCACTGAGCCCACCATGGCGTCATGGCCACAAGCTTTGCGGGCGAAGACCACCTTTCGTCAGCATAAGATGTACTTGTTGTCCCCCTTCAAATTTTGGCCGTTGTGGGATCCCTTCCCGCCTACATTTTGGGGGAAGAGGGCCAAGGGCACTATAAATATTGCTTAGCCACCACCATAGGATGGTCGGATCATTCAGATCTCCCACACCACCACAAGCTGGAATAGACCTCCTGAGGTTATTCCACCACTGTACTAGTTCTTCCTCATCCCACCTCGTGGCAATCCACCACAAAGAAGGAGTAAGGTATTACAGCGTGAGGTGGCCCGAACCTGGGTAAACTGCTTTGTAACATTTCCTTCATGTCCATCGAGCTAGATCGTAGTGACAGCGAGTAGGAAGATGGAGGAAGTTGAGTTCTTCACATGCACCCAAGTGTTCGAATCTAACAAGGGTTATGCGGAGCCTTGAATCCGACACCTGAGGATCAACTCCTAACTTGGCGGCATACTTAGGAATGGAAATGTGGTGTGCATAGTCCTTGAGACTCATGTTGGGTGCGGCCGCCCAACCTGAGGTTCGTAATCTCCTCGGAAACTGTTTTGCACTTTGTAATTTGTCTGCATTGAATCATCAATGCAGTAGCCCCTGAGCCACTAGTCGGGTGGCAACACCAGATCAGGGGATTGATGTAACCCGTTAATGGCGCTTAAAATGAGAAGCGTGAAGCCCAGTACCCCCGAGCCTTAATTTGGTAGAGAGTGGACGAATTAAGGATCGATATCCCGAGTAAGTTAACCTTAATCACGGTTTATGTGTAATGATTCTATGTATCGAAGTACTTTACATCATTACCACTCAGATCCATAGTGTACAAAACTTTGTTGATCGACCATCGGCTTCAACATCCTCGGCCAATTGTCGGAGAGTGTTTTTCCTACTTTATACAACCTTCGTTAGGGCTAATATTTACAGCAAACAAAGCAATCCGGCCATACGGTTTTATAAACAATGGTACGTGGAGAGATTTTTTATATTACTATTTAATGTAGGAAACATCTTCTGGGAAAAATAGTTCCTTTATAAGTTCCTTTTTCCAGGCTATCATATTGACCACGAATGTGAAACCTCACCTCCGATCAATGTGGGAGGAAATATCGAGGATTTAGTTTGGGGAAAGTTTCTGAACTATGTTGTCTTAATGAACCAAAAATTTCACTTCCGTCATTGCGGACCAATTATATTCTTAAGATGGCTAGCTTTTGGCATCACCCAGTATGAGGTACTAACGCCGATAACCTGGTAGTAACAATCATATAGGTGCTCCCTTTACCCCCTGGCCGAACCATGAGGAACGTAGGTTGTAAGCACATGAGCTAGGCAATCCAGCTTGGTTAATGTCTTAAGTCAAATTGATGCATACTTATGGCTTTATAACGATGATTACAGATGGTAGTGCTCATATATCCAATAGGTACACTCACTATGTGTTGGTCTCTCCAGGAGTCCCGATGTAACCATGCCAAGGTGCCTCAAGGAACGCTTGAAACATGTTTTGATAGTTAGCTTTTCTGTTGTATTTTGAAGCTTTATGCTATATGTTCATCATCAGCTTCCACCCCTTTGTTGATACTACACAAGGTGTTTCGACAACCCATAGCCTACGTCTCGGGGCCCAGAGGTAGTTGTGTTTTGTGGAAAGGAGGCAATCAAATATACATGCTTTATAACATTCACTTCGTCATAGCAACTTCAATTGTTGAGGCTGGTTACTAGCCCCTGGTTAGTGTTCACCATCAGCCAAGGTCAAGCCATTAACACTCCGGCCAATTTTATAAGAAGCCCATCGTTTAACACGGTTAGACGGCTATCAATCTGGTAGTTTGACATAGTCATCGGATCGCAAACCAATTTTTGGCTTTCTCCACTAAGGTACTTGACAAAATGAACCGGAAGCACAATCACAGTGGTTCTCCCTTTACCCTTAGCCGAACAATCGGGAACATTAGGTTAAGCACAAGAGCCGGGCAACCCAACTATTGACCAAAGTCACAATATGTAACCAATGCATATAAAGAAATATTCGAGAGCGTTTTGCTGAGGACTCCATGGAGTACATTGGCTTTTGGTGGGTATGGCTCTTAGTCGCAGCCCCCCGTTAGTATTGCAGATGCTTTTAAAGGCGTCGGATGTTGCATTGCTCGAGAACTAGTCCGATAATTATTTCCCAAGCAAAGCTATCACGTAGAACACCTCGAACAAGAGGATTATCCGCCTCCTGAAAGGAAAACATAAGATAGATTAAAGGTGCCACAAGCTAAAAAAAATATTAATTTTTTTACTCCCGAACTAAATCAAGTTTTTTGGTGCCAATCCGAAATTGGTCATGAAATTATCTTGTGCTTCCGTCATGCTTTATCATGACATGTTCGATCTCAAGACTTCAAGCAGGCCATCGTTCGGCTTAAGGCGCCCATCCCGAAGGTGGACTGCTTCTCAGGCCAATTTAGCAAAATAAAATGGAGTGGCTTCAGAGAGAAACCTGGCTATTCGGCTATTGAACACACACTCGAGCCAAGAAAGGAGTTGTGGAAAAAGATTTTGTAATGACTTAGAAGAAAACATTTACTTCAAAATGGATCATATAAATTTAAGAGGCCCCAGTTAACATGGGCAAAGAAAGGTGTTTTTTAACAAACATTGTTGTTGACAAACAAGTTTTTGTTCAACATAAATATAATGCTTTGTTGAACTGAACATAAATTTAACATCTTAAGAATTTGAGCATGGAAGCGACTTAGATGGTTAATGTTCTTGGTGTTGATGACGGGGTGTGGGCCTGGGACGAAGATGTAGTACTTGGCCTGTCCGAGGTCCCATCCCCCAAGCTAGAGGAGACCGAGCGAGGAGCCCGACTTGATGAATTAATAGCACAACACAGTCGATGTGGTGAGGAAAATCCCTTGGTCGAGATAACGTGATGAAACTGGTCAGCTAGTGTTGCCGAAGTCCACGGAGTCGGTTGATGAATAGATGACGAAACTCCCAGTCTTACCGATGTGACCGATCAGGTCGGTAAGATGACGCTCCAGCCCCCATGCCAACCAAGATGCCGAAGCAGGTCGGCGTTTTATAGATCGGCTTGAAGAAGCAACGGCATGGCGATGCTGACGTAGGTCTGAACATGTGATGCGGTCAACCCCAACTTGATGAAGTGATCGCATGCCGATGTCGGCGCACCCGACCAATGCAATCTGTGGGGCAACTATGTTTTCTTGATGATTATTGTCCCTTAGTGAGGCCAAACTCTTGGTCTGCTTGCTAATGTGATGATCCGGTGAGGTTGACCTTGGCTTGACGAAGCGACGACCTGTCCAGCGCAGGTCGACGGTCGTGGAGCAATGTTGTCGGTTTGGTTTGACACTGACACGACGGTGAAGATTGCCTTGAAATAGGATCAAAATTTGTGAGCACGTGTTTTAGGAACAAAACCCAAAACTATAGAAAGGGATTCCTTCAAAAAGGATGTCCGTTATCCCGTTAATGAACAAAGATGAATTCGGGTCAGATTCATTTCGGGGTATAAAACAGATCTAAAAAGTGTGACACCCATCGGACTGTTGCCGAAGTTTGTATGGTCAGATCGAGATGAAATTCTGAGGAGTGGTAGTTACAGGAATTCTGTAGTCGAGGAGTGGTTGGATCTTCCAAAGGGTGTCTGAGCTAGAAGTTGAACTCCACGCCCAAACTCCTCTAGATTCCCATCCAGATTCGACAGGGCTCTAGTAGATCATATATCGCCGGAGATTCCTCCATCAGAATATGAAGAAATTTTACATGGTTCTTGTAGGAGCAATTCTGCATAGTCCCACCAAAAGGTTCGTCAAAATTACAGACGAGGAGGTGGGGGCAGTGGACACATGGCCGCTGTCCAGAAAATCTGCACCGTTGCTTGAGGGCAATGTTGTCATAGAGCCCCTGTGCTTTGATACCTCTTGAGCTTGCGTTGTATTCCATCGAAGAGGAAAGGGAGATGCAGCACACTAGCGTAAGTATTTCCCTTAGTTTTTGAGAACCAAGGTATCAATCTAGTAGGAGACCACGCGCCAGTCCCTCGCACCTCCACAAACAAATAAAAACTTCGCAGCCAACGCGATAAGGGGTTGTCAATCCCTTTACGGTCACTTACGAGAGTGGGATCCGATAGAGATGATAATTATATTTTTTGGTATTTTTGGTTTAATAAAACAACAAATAAAAGCAAGAATTGTAAAGTAGATGTAGATTGATATGTTGAGAATAGATCCGGGGGCCATAGTTTTCTCTAGTGGCTTCTCTCATGATAGCGATATTCTACGGTGGGTAAACAAATTACTGTCGAGCAATTGATAGAAAAGCGAATAATTATGAGACTATCTAGGCATGATCATTGTATATAGGCATCACGTCCGAGAAAAGTAGACCGACTCCTGCCTGCATCTACTACAATTACTCCACACATCGACCGCTATCCAGCATGCATCTAGTGTATTGAGTTCATACGAACAGAGTAACACCTTAAGCAAGATGACATGATGTAGAGGGATAAACTCAAGCAATATGATGAAAACCCCATCTTTTTATCCTCGATGGCAACAATAAAATACGTGCCTTGCTGCCCCTACTGCCACTGGGTAAGGACACCGCAAGATTGAACCCAAAGCCAAGCACTTCTCCCATTGCAAGAACTATAGATCTAGTAGGCCAAACCAAACCAATAATTCGAAGAGACTTGCAAAGATATTATGAGCACACATAAAAAGTTCAGAGAAGAACTAAATATATTTCATAGATAACCTTGATCATAAACTCACAATTCATCGGATCTCGACAAACACACTGCAAAAGGAGATTACATCGAATAGATCTCCTCGAACACCGAGGAGAAGTTTGTATTGAGATCCAGAGAGAGAGAAGAAGCCATCTAGATACTAGCTATTGACCCGAAGGTCTGTGGTAAACTACTCACAACTCATGGTGAGGGCGATGATGATGATGATGAAGGCCTCCGTGATGGATCCCCCTCCCGGAACAGGCTCCAAGATGGGATCTCCACGGGAACAGAAGCTACGGTGGTGGAATTAGGGTTTTCTCTCTGCGTATGGAGTTTCTAGGGTACGTAGGTATATATAGGAAGAAGGAGGGCACTGGGGCCTTGTGGGCCAGCCTCGAGGCAGGGGGCGCGCCTTGGGAAGGGGGGCGCGCCCCCCACCCTCGAGGGCTGGCCCTTCATCCCCTGACTTGGTCCCGAAGATTCCCGAGCGTGATTTCCTCCAAAAATTTCTCTCGCGAAGGTTTCATTCCGTTTGGACTCTGTTTGGTGTTCCTTTTCTGCAAAACCCTGAAATAGGCAAAAAAATAGCAATCTGGACTGGGCCTTTGGGTTAGTAGGTTAGTCCCAAAAATGATATAAAAGTGAATGTTAAAGCCCATTAAACATCCAAGACTTCATAAATAATAGCATGGAACAATAAAAAATTATAGATAAGTTGGAGACGTATCAAGCATCCCCAAGCTTAATTCCTGCTCGTCTTCGAGTAGGTAAATGATAAAGAAAGAATTTTTGATGTGGAATGCTAACCAATATAGTTTTTCAATGTAATTCTCTTAATTGTGGCATGAATGTTCAGATCTGTTGATTTCAAGATAAAAGTCTATATTGACATAAGAAATAACAATACTTCAAGCAATACTAACAAAGCAATCATGTCTTCTCAAAATACTATTTCTAAAGGAAGTTATCCCTACAAAATCATATGGTCTGGTTATGCTCCCTCTTCATCAATTTTTTTTCATATTATGCACAACCCCGATTTCAGCCAAGCACTTGTTTTCATACTCTATTGTTTTCAAACCTTTCAACTTTCACGCAATACATGAGCATGAGCCATGGATATAGCACTATGGGTGGAATAGAGGTGGTTGTGGAGAAGACAAAAAAAGGGAAGATAGTCTCACATCGACTAGGCGTATCAACGGGCTATGGAGATTCCCATCAATAGATATCAATGTGAGTGAGTAGGGATTGCCATGCAACGAATGCACTAGAGCTAAATATGAATGAAAGCTCAACAAAAGAAACTAGTGGGTGTGCATCCAGCTTGCTTGCTCATGAAGACCTAGAGCATTTGAGGAAGCCCATTGTTGGAATATACAAGCCAAGTTCTATAATGAAAATTCCCACTAGTATACGGAAGACTAATCATGAGACTCTCTACAATGAAGATCATGGTGCTACTTTGAAGCACAAGTGTGGAAAAAGATAGTAGCATTGTCCCTTCTCTCTTTTCTCTCATTTTTTTTGGAGGGGCTTTCTCTCTCTCTTTTTATTTGCCCCTCTCTATATTTTTTTTGGCCTTCTCTTTTTTATTGGCCTTTCCTCACATGGGATAATGCTCTAGTAATGATGATCATCACACTTTTTATTACAACCCGATACTACAACAAGTATGACTCTACATGAATGCCTACGGTGGTGTACCGGCATAAGCAATGAATCATGTGTGACATGTATGAAAAATTGTGCATGGTGGCTTTGCCACAACTACGATGTCAACTAAATGATCATGCATGGCAATATGACAATATGATGCATGTCATATGAACAGAACGGTGGAAAGTTGCATGGAAATATATCTCGGAATGGATATGGAAATGCCATGATAGGTTGGTATGGTGGCTGTTTTGAGGAACAATATGGTGGCTGTTTTGAGGAAGGATATATAGTGGGTTTATGGTACCGGCGAAAGTTGCGCGGTACAAGAGAGTCTAGCAATGATGGAAAGGTGAGAGTGCGTATAATCCATGGACTCAACATTATTCATAAGAACTCATATACTTATTGCAAAAATCTACGAGTCATAAAAAACAAAGTAATCAACGCATGCTCCTAGGGGGGAGGTTGGTAGGAGTTAACCATCGCGCGCCCCCGACCTCCACACAAAGGTTGGCACTCTACAAATACCTCATGCTCTAACTTCGTCACATAGCGGTTCACCATACGTGCATGATACAGGAATCACTAACCATAACACAAGTATTCTTCAATTTCATAAAAACTCCACTAGCATGACTCTAATATCACTATCCTCATGTCTCAACACAATTATCAAGCATCCAACATCTCATTCTATTCAATGCACTTGGTGTGAAAATTTTACTACATTGACATTGGATGTTTATCATGTGAAGACTAGTTTCTTTAGCCTAAACTCATTACCATGATGTTTCAATAGACTCTCAAATAGATATAAGTGAAGCATGAGAGTTCAACAATTTCTACAAAATATAACCACCGCCATGCTCTAAAAGATATAAGTGAAGCACTAGAGCAAAAACTATTCAACTCAAAAGATATAAGTGAAGCACATAGAATGTTCTAATAATTTCTAGGCCATATTTAACTCTCTCAAATAGGTGTGTCCAGCAAGGATGATTGTGGAAAACTAGCAAGCAAAGACTCAAATTATACAAGATGCTCCAAGCAAAACACATTGCATGTTGCGAATAAAAATATAGCTCCAAGTATAGGTACCGATGGATGAAGACGAAAGAGGGGATGCCTTCCCAGGGCATCCCCAAGCTTAGGCTTTTGATTATCTTGATTTTACTCAGGGTGCCATGGGAATCCCCAAGCTTGGGCATTTGCTACTCCTGGTTCCATAGTCCATCAAAGCAATACTCAAAACATGAAAACTTCACAACACAAAGCTTAGACAAAAATTCTCGTGAGCTCCGTTAGTAAGAGGAAGCAAACCACCACTCAAAGGTACAGCAAGGAATTCATACTTTGTGTATATTGGTGTTAAACCTACTTTATACCAAGTTCTCTATGATTCATATCCTCCAATATTACTCATAGATGCATCGGAATAAGCAAACAACACACGAAAAACAAAATCTGTCAAAAACAGACCAGTCTGTAGTAATCTGCTGGGTTCGCCTACATCTGGAACTCCAAAAAATTCAAACTAAATTGGTAAATTGAGCAATTTGTCTACCAATCAGCAGCAAAAAGAATCAGCTAAAAAGCACGCTCCAGTAAAATCTGAAGACTACTTTAGTGAGCGCTAATGATTTTGTTTTTCACAGCAAGATCAAATAAACTTCACACAAGTCATACCAAAGGTTCTACTTGGCACAAACACTAAACAAAACATGAAAACAAATCTAATCTAAGGCTAGATGCAATATTTATTCTCTATCAGCAACAATAGCAAAAAACATAAAATTGGGTTGCCTCCCAACAAGCGCTATCGTTTTACGCCCCTAGCTAGGCACGATGCAAGATAAATCTAGGTATTGCCATCCTTGGAAGGCAATCCATAAGTGGCTCTCATGATAGATTCATATGGTAATTTGATTTTCCTTCTAGGAAAGTTTTCCATGATTTTCCTTAACCGAAATTGGAATCTAATATTTCCTTCGTTTGTTTAAAGTTGAGTACCTCACTTTTCGGAGTGGTGATAATGATATGTGTGCTAGACATGATGACAAGCAAGCAAGCAACACACGAGCAGACAAGAGGGAAGCGAACGAAAAACACACGACGGAAAAAGGGCGAATATAACGAAAAAAGGTGAAGTGGGGGAGAGGAAAACGAGAGGCAAATAAATGTAATGGGAAGGATAAGGGTTTGTGATAGGTACTTGGTATATGACTTTTGCGTAAGCCTCCCTGGCAAGGGCGCCAAACTTCTTGCTACCTCTTGAGCTTGCGTTGTATTCCCTCAAAGAGGAAATGGAGATGCAGCACAGTAGCATAAGTATTTCCCTAAGTTTTTTAGAACCAAGGTATTAATCCAGTAGGAGACCACACGCCAGTCCCTCGCACCTGCACAAACAAATAAGAACTTCGCAGCCAACGCGATAAGGGGTTTTCAATCCCTTTACGGTCACTTACGAGAGTGAGATCTGGTAGAGATGATAATTATATTTTTTGTATTTTTGGTTTAATAAAACAGCAAATAAAAGCGAGAAAAGTAAAGTAGATGTAGATTGATATGTTGAGAACAGACCCGGGGGCCATAGTTATCCCTAGTGGCTTCTCTCATCATAGCGATATTCTACGGCGGGTAAACAAATTACTGTCGAGCAATTGATAGAAAAGCGAATAATTATGAGACTATCTAGGCATGATCATTGTATATAGGCATCACGTCCGAGACAAGTAGACCGACTCCTGCTTGCATCTACTACTATTACTCCACACATCGACCGCTATCCAGCATGCATCTAGTGTATTGAGTTCATACGAACGCAGTAACGCCTTAAGCAAGATGACATGATGTAGAGGGATAAACTCAAGCAATATGATGAAAACCCCATCTTTTTATCCTTGATAGCAACAATACAATACATGCCTTGCTGCCCCTACTGTCACTGGGAAAGGACACCGCAAGATTGAACCCAAAGCCAAGCACTTCTCCCATTGCAATAACTATAGATCTAGTAGGCCAAACCAAACCAATAATTCGAAGAGACTTGCAAGGATATTATGAGCACACATAAAAAGTTCTGAGAAGAACCAAATATCTTTCATAGATAACCTTGATCATAAACTCACAATTCATCGGATCTCGACAAACACGCTGCAAAAAGAGATTACATCGAATAGATCTCCTCGAAGACCGAGGAGAACTTTGTATTGAGATCCAGAGAGAGAAGAAGCCATCTAAATACTAGCTATGGACCCGAAGGCCTGTGGTAAACTACTCACAACTCATGGTGAGGGCGATGATGATGATGATGAAGGCCTCCGTGATGGATCCCCCTCCCAGAACAGGCTCCAAGATGGGATCTCCACGGGAACAGAAGCTACGGCGGTGGAATTAGGGTTTTCTCTGTGCGTATGGAGTTTTTGGGGTACGTAGGTATATATAGGAAGAAGGAGGGCACCAGGGGCCGTGTGTACCAGCCTTGAGGCAGGGGGGCGTGCCCTGGGAAGGAGGGCGTGCCCCCCACCCTCGAGGGCTGGCCCTTCGTCCCCTGACTTGGTCCCGAAGATTCCCGAGCGTGATTTCCTCCAAAAATATCTCTCGCGAAGGTTTCATTCTGTTTGGACTCCGTTTGATATTCCTTTTCTGCAAAACCCTGAAATAGGCAAAATAACAACAATCTGGACTGGGCCTTTGGGTTAGTATGTTAGTCCCAAAAATGATATAAAAGTGAATGATAAAGCCCATTAAACATCCAAGACTTCATAAATAATAGCATGGAACAATCAAAAATTATAGATACGTTGGAGACGTGTCATGCTTCATGGATGATTCCGACATGATCTTGATGGAGATCGGAGTTGATGATGCTGAAAGTATCCCTCCGATCTTGATAATCCGATGCGGAGCGCGGTCCTTAGTCGAGCCGAGGTGACCAGTCAACCCGGCGAGGAAGATGCCGACATCGACAATAAAGCTCGGTTCCGATGCGTAGATCGTGCCGGAGACGATCTAAATTCACATTGCACCGCGGCGACTGCCAGTAGGCTCTCAATGAAAGCACCAATGTCGGTTCTAAATCCCGCATATTTCGTAGAAGGGGTCCTAAGCTAGGTGTCTCGGAGCGATGGTAACTTGGAGACATGAATTTTACCCATGTTCGGGGTCTCTCGGAGAGATAATACCCTACGTCCTACTTTTCATTTTATTGATATGGGTGTAATACATGTTACATGTAGCTAACTCACGAGATTGTTCAAATATATATGAGATCTTCTATTGAATAGCCTGGCCTCTGCTTATGTAATACACCGGAGGACTAGGATTTTAGAAGAGTCATTTCCTTGTGGAAACCTTCTTGTATACGACATGAGCTGCCCGAAGTGGGCCATTAATGAACCGCAATCGGAGTTGATACCGACAAGTATAGGGGATCTCAACAGTTTTCAAGGATAGAGTATTCAACCCAAAATTATTGATTTGACACAAGGGGAGCCATAGAATATACATGAATATTAGTAGTTGAGTAGTCAATTCAACCAAACCTGAATAACTTAGTATCGGCAACAAAGTATTTAGCAGCAAAGTAGTATAATAGTAGCGGTAACGGTGGCAATAGTAACAATAACAGTTTTCTAGTGATTGTAACAGTAGCAGTAGTAGCAAAAGTAACTTAGCGAAGATCAATATGTGAAAAGCTCGTAGGCAATGGATCGGTGATGATAATAGTGTCGGCTGATATTCATCAGGTAGAAGCTATAACCTAGAGAAACAAATAACTAGCTCCAATTCATCAATATAATATAGGCATGTATTATGTATATAGTCACACATGCTTATGGAGAAGAACTTGCATGACATCTTTTGTCCTACCCTCCCGTGGCAGCGGGGTCCTAATGGAAACTAACGGATATAAAGGCCTCCTTTTAATAGAGAACCGGAACAAAGCATTAGCGCTTAGTGAATACATGAACTCCTAAAACTACGTACAATCACCGGAAAGAATACCAATTATTGTCACCTTGTGGTATGCGGATCATAACACTTAATAGGTGCATATAACTTGCAAGATAGGATCAAGAACACCAATATATTCGTGAAAACATAATAGGTTCAGATATGAAATTGTGGCACTCGGGCCCAAGTGACAAACATTAAGCATAGCAAATTCATAGCAACATAAATCTCAGGACATAGTGGATAGTATGAATCAAGCCCTAACAAAAACATGATCCCATGATAAATATCATCCAACCCATCATCATCCGGCAAACCTACGATGGAGTAACTCACTCCCAGTGGTGAGCATCATGAAATTGGTGCTGGAGGAAGGTTGATAATGACAACACCGACGGATTCCACTCTCCGGAGCCTCGAACTGACTCCAGATCACCGCTCTCAACGAAGAATGGGAGGTGGAGGTGGCTTCGTATCGTAAAACGCGATGAATCCTTCTCTCTGTTTTTTTTTTCTTCGCGAATAGGAATATTTGGAATTGGAGTTAGGGTTGCGGGAGGTCCAGGGGCGCCGCAAGCCTAGGAGGCGCGCCATGGGGGCGTAGCGCCCCCATGGCTTGTGGCCTCTGGGTGGCCCCCTATGGTATCTTTTCAGCTAGTATTATTTATATATTCCACTAAAATTCTTCAAAAAACTCAGGTTAATCCAAGAACTTTCATTTCTGCAAAAAAATAACATCATAGCAATTCTGCTGAAAACAACGTCTGTCTGGGTTAGTTTCCTTCAAATCATGCAAATTAGAGTCCAAAATAAGGGCAATAGACTTTGGAAAAGTAGATATGATGGAGACGTATCAACTCCCCCATGCTTAACCCATCGCTTGTCCTCAAGTTGTTCAGCTGACAAACTGAAAGTGACAAACAATTTTTTTACAAACTCTGTTTGATCTTGTTGTTATAAATATGTCTAGCCAACATTCACATTTACAGCAAAGATTATGAACTAATCATACTCACAATAACATTTAGGTCTCACAATTACTCATATCAATGTCATAATCAACTAGCGAGCAATAATACGGATGACAACACCGTTCAAAACTATATTGATATAATATGATATAGTGGTATCTCGCTAGCCCTTTTCGAGACCGCAAAGCATAAATGCAGAGCACCTCTGAAGATCAAGGACTGACTAGACATTGTAATTCATGGCAAAAGAAATCCAGTCACACTCATACATAACATCGATTAAAAACAAAGCATATAAATGACATTGGTGCTCTCTAGATGGTGCTTTAATGAGAAGATGATGACCCAACAATAAAAGTAATTAGATAGGCCCTTCGTAGAGTGAAGCAGAGGTGCCATAACTCAAAGCTTTTTGAAACAAAGAAGAATTTAATTTTAAGAGATATGATTTCATTGTCAATGCAACAACCAAGAGTTCTCAATATATTCCATGCTAAATACATTATAGGCGGTTCCCAAACAGAATGGTAAAGTTTTACTCCCCCTCCACCAACAATCACCCTCCACGACTAGCCGAATTCACGGGTGTTTTCCATACCAACAACAGTGCTGGGAGAGTTTTTCTTAATTATTATGATTTTTATTTTTATTGAAGGACTAGGCATCCCTATTACCAGCCATTTTCTTGTGAATGACAAGTGGGTAACCACTCATCGTGAGAATAACCCACCTATCATGGAAGATACTGACAACCCTCGGTCACTACATGAGTGATTCAGGCATACAAAATAGATTATTATTTGAAGGTTTAAAGTTTGTCACATGCAAATTAACTTGGAACGACAGGTGAATACATCATAAAGGTAGGTATGGTGGACTCATATGGAACAAATTTTGGTTTATGGAAGGGGATGCACAAGTAGTATTTTTCTTAGTACAAGTGAAGCATAGCAAATAGATTGAGGAGTGACCAACTAGAGAGTGACAATGGTGATAAACATTCATTGAGGTTAATCAACCTTGAATGCAAGCATGAATAGGATCTAAAACACCATGAACATAAATATCATGGAGGTGATGTTGATTTTGATTCAACTTCATGCGTGAACATGTGCCAATTCAAGTCACTCGAAACATACAAAGGAGGTTACCATCCTATCATACCACATCATAACAATTTTAAATGCATGTTGGCATACAAGACAAACCATTATCAGCTCCTAGCTAATTAAGCATGGCATGAGTAACTATAATCTCTAATTGCTATTGCAAACATGTTTCATTCATAATGACTTGAATCAAGACCGATGAGGTAATCTATTTACAAAAACAAGATAGGTCGAGTTTGTACCAGCTTTTCTCCACCTCAATCACTTCATCAAATTTCATCATTATTGCGTTTCACTTGCACGACCGAACGATGTGAATAATAATAAGAGTGCATGTGCATTGGACTAAGCTACAACATGCAAACAATTATTCAAAGGAGAATGTAAAGTAATATGGGTTCATTTGTTAGATCATTGATAATGCATACGAGAGCCACTTAACATTGTCATCCTGGTCATCTCCTTACGACCCAAAGAAAAGAAAAAGTATTTCAGAGAACCAAACTGAAATATTTTTGGAGTTTTTGTTTTTCTTGAAAAAAGCATAAACATGCACGAGAAAATCTATTTTCATGGGAAAGCTCCCAACAAGCAAAAGAAGAACGAGAAATCCTTTTGGGTTTTCTTTTAATACTACACCTACTAGAAAAATAATCAAGAAATAAAAGGGAAATATTTTTGGGTTTCAAAGTTTTCAAACACACGCAATAAGAAAGCGAGAGAAATAAACTAACATGGATTATACAATGAAAACACATGAACACCGACAACTGGAATGGATGTGTGAACATGAATGTAATGTTAGTCAGAATTATGTACTCCCCCAAGCTTAGGTTGTTGGGGGAAACAACACCTATTGTATGCCGGGGACCCCTACTACGGTTGGCGAGGCGTAGAGATGTGCAAAGAGCAGGTCTAGACGATCAATGCGTGGGCATTTTTACCTAGGTTCGGGCTGCAAGAGATGCGTAAACTCCTAGTCCTCCTAGTCTGTGTATATTTGGCGTCCTTGAGCTCTTGAACTGGATACTATGCGTGCCTGTCGTAAAAGTACGAATCCTCTCTCAGTATGCCTTGGGCCTCCTTTTATATGACAAAGGGGTTGCCACAGTGGCACACAGGAGGTGGAAAGTAACTAGAGTGTACAAGGTTATCTCCTGACATCATAGGACAAACACATTTAATGTGCCGCCTATGTGTCCTCTAGCTTTATCGGGGACAGCAAGGAAGCTCGTCAAGCCCATTTCCGCCTCACCTAGCTCCGACACGCGTCCAGGCTGGCGAGGCATGCGGCTCCACGATGGATCCTGGCTGCATGTCGCCATGCAGGCACTTTTCCAATTGGCAAGTTGGTCGTCGCGTAGTAGTGGCTATGGGGCGGCGAAACCGTGGCAGGCACGGGTCTGGCGGTGGCCCCGCAGACACACCCGGCAAGGGGTCTTGCCGGGGTCGGTCGTCCCCGGCAAGGCTCTTGCCTGGGGTCTTCGTCTTATGGTCCCTTGTCTAGGTCTGCAGGCCCCTTGGTCCTACAAAGATCGGCATGCCACTGCGCAGGCGCCCCTTGAATCTTGGTCTTGACGTCGTCAATGGTGTCAGAGCTCTCAGACCCAAGGGTGGTGTCCTCGTTGGGTTGGGAAAGTTGCCCCGGCAAGGCTCTTGCCGGGGTCACGTAGGTTGCCCCGGCAAGGCCGTTGCCGGGGGAAGAGTCCACCTTGCCCCTCTATTCTTCATGCCTCTAGCTTGAGAGTTGCCTTGCTAGTCTCATCGTTATCCTTCTTTTGTCCCGCCAAGCGTGGCCATGGGCGTGGCTACAACTGCCTGGGCACAAGTAAAGGGGTGCAAAAGGACCCCTACTTTTGTACATCGACATAGGCTTTTGGCCTAAGTTGGTCTATGGCCACGGTTGGCCGGACTGATATCCAAAGTCATTGTTGGGGTTTAACTCGATTGCAGCTGCCACTGGTTGACGGGCTGCCTCATGGAGACGAGCAGCCTCCCTTGCTCTCTCGTACTATTCTGCCTCCTCTATGAGTATGAAATATCTTCATTTAACCTGAAAGTCAAAGAAAGTGGGGGCAAGGAGCGTAATATAGATGACACGACTCTTGTTAAAGATTAGTTTGATTGGAATGTCAAATCACCCCTCTCAAGCAACTGGAATCATTCCATAGTGGCAAAATCAGGGAAACTAGGTGTTAACTAAGGATCATCACTTCATATAGGTACCCCAAGATAGTCAGCTAAACGAGTGACATAAATTCCACCGAAGAAATCTCCAACCAAAGCATTATTATGTAGACGGCATGCGATAATATCCCCTCGATGGTCTAAGTACTCGAATATCCGCACAAAAGAATCGTTGAGGTTGTAATACTGTAAGGACATATCTGACAAGAAATTTGTTAGGCCTGCGTCATACACATACATATCAAAAGCTTCCTTGAAACCTTCACAAGTCATGAAATAAACTGACGACCATTCACAAGGTCGTACTAGAGCTTCCCGCGGTGGTTCAATGTCTGGCTCGTGAATTGTGAGTCTTAGGGATTTCTTCTTCGAGGAACCACCTTGAAACTTTTAGCGACTCAAAATAAAGGTGCAAGAAACTCAACAAAAGTGATAGCAACTAGTCCCACGAGTGTCTAGAGGCAATACCATGCAACAAAACTACTTGGGACTATATAAATTTGACATGCAAGCTCAAGAACATGGTGATCACAGCATAAAAAATTTGAAATATATAAAGCACTAGAGAAAAAGCTAATTGGACCATTGGAGGAGTCACATACCAGTGAACAATCTCCCAAAATGGTTTTGGAAATGGAGCAACGAGCAAGGAGATCAATAATGGCAGCAAGATGAGCAAGAACACGGGTTTGAAGAATGGTGTGATTTTTTCTGGAGGAAGATGGACTGGATGGTTGACTTGAATAAGTGAGGGGACCTACTTGGGCCCCACAAGCCACCCAGGTGCACGTAGGGGGTGGGTGCGCCATGTGAGCTTGTAGCTTGCAGGTGCACCCACCTGGGGTGTGTTTAGTGCCAATTTTTTTTAAATATTCTACAATAGATCATACTAAATTTTCAGGGCATTCGGAGATCTTTTATTTTTCAGTCATTTTTTCACAGATAATTCTGAAAACAGTGAAAGAATAGTATTTCTACTTTATTTACTCTAATAACATAAAGTAAAAAGTGGGTAGATAGATTTGTTTTTACTAAATTCATCCATCTCATGCCCGTTAGAAGGAATTTATTAATAATTTTGATCAAGTCATATTAACAAACTTCTTCTGAATGACATGAAAACGGAGAATCTTCTTATAACACTATGTTACCTCAATGGGGATATGCTTGTCCCCAACAATAAGAATATCATATTTTCTTTTAACTGTAGGAATAGGGAATTCAAAACCTCCAATAGTAATCGTTGAATTTTTCCAATAGAGTTGATGCTATTCACTTGAGGTAGTTTCCAAAGAAAGTGTACCGTATGCTCATTACCGTTGACATGAAAAGTGACATTGCCTTTGTTGCAATCAATAACAACCCCTGAAGTGTTCAAAAAGGGTCTACCAAGGATAATATACATACCGTCGTCCTCGGGTATATCAAGAATAACAAAGTACGTTAAGATAGTAACATTTGCAACTACGACAGGAACATCCTCACAAATGCCGATGGGTATAGCAGTTAATTTATCGGCTATTTGCTAATATATTTCTATTGGTGTCAACTTATTCAAATCAAGTCTTCGATACAAAGAGAAAGGCATAACACTAACACCTTCTCCTAAGTCACACAAAACAAGTTTTAACATAGTTTCTTTTAAGGGAGCATGGTATAGTTCGTATTCCTGGGTCTCCATGTTTCTTTGGCATTCCATCCTTAAATGTATAATTTGCAAGCATGGTGGGAATTTCAGCTTCTTGTATCTTTCTCTTATTGACAAGATCTTTCATATACTTAGCATAAGGAGACATTTTCAGAATATCAGTGAAATATAAGCGCAAAAAGACAGGTCTAAGAATTTCACAAAAGCGCTCAAATTCTTCATCATTTTTATTCTTTGAAGCATTAGGAGGAAATGGCATCGGTTTCTGAACCCATGATTCGCTTTCTTTACCTTGTTTCCCAGAAATGAAGTCTCTTTTATAATATCTTTTATTCTTAGGTCGTGGGTTATCAAGAACAACAGAAGGTTCTATCTCCACATCATTATCATTACTAGGTTGAGCATCAATATAAACCTCATCATTATCATTGTTACTAGGTTCATGTTCATTACTAGGTTGTGTTTCAGCATCAGAAATAGAAATATGATTTTTTTTTTCAGGTATGTCTATAGTACGTTCACTAGAAATATGCAAAGCCTTATCATTTTTCTATTTATTTTTAGATGCACTAGGACCATCATTATTAATTCTTTGAGAGTCTTGTTCAACTCTTTTAGGATGACCTTCAGGATACAAAGGTTCCTAAGTCATTTTACCACCTCTAGTCATAACTCTAACAGCATGATTATTCATGCTATTGTTCATCTCATTAGTCAAATAATTTTTTTCTTTGAGAACTTATTCTACTTGAGTTTTTATCATGGAAGCATGTTTACTAACAATCTTAAGATCATTAATAGTTCTAGACATATAGTCACGCAAGTGTTCAATCATATAGTCATTTCGTTTCAGTTGTCTACTAACATATGCATTGAAGCTTTCTTGTTTCACAATAAATTTATCAAATTCATCCATGCATTGACTAGCAGATTTAGTGTAAGGAATATTACCTTGCTCGGATCTATAGAGAGAATGTACCTCTACTACCTGTGTTGGGGTATTGAGACCATGTATTTCTTCGATAGGTCCTATATTCTTAACATCTTCAGCTTTAATACCTTTTTCTTTCATTGATTTCTTTGCCTCTTGCATAGTTTCGGGACTTAGAAATAGAACTCCTCTCTTCTTCAGAGTTGTCTTAGGAGGTTCCAGAAGATTCTAGTAATTATCATTTCTCAATATATTATTCAATAGATCTTCAACTCGTCCAATAGTTTGTTCCCTGAAAACACAACCAACCCAACTTTCTAGGCTGTCCCTAGAGGCATCGGTTTGTCCATTATAAAAGATATCAAGTATTTCATTTTCCTTGAGAGGATGATCAGGCAAAGCATTTACTAATTGGAGAAGCGTTCCACAAGCTTGTGGGAGAATCTCTTCTTCAGTTTGCACAAAGTTAAATATTTCTTGTAATGCAACTTGTTTCTTATGAGTAGGAAAATAGTTTTTAGAGAAATAGTAAATCATATCATGGGGACTACACACACAACCAGGAGCAAGAGAACTAAACCATATATTAGCATCACCCTTCAACGAGAAGGAAACAACTTAAGATTGTAGTAGTAGCGAAAGTTTTCCTCATGAGCAAATAGGGTGGCTATGTCATTTAGTTTAGCAAGATATGCCACAGCAGTTTCAGTTTCCTCACTGTGCAAAGGATCAGATTCAACCAAAGTAATTAACTCAGGTTCTTCAAGAACTCATAATCCTTATCAGTAAAAAAGATAGGTGAAGTAGCAAATTTAGGATCATATTTCATCCTAGCATTCAAAGATTTTTATTTCAACTTAACTAGCAATTTATTAAGATCATCTCTATCATTACAAAAAGAAAGTCTTCAGCTACCTCTCCCTCCATAACATAACCCTCAGGTCTATCAGGCAATTTATTAAGATCATCTCTATCATTACAAAAAGAAAGTCTTCAGCTACCTCTCCCTCCATAACATAACCCTTAGGTCTATCAGGCAATTCATATCTAGGAGAGCTCAGTCTAATAGGTGTTTCATAATTTTGAATTTCAAAGACTTCATCGGTTTCAGCAATTTCATCAGTTTCAGCATTCTCAATATTTTTTACACTAGCAAGTTGTTCATCAAGAAATTCGCCTAGTGGCACATCATCATTAATAAAAGTACTAACATCATCATAAGTAGCGTCATCAACTACTTGCGACATATCATGATTAATAGCAGGTGTTGGTGTCGCAAGCTTAATTAAAACACAAGGTGAATCAAGTGCAGAGTGTGATGGCAGTTCCTTACCTCCCGTCGTCTTAGATGTAACAATCTCGGTTCTATCATCCTTTAGATTCCTCATAATTATGAATATATAAAAATCCTAAGTGACTCACCAATCATAGCTATTCTCCCCAGCAACGGCGCCAGAAAAAGGTCGTGATAACCCACAAGTTTAGGGCTTCGCAACACTTTTTGGGTGTACAGTATTCAACCCAAATTTATTGATTCAACACAAGGGGAGCCAAAGAATATTCAGCCCAATTTGAGTTGTCAATTCAACCACACCTGAAAGACTTAATATCAGCAGCAAATTATTTAGTAGCAAACTAGTATGATAGTAGCGGTAATGGTGGCAATAGTAACAGTAACAGTTTTGTAGTGATTGTAACAGCAGCAGCAGCAGCAAAAGTAACTTACCAAAGATCAATATGTGACAAGATCGTAGGCAATGGATCAGTGATGATTATTGTGTTGGATTATATTCATCATGTAGAAGCTATAACCTAGAGCAACGAAGAACTAGCTCCAATTCATCAATGTAATGTAGACATGTATTCTGTATATAGTTTTTTTCTTGAAAGATAATCCATCTATAGTCACACGTGCTTATGGAAAAGAACTTGCATGACATATTGTGGCCTACCCTCTTGTGGCAGCGGGGTCTTAATGGAAACTAAGGGATATTAAGGCCTTCTTTTAATAGAGAACTGGAACAAAGCATTAGCGCTTAGTGAATACATGAACTCCTCAAACTACGGCAATCACCAAAAATAATCCCAATTATTGTCACCTTGGGGTATGCGGATCATAACACGTAATAGGTGCATATAACATGCAAGATAGGATCAAGCACACATATATATTCATGGAAACATAATAGGTTCAGATATGAAATCATGGTACTCGGGCCCTAGCAACATGAACCTCAGAACATAGTGGATAATAGGCATCAAGCCCTAACAAAACTAACTCGATTACATGATAAAACCCATCACCGTCCAGCAAGCCTAGGATGAAGACGAAGCGGTGAGCATCATGAAATTAGTGATGGAGGACGCTTGAAGATGCAGACGATGATGGATTCCTCTCTCAGGAGCCCGGAACAGACTCCAGATCAGCCATCCCGATGAAGAATAGGAGGTGGTGGCGGCTCCATATCGTAAATATGCTAATTCCTTCTCTCTGATTTGTTTTCTCCATGAATTCGAGTATATGGAGTTGGAGTTAGGATTGCGGGACGTCAAGGGGCCCCGCAAGCCTGGGAGGCACACCCTAGGGTGTAGACTCGCCCCCAGGGCTTGCGGCCTCTTGGTGGCCCCCTCTGGTATCTTTTTTTCACTAGTATTTTTTATATATTCCACAAAAATTCTTCATAAATTTTCAGGTCAATCCGAGAAATTTGTTTTCTACAAAAAATAACACCATGGCAATTCTATTGAAAACAGCATCAGGTCGGGTTAGTTCCATTCAAATCATGCAAATTAGAGTCTGGAATAAGGGCAAAAGAGAATGGAAAAGTAGATACGATGGAAACGTATCAGCGGTCCTTGGCCCGACCCACTCGATCGGCAGACGGCATGGTGAGAACCCCCTAGTCCATGACACCATCAGAGGGGGCAGCCTATTCAGCCAATGCCTTGCCGTCCCCTTTAACTTGAGCGGAAAAATATTTGATAGCATGTAGATCATCACAATTAGCCATATGTATATGGAGGAAGAAATCCTCGATCCATATATCTAGATTAGCGGTGCCATCATATGATTCCATGTTAATGGGTTAAACTCGTCCAGGAATTAACATTCCATCACCCTGTCTACAAAACATACCAAGTGTGCGGGGCCTCGCGTCTGGGCAATATCGCGCTATACATCAGGAGATGTTCATGTATTGTCTTGGTCCCGATCTCGGTCGTTCTTGTCCATTCAGGCCTCGTAGCCGTCAATTCCGGTGGGTGCACATCTTCTTATTACGTAAATGCACCGAGGCAGCAGCCGGTTGGCCTCTATCTAGCGTCGAATGTCATGAAGATCTATGTAATCCACATGGTCTTGCCATGATGGAGTGACACTAGTTGGGTGTGGAAATCTTAATGGACTAGCCTATCACACCCTCTAGGAGGTCGGTCGGGTTGTTCCGCCCATTCATGCGTTAAAAGCGCGTCATTGGTCACCTGTTCATCGAGTTCGGGTAGCAAACGCCTACGTGAATAGGATTTAGGCACGCTATGGAGCCATTCATTGAGGTCTTGCTCGGCTGAGAGTACATCAACTCACTTTGCGTTCAATGTATCCTCATTCTCTTGCAGCAGCAGCTACTTCCATTTCATACTTTAGGCGTTGGCCACAAGGCACCGCCGAAAGCTTTCTTGATCAAAGGTGTCTTCTGGGACAATATAGTCCTCAGTACCGAGGCTCTCATCATCCTCCGATTTAGGTAAATAGTTGTATCCAGCCCCTTCAAAGAGGTTATCGGGGTCCAGGTCCTTTGGGATTCTTTTGAGGCTGACGTGTCGCTCTGGGACGCTAGAGGATCCTCTCCTGGATTGTTAGCCTTGTCGGCTGCTGTGTCACTATTGTCAGCGATGGTGTTTTTTCCACTTGGGTCCCCACTGGTACCTCGTCATGCATGCACCAACATCCGGAGGGGTTTCTGGGAGAATCTACCATGTATACATCGTAAGTGGATGTTGTAGTCTACTTGCGAGTGTTTACCAATGGTGAATTTTTTTTTGTAGGGCTGTTGACGTCTTCATCCATGTCAGTGGGCTCGTCATAGTCTAGCATGTCGGTTAAATCAATAACCATGGCGTTTAGGTGGGTGGTGGGTGGAACATAAATTTCCCAATTGTTGGCTTTAAGTCCGATTTTGTCATAAACCGCGGTCAGACTGTCTGCGATTGATAAGCTATAGATACAACCGAGCATCTCGTGTAGCTGAGATACTCCCTCAGGCTTCATGACCTGGTTGCAGGCAGGGCTAACTCGAAGTACCATCGGCATATAGCCTGGCACTAAGGGAGTTAGCTTAGAATCCTCACCATGTTGAATCTCAGACCGGTGGTAATAGGAACAAGGGAGATGATAGTTACCCAGGTAGATGCCCTCTCGATGGAGGTAAAACCCTACATCCTACTTTTTTTATATTGATGGATATGTATCGAGTAAAAGCTTGATCTACCTCGATATCTTAAGTTGTGTTCTAACACTAGGGCTAGAAGAATTAATTTTGATTCGGTCCCCTCTACAGGCTAAACCATTTGGCTTATATACACACCATGTAGGGCATCTAGGGTTACATGGTCAGTATCCTGGGGGATTGCGTGGAGGAGGTAGAAGATGTCTTGGAGTATACGTCAAGTCTTCGGCAGATACAACCCTGTTCTTGTCCCGGCATGTAGCTTCATGAGTCCATCCAATGAAGAGTCATGCCCATGGGACCAGCCCAAGGATTACATGTCGGTCAGGTTGGTACCTCTTAACCCAGGACACCGTCACCGGGGCTACTTCATCGAGCACATCGTTTCACCTCCACCCTCGAGGCCATTGGTGCTTCACCAAGAATCTCATCCATGACATTATAGCACCCTACTGCCTCTCAAGATCTACGTCCGTAGGGAGCCAGCGAAAGCTAGGGCATCACCCTCAACAGCTTTGAGGTGACCCGCACTTTAGGCGATTATGCCCAAAAGCTAGCCCGAAATAGGTATCCACATATCACTCGGTTATGCACTTTTCCGACTATATTTGGCATCCTTTTACTGATGTCTTAGCTTACACGCCTATGCAACTCCGACTTTAACTCTCATTTATTCTACATCTATAATTTGAAACAAGCAAAACCATTTTTTAGCAAAGCATGACGGCACTACGGGATCAGGTACACATCCCGCATGCTCGTATAACCTTGTGAGTACCTGTCCTCTAGTACACAGCAAGGTCGATTCCTCTCATTTGATCAACCATTCGCCGTGCCAAAAATGCAGATGGGGGGAGCAAGAACATAGGGCCTGCACATCCAAGCAAGTGGTAACATGGACTCCTACATCGAACATCCCAATCGCAAGGAGAGCTGAAGTGAGCCTGTACAACGAGCTAGCGTAAGCCCCTGCATTTCATTTAATTTGTACTGGCATGCGTATATGATTTGTGTGTATTGACGGATCAAGGAATTCAAGTGGGACCCACCTTGGTGGGTGGCTGACTTGTGGGCCTACTAAGTTGATGTGGACGGAGTGCTTTGTCAACTTAGTCAATATGAACGATTCTAGCTCGAGTGACCGTACGATGTCCATCCAACGGTCGTAGTGCTTCTTCAACCTCTGGTCTTCTTGCTCCAGCCACCCAAAGCAGCGCCAGTCATGCCGCATGCTCCTGCAGCGAAGGCCTCACTGCCCCTACTATTCCCACCGCTGGCCAGGCCCTGTGGCGACGGCAGCCTCACACCGCAGCCGAACCAGTGAACCCTCGTACTCCTCTCCGCGCAGGCTTCCACTGCCGCGTCTTCCCTGTATCCGCGTCGTCCCCTTCCTAGGCCTCACCGTCGTCCACTGCCCTGGTGCTCTCGGCGCGGCGTGATTAACGTGGTCAACGAATGACTTCCATCGAAAGAGTACTGTACGTGGAGAGGCTAACAGTTGGGTCCACGGCCGCAGCAAGGAAGTGCCTCCTTATTATGCACAAAATAATTATTCTTCCACCTAACATCGGGGACCCACCGGATGGCCACTGTATTTCGCGAAAAAAACGTTTCCCCCTAACTGCTAGGACCCACCAGCTACATCTTCGCACGCAAGGAAGTGCGTCCGGGCAAAAAAAACACGATTCGCCCCCCTGACTACTGGGACACACCAGCTACATCTTCTCAAGCAAGGAAGTGCCTGACAGTCGGAACCCACCTGGTCAAAGCGTACGTAGCGTTGTCATTCTGGTCGAGAATGTGTACGTACATACTGGTCGATGTAGAGGCGCGCACGTATCCTAGCAGAGGCGCGCATGTAGCATGTACACGTACGTACAGTGGCCAGGGTGCAAGAAAGTAAATACGGCCACGTACGTACATATGGGCGGGATCTCGAACGCCTACTCACACATACGTACGGCCAGGGCTAGTGTACATGGCTGGGTCAGAATGGACAAACATCATCGTTGTATTCATGGGGAGCCAACTGGCTGGGTCGGAACTGAATGTGTCGTCGTGTTCATCAGGAGGGCTTGGGCGGAACAGCCGATGGATACGAGGCCTGGTGTACCGCTTAACGAAGGAAACAACCTTGTGTTCGACCGGCCATGTTCGAAACGGGATCATGTTCATCGGGAGGGGTCTGGCCTACTGCAAAACGGAGGAAACGGACCTCCTACGGTCGAAACGGGGGTCCTATTGATCGGGAGGGGTGTGACGTACCGCAAATCAGAGGAAACGGACTTGTGTTGGAGCGCTACGGTCGAAATGTGAGTCATGTTCATCAGGAGGGGTGTGGCGTACCGCAAAACGGAGGAAACGGACTAGTGTTGGAGCGCTAAAGTGGAAATGGGGTTCCTGTTCATCAGGAGGGGTGTGGCGTACCGCAAAACGGGACTCCACGGGATATTGTTCATCTCCACCGTCGACCCCCTCAAGCCTCCACGGGCTACTATTCATCCACCATCGACCTCCTCCTGCCTCCACCTGCGACTGTTCAGCCTCCACCGCGCGCTACTCCATCGGCTACTGTTCAACCAGCCCTCTCCACGGGCTCCTGTTCAACCACCCCTCCACGGGCTACTGTTTATCTAGCCCTCCATTGTCTACTATTCATCCAGCCCTCCATGGGGTTGTCCTGTTCATCGAGACCTCCACGGGGTCCAGTTCATGCAGCCCCAACCGGCTAGATCGATCGGGGTCCTGTTCAACACCATGGGGTCCTGTTCATCCACCCCCACCAAGAACTGTTCATCCAAACCGCCCTAGTAACGCTCACAGTTCATGCAGAGGCAACATAGATCAGCTTGAGTTAGCAGCAATAGCGAAGGAATCGCTCGATCGGGTTCAGTTAACAGCCATGGATCGATCGCTCGGGTTCAGTAAAGTGTAGCCTGCATTGCAATAGCTCAGGTTCAGTTAGAGCCCAACGCCTCGCTCAGGTTCAGTTAGAGGCCAATGCCTCGCACCCACGCGCGTGCGTGTACGAGAGAAACGCGCATCGCTCAGCCCCGACCACCCACCCTAACCGAGAACAGCCCGATATTTTCCTCGCCCTCTCTTCTACCACGGTTTTTTCCGTCATGGACGGCCCAAAGGATGTCATGCAGCTGCGTCTCCGGCCGCCCTGGACGAAAAGCCCATTTTCTGTCATGATTTTTTGTCATAGAAGTAGGACCCCACCACATCTATGATGATACCGAGTTTTGTCAGAATTGTTGTCATAGAAGTGTCATAAGTATGACAGAAAAAATTTGTTCGGCCCAAAATGTCATGGATGTGTCTTTTTTTAGTGTGTTCATCGGATCTGACGAGCTAGAATTAAGGGTATTGCGTAGACGAGCTAGGGCGGAAGGAGAGATCTTCGTGCGCACCCGAGAGTTCGAACCTTAAGGGTTTTGCCGGAAACCCAGATCCAACATTTGGCGCGCCAGGTAGGGTTGCGCTGAAAGTTCCCTTCCGTCGTTCAGTGCTCCATCGTTCCAACAGTCCATGGCCAACGCTTCCAGAGCCTGTGCTGAGCGACGGGCTGCCCTTGCCGCCCGCGTCGCTCAGACCGCTCCTGTCGGCGGACCACCCTGTCGATCTCCATCGCCTGCTGCCAATAGCGCCACCTATCCGGCGCGGCAAGAACAGCAGGCATCGTCCCTGCACCCCTCCGTGCGGCGCGATGGACGCACCGCTACCCCGTCGCTGACTCCGGCGGTCTCTTCATCCCATGCTCGTTGCGGACCCGCGGATGTGCAGGCTGCGTTGCTCATGGCACGTGAGCTCCTGTGCTACCGCCCCATCGACGACTTCTACGAAGAATGGATCGACTGCATCGCCGAGCTCGTCAGCGCCGCTGGGGGCCCTCCGATGCCATCATTCTCCCTGCCTCGTCCGCTTCCCCATGAGGACGACGAAGCCCAAGAAGCTCCACTGCTACCCCACCATCAAGGCATCGTCCAAGACCCAAGGCATGTGGCCCCGCGGTGTGACCGCCCACACGGGAAGAAGGAAGCTGCCAAGAGATCCAACGGCACCGCGGTGGAGCACCTGCGCTCCCTCCACCGTAGCGCCGAGACCGTGCGGCCCCCGCTGCTGCGGCACGGGAAGACCAAGACCAAGTCCAACCACCCTAGCCGGCTCCGGTGTCGACAGCAGGCTGCAAGGCCCTCGCCTCCGAGCTGCGCAACGTCAACTGGCCTGGGAAGTTCAAGCCCGGCCTGCCTCCACGCTATGACGGAACCCCCGACCCTCCGGAGTTCCTGCAGCTCTACGAGTTGAGCATCGAGGCATCCGACAGCAACGAGAAGATCATGGCAAACTGGTTCCCCATGGCCCTCAAGGATGGCGCGCTCTCATGGCTCTTGAACCTGCCCGCGGGATGGATCTCCACCTGGAGCGAGATGCGTGATCGGTTCATCGCCAACTTCCAGGGCACTCGAGACCGTCCCCCGGAAGTGGGCGACCTGCGGTGTATCAATAAACAACCAGGAGAAACCCCGCAGAAGTTTATCCAATGCTTCAACAGTGTCCACGTCAAGATCCACAAGGTCACGGACGAGGCCATCATTCCGGCATTCTCAGATGGCATTCACGATGTTAAGATGGAGGAGCTCGCTATCCATGAAGATTTGTGCACGTCCTTGGAGCTGTTCAATCTCGCGACCAAGTGCGCCAGGGCTCATGAGGGGCGCCTCTCGCTCGTCAAGCTCCCCGCTGCTGAAACCAACGATAAGAAGGCCAAAGCCAAGGCCGTGAAGCGCAAGGGAGTGGCAGTGCTTGTAGCAGAACCAGAAATGAAGCGCGGCCGCGACTACCCGGAGTCACCCAAGAACGGCCGATCATTTTGCACCTTCCACGACGTGCACAGCCACAACACCCATGACTGTCAAGAGCTCAAGGCCCTCCGTGAATAACGCGTCATACAATGCGCCGAGCGCAGCAACCGTGTCTACAGCCGTGGGGGAGGTCAGACCGAAGGACGCTGGGATGACCGTGGACCTCGCTAGGAGGGGCATGATCAGCCTCGGGAGGACCGCTGGTGCAGCCAACCCCGCGAGGATGCCTGGAGAGATCAGCTCCAAGAGTACCGTCCTCAGGGCAAGGCCAGCCTACCACCTCTGCCAGCGCCAAGGAGAAACGACGACCAGGACAAGGGGGCTGGGGGCTTCTAGGATCCGCGTGCCATCGTTTGCATCATGGGCGAAGCACAGGCCCCAGCTTCTCAGCGCCTCTTCAAGCAGTTCGCCCAGTGAAGTAAACGCGACTCTCCCCAAGCTCGAGGCTACCCATCCACTTAGGTGGTCCAGGTGTCCCATCACCTTCAGTTCAGCAAACCATCTCAAGTGCGCCGCTATGGCTGGCGCCCTCCCGATGCTTTGCTCTCCCGTCATCAGCAACATAAAACTCTCCAAGACCCTCATCGACGGTGGCGCAGGGCTCAACATCCTGTCCATCAGGACATTTGACCGCCTCCAAGTACCCTACGATCAGCTACTGCCTACCAAGCCCTTCTCCGGAGTGACTGATGGTTCCACAACTCCCGTGGGGCAAGTTCGCCTACCCATAACCTTTGGCAAGCGTGACAACCACCACACTGAGCTCATCGACTTCGGTGTTGCCAACATCCATCTCCGTTACAACTCCATCCTCGGGTATCCGGACCTGGCCAAGTTCATGGCAGTAACTCACCACGGCTACAATGTTCTCAAGATGCCTGGAAGCGGTGGCGTCATCACAATCGTCTGCGAGGAGAAAGACGCAGTGTGCTCACTCGAGCGTGCTTACCAGGCGGCGGCAGGCGAGGATCCGGACAGCGGCATCATCATCTACCCACCTAAGGTGGTTCTCAAGAAGAAGAAGAAGTAGCTACTGGCCCTACAGCCTCATGTAGACATATCACAGGGAGGCAGCACCAAAGGGCCTCCTCCCTCTCTCGCATAGGAAGGCGCGCCCGGCGCCCCTCTCAGGCTGGGCTTGGGGGCTCTCTTCTGGAGGGCCTCTGACCTAACAAATGTCACGTGGGAGGCGCTCGGGCACCACGTGGAAGAGTGCTTTGCTACACATTTCCCTTCAGAGGCCTCAAGGAGTGAGGCACCAAGCGCTCAGGAGTTCATCAGCCAGACCATCGAAGACCTACAGGAGTCGAGAGCCATGCGAGGAGAGCGCTGCCGGCTCCTCCAAGGGCAGCTATCGGTCCAGGCTCGGGAGACGAGCTGCGCGTTTGCGTCAACATCCCGACACTCAACATGATCGCATCTCAAGAGCTCTACTAGTCTTCCCAGGTGGGACGGTGCCAGGGTCCCCTCTCAGCTACGTGCGCATACCCTACGGCTTGCCGAACCAGGGAACCCTGCACCAGTGCTACATGCGGGAGGTCCTGGCAGCTCGCGAGGCCAGGCACAAGGAGATCCACGCGGAGTTGGACTCGGCCCTCCGCGAGATCTGGGGAGCCCCGGAGCCTCGCGATGGTCCGGATCCAGACGGCACGTAAGGAGCGGCGTCTTCATCGAGGACCTTCAGCTACACCAACACTACTTCAACATCTATGCGAGGTGACATCTTTCGATTTCAGTTCAACTGCGCCCCTCGGGCAGCACTATTCCCAGGTCGGACGGGCCTATCCCTGAGACGCGCATCCTTTTGCATATTAGATCACCTTTTGGGGGCGCCCCTCAGGCTGCATTACCCCAGAACGCACAGGTTCACCCTGGTGGCATGTACCTCCCTTGTCATTTTGCATTCGGATCACTCGACTAACCATCACCCCTCCGGGTCTCCTTCGCCGCCTAACGGACTTATGTTCATCCTGCAACGGGGCTCCATACGTTAGCATGATGCTTGTGCTCGGGTCCGCCCCAGCAACGCTGATAAACCCGAGGGACCGAGCTCTGACCCGCGGCCCGCTCCGCAAGCGTCACCTCACAAGGTCCTCGGTGCCTTCGTCTCCCCATGGAATTATAAAAATCACAATGCGGGCGCGGCCCTAAGTTGTTCTACTGCAGGCTAACACACCGGAGTCTCAGGAGCACGGCGACAAGCAGTCCCACTGGTCTCCTTTCCTCACGTGGTTCGCTTGCGCGTTAAAGGGGGGGGGTCCCTGAGCATCGCGTCTCAGGGGATATTACAGATTCTCCAGCCCTCACCCCATGGCCTTGACCACGGCATCGTGACCTAGCATACCAACAGCGGCTGAGCCTCGCTCGAGGATCGGGACCCAAGGACGCAGAGCATCAAGAAGCACGAGACGAGGGGGAGTCGGTTCAAAGACCGTGGCCCCTCACCCCCTGGTCTTGTCCTGGTTTCTAGTCAAGCCCAGCAGCGGCTGAGGTATGCGCGGGCTGGGCCCTGGTGACGCAGAACATCAAGGCCTGAGTCCAGGATTCCCTTCCTTCGGGCCCGTTCGAATGTGAAGAGGGACTCCTGAGCATCGCGACTTAGCAGCCGAACTGGTGCCATAGCATGCGTGAAGACCAAACAGTTTCTGTTCGTGTGGTTTGCAGGTTTGTTAGGGCTGCCGTGAATCTGGCAAGCTCTCTAATATTTTGTCCAAGCTGGAAGGACTGTCTCTGTTAGTTTTAGACGGCTTCTTCCGTTGACCGGGCATGGATCCACTATATCCGGCATTCACTTCCGTTTCATCTATTTCTCCGGCATTGTTCTGTCGCTTGTTCTTTTTGTGTCGTGGCTTGCCATTGCCATCCCTGACTTCGGAAGTGCCAGGGTTGCTGGTACTATTACTTCTATGAGCTAGCCAGCTGTCTTCACCTGCGCAAAAGTGGGTCATAAGTGTAGTAAGGGCTGCCATTGTCTTCAGCTTATCTTGGCCAAGGTGTCTTGCAAGCCATTCGTCCCGGACACTGTGTTTGAATGCCACTAATGCTTCGCCGTCCGGACAGTCGACAATTTGGTTCTTTTTAGTTTAGAAATGATTCCAAAGCATGCGGGCTGACTCCCGAGATGCTGGATTATGTGACTTAGATAATGAGCATCTGGGGGGCAGAAGTCCCCTGAAAGTTAGCCCGGAAAGCATCCCAAAAACTTCCCAACTTCCAATGGAGTTCTCCGGAGGCTGCTCAACCAGTGCCGTGCTGGCCCTTTCAGCTTGAAAGGTAAGTATTTGATGGCATGGAGTTCATCTCCACGAGCCATGTGGATGTGAAGAATAATGTCTTCGATCCATACCGAGGGATCCGTCGTTCCATCATATACCTCAATGTTGACAGGTTTAAAACCTTCCGGAAATTGGTGGTCCATCCCTCATCGGTAAAGCATAGAGGGTGCGCGGCGCCCCTATATCATGTGACATCGTGGCATAGTTCAGATGTCATTTGTGTTCGGTACTGACCCCGAACTTGATTGTATCCGACGTGCTTGGCTTGATAGCCACCGTCCCATATGGGAGCACATTCTCTTGATCCGTAGATTGATCTGGCCTGACCGGCTTTTTTATTCAGGTCCTGATGTAAATTGTACTTATGGCCCTGAGCCGCTATATCCTTTGCTTTACAGTGGGGAGGTGCGGGCTGTTGTACGACATTGCTAGCCGTTTTTTCCCGTCCATGGGGTGGTCGGTCCGGTTGATCGGCCTGATCGTGCCTCGACGGAATTGGCGCAAGGGCCTCGTCTTCGATTTGGGGCAGCAATTTGCGTTTCGCATAGCTATTTGTTTGGCGCTCATGGCCGTTTCTCTCTTTGGCGTCTAGCACTTCATTCCACCTATCATTGAGCGTATCCTGCTCAGCTTTAAGCCGCTGCTGCTATTTTTTCAAGCTCCTTGCTGTAGTAATAAGCTGTTGCTGAAAGCGTTTTTTAGGGGTTATTCTGGGACTATGAATTCCTCATCTCCCAGGCTGACATCCTCTTGTGAGCAGGTAGATAGTTACTGTCTTTGGAATCATTGTGATTGGTGAGTTGTTCGGGACTGCATTGTCCATCCTCCAGCTAGTCCTACTCCACTGCCAGCCCTACGGGGTCTTCGGCGTCCTACAGATCTTCATTGTCTCCACTCCCGGTGTTGCTTTCCTTTCCTTGACGCGATCATGAGCGGCGCTTCTGGCGTCGGCGTTTAGGAGTTTCCTCGAGGGGCTTATCCTAGTTCAGATATTTATCGCCGTCGTCTTCTTTCTCATGGGGTGTATACACCATGAACACATCATAGGTACAAGTGGTCGTCCATCGCCCGGTCACAGGCTGGTTTTTACCTAGATCGGCTTCGGCGTTGTGGTCCATCGCATCAAAGACTTCGGAAGCATAGTCTAGTATGTCGGTTAAGTCTTCGACCGTGGCTACCAAGTGGGTGGTGGTTGGGAAGAAGAATTCCCTGACCTCAGCCCCTAGTTTTGACTTGGCAGAGTTCAGCTGAGAATCCTATGTTATGGCGAGAGATTGCAGCAAATCCAACGCCTCGTTTAAGAGTGAGAGCTGGGTAGGAGTTTGGGGGTCTGCGGGACCAGGCTCGGCGATTACCGCTCGATTGAGCCCGAAGAGTGCGGATCCCATAAGGACGGAGCTCGTAACCTGAGACAAGTACGGCTTTCTACCGGCGGGGAGGATCCCTCTCAATTCTGGGTCTGTGAGCGGCTCAAACACCGCTAAGCCTGTGGTTAGACATTCCATGGCAGGGTTTACCCTCCTATCTTTGGACAAAAAGTTCTGCTCTAGATCTAGGGCGAGAGTCGTCACCGGTGTTGACCCCTGGGTGGGATCTGTTAATGGATCTAAGACGTTTTCACCAAGCAGGAAGGCAGCGAAAGCCGTGGATGTGAATCTGTCGAAGATCAAGTCTCCTTTGGATATTAGCAACATAATTCAAGCTTCCAAACCTAATCTGATGACCCGGGGCGTAGTTGTTAACCTGCTTGAGGTGTCCATCCGAGTTAGCGCGTAGCACAAAGCCACCGAACACAAAAAGCTGTCCGGGGAGGAAAATCTCCCAAGGGGTGGCGTCATCGCTGGTGACGAGGCGAGCCATCAATCCTTCTATCGACAACATAGTGGAACTCTCAATGAAACCACCAATGTTGGTGTCAAAACCGGCAGATCTCGGGTAGGGGGTCCCGAACTGTGTGCCTGAGGGTCGATGGTCACAAAGGAATGGGGACATGATGTTTACCCAGGTTCGTGCACTCTCTATCGAGGTAATATCCTACTTCTTGCTTGATTGATATTGATGAATATAGGGTTACAATTGTTAATCTACCTCGAGATCGTAAAGACTAAACCCTAGAGGTCTAGCCTATGATGTTGTGATTCTGACTCTATGGACTAAACACCAGATGAAGGGGACCCTATTTATATATGCATCAGAGGGATCTAGGGTTATACACGATCATCTTGCAGAGGAAGGAAACATCACACTGGGCCTTTAAACTTGCTATTCTACACACATAGGAGTCCTATCCGGATACGGGGGATAATCTTTAGCAATGATCTTCACGGCCCACCAGTCCAGTCCATAACGAGTAATTCGGCCACCCGAGGACACCTTAATATAGGAATCCCTCACTCGTGGTTCTAGAAATGGCTGCAGCTGGAACAAAATTTCGTCGACTCCCCTGGGGTTTTTGGAATATTTGGAATTTATAGAGCGAAGAGGCGGTGCGGGAGGCCACCGAGGTGGAGCACAACCTACCTGGG
The DNA here is from genome assembly GCA_902687465.1 of Secale cereale. Classification (NCBI taxonomy): domain Eukaryota; kingdom Viridiplantae; phylum Streptophyta; class Magnoliopsida; order Poales; family Poaceae; genus Secale; species Secale cereale. Next base: position 327,068,302 of record LR738711.1, on the reverse strand, counting down.
CGTGCTTGGGCCCCCAGGCGCACCTTGGTGGGTTGTGCCCCCCTCGGGGCACCCCTAGGTGCTTCCCTGGCTCATCTGGTGTCTTCTGGTCCAAAAAATCGACAAAAAGTTTCACTTCATTTGGATTGCGGATGATATTGATTTTCTGCAATGTAAAAAACAAGCATAAAACAACAACTGGCACTTGGCACTATGTCAATAGGTTAGTCACTAAAAATGATATGAAATGATTGTAGAATGATCCTAGAATGATAATATGACAGCATGGAACAATCAAAAAGTATAGATACGTCGAAGACGTATCAACATCCCCAAGCTTAATTCCTGCTCGTCCTCGAGTAGGTAAATGATAAAAACAGAATTTTTGATGTGGAATGCTACCTTTCATGTTCATCATATATTCTTTTCTTTATAGCATGGAAACCTAGACTTTTATATGATTCAAAGCGATAGTCTAGTTTTGACACGAAGACTTTAATACTCAAGCATATCAACAAACAACCATGTCTTTCAATAATACTATTACCAAAGCATGTTATCCCTAGCCTATCATGATCAATCATTGATCCATTCATGAAGCACACTCGCATATTAGCTACAACCAATGCAGTAGTACGATCATAGTACCCCTTAGTTGGTGCTTTATAAGAGAAGATGGAGACTCAAATAAAAATAAAATTGCATAAAGTAAATAGAAGGGCCCTTCATAGAGGGAAGTGGGGATTTGTAGAAGTCCCAGAGCTCAAAGCTTAAATTTAGAGTTAAAAATAATTTTGGGATGCATACTTTTCCCGTCAACGAAAACGACTTGAGTTTCCAACACTTTCCATGCTAGATATATCATTGGTTGTTCCCAAACATAAAATAAACATTATTCCTTTTTCCACGAACTTTCACAAGCCATGGCTAGCCGTATCCATGGTTTCCCTCCATACCTACACTTTCCAAGGAATTTATTATTTCACAACATAAAGTAAATTTTGTTTTTCATTCCAGGACAAGGAATTCCTATTCCCGCCCTACTTTCTGTTGTGGAACTTAGTATTTCAAAAAAAATCTTATGATCACGCAAGATCTATCTAGGATAAGCATAGCAATGAGCGGGAAGAGTGTGTCTACGTACGCTCATAGACCAAAAGCGGAAGCGCCTAGTGACGCGGTTGATGTAGTCGAACGTCTTCGCGATCCAACCAATCCAAGCACTGAACGTATGGCACCTCCGTGTTCAGCACACGTTAAGCTCGATGATGTCCCACGAGCTCTTGATCCAGTTGAGCGTCACGGGAGAGTTTCGTCAGCATGACGGCGTGGTGACGGTGATGATGAAGCTACCGACGTAGGGCTTCGCCTAAGCACTGCAACGTTAGGACTGAGGTATGTAACTGTGGGGGGGGGGGGCACCGCACACTGCTAAGAAATCAACTTGTGTGTCTATCGGGTGCCCCCTTGCCATGTATATAAAGGAGTGGAGGACGGGAGGGGCCGGCCCACTCTATCGTGCGCCCTAGGGGAGTCCTATTTCCACAGGGAGTAGGATTCCCCTTCCCTAGTTGGAGTAGGAGAGGAAGGAAGGAGGAGAGAGGGAAGAAGGAAAGGGGGGCCCACTACTCAATTTGGATTTTGCTTGGGGGGCAGGCCCCTCACCTTGGCCTCCTCCTCCTCTATCCCACTAAGACCCAATAAAGCCCATACACTGCCCGGGGGGTTCCAGTATCCCCCCGGTACTCCGGTAAATGCCTGAACTCACCCGGAACCATTCCGATGTCCAAACATAGGCTTCCAATATATCGATATATCTGTCTCGACCATTTCAAGACTCCTCGTCATGTCGGTGATCACATCCCGGACTCCGAACTACCTTCGGTACATCAAAACACATAAACTTGTAATACCGATCGTCATCAAACGTTAAGCGTGCGGACCCTACGGGTACAAGAACTATGTAGACATGACCGAGACCCATCTCCAGTCAATAACCAATAGCGGAACCTGGATGCTCATATTGGTTCCTACATATTCTACGAATATCTTTTATCGGTCAAACCGCATAGCACCATTCGATCGTCGGTATCATCATACCTAGTTCAATCTCGTTACCGACAAGTCTCTTTACTCGTTCCGTAATACATCATCTTGTGACTAACTCATTAGTCGTTTTCTTGCAAGGCTTGTTACGATGTGTATTACCGAGAGGGCCCAGAGATACCTCTCCGACACTCGGAGTGACAAATCATATTCTTGATCTACGCAAACACCACAAACACCTTTGGAGACACCTGTAGAGCATCATTACAATCACCCACTTACGTTATGACGTTTGATAGCACACAAGGTGTTCCTCCGGTATTCGGGAGTTGCATAATCTCATAGTCATAGTAGCATGTATAAGTCATAAAGAAAGCAATAGGAGTAAGACTAAACGATCATAGTGCTAAGCTAACGGATGGGTCTTGTCCATCACATCACTATCCTAATGATGTGATCTCATTCATCAAATGACAACACATGTCTATGGTTAGGAAACATTGCCATCTTTCACCAACGAGCTACTCAATTAGAGGCATACTAGGGACACTCTGTTTTGTCTATGTATTCACACATGTACTAAGTTTCCTGTTAATACAATTCTAGCATGAATAATAAACATTTATCATGATACAAGGAAATGTAAATAACAACTTTATTATTGCCTCTAGGGCATATTTCCTTCAATCTCCCACTTGCACTAGAGTCAATAATCTAGTTCACATCGCCATGTTATTTAATACCTATAGTTTAGATTGTTGTGTGAATAACACCCATAATTCACATCGCCATGTGACCAACACCCATAGGGTTTACTAGAGTCAATAATCTAATTCACATCGCCAAGTGATTTACACCCAAAGAGTACTAAGGCATGATCATGTTTTGCTTTGTGAGAGAAGTTTAGTCAGCGGGTCTTTTACATTCAGATCAGTATGTATTTCGCAAATTTCTATGTCTACAATGCTCTGCATGGAGCTACTCTAGCTAATTGCTCCCACTTTCAATACTTATCCAGATTGATACTTAGAGTCATCTGGATTAGTGTCAAAGCTTGCATCGGCGTAACTCTTTACGATGAACTCTTTATCACCTCCATAATCGAGAAACATTTCCTTAGTCATCCAGTAACTACGGATAATTTTGACTGCTCACAAGAGATATACTCCTGGATCACTTTTGTACCTCCTTGCCAAACTCATGGCAAAGTACACAACAGGTTTGGTACACATCATGGCATACTTTATAGAACCTATGGCTGAGGCATAGGGAATGACTTTCATTCTTTCTCTATCTTCTACCATGGTCTGGTTTGAGTCTTACTCAAGTTCATACTTCACAACTCAGGCAAGAACTCCTTCTTTGACTGATCCATTTTGAACTTCTTCAAATCTTATTAAGGTATGTACACATTGAAACTCTTATCAAGCGAATTAATCTATCTCTATAGATCTTGGTGCCCAATATGTAAGCAGCTTCATCGAGGTATTTTATTGAAAAACTCTTTTAGACAATCCTTTATTCTTTCCAGAACATTCTACATAATTTCCGATCAACAATATGTCATTCCCATATACTTATCAGAAAGGCTGCGGTGCTCCCACTCACGTTCTTGTAAATACAGGCTTCACCGCAAGTATGTATAAATCTATATGCTTTGATCACCTCATCAAAGCGTATATTCTAACTCCGAGATGCTTGCACGAGTCCATAGATAGATCGCTTGAGCTTGCACACATTGTTAGCACCTTTAGGATCGACAAAACCTTCTGGTTGCATCATATACAACTCCTCTTTGAGGTATCCATTAAGGAATGCATTTTTGACATCCAGTTGCCAGATTTCATAATCATAAAATGCGGCAATTGCTAACATGATTCGGACAGACTTAAGCATCGCTACGGGTGAGAAAGTCTCATCGTAGTCAACTCCTTGAACTTGTCAAAAACCTTTCGCAACAAGTAAAGCTTTGTAGACAGTAACATTACCGTCGGCGCCAGTCTTCCTCTTAAAACTCCATTTATTTTCAATGGCTTGGCGATCATCAGGCAAGTCAACCAAAGTCCACACTTTGTTCTCATACATGGATCCCATCTCAAATTTCATGACCTCAAGCCATTTTGCGGAATCTGGGCTCATCATCGCTTCCTCATAGTTCATAGGTTCATCATGGTCTAGTAACATGACTTCAAAAACTGGGTTACCACACCACTCTAGTGCGGAACATACTCTGGTTGACCTACGAGGTTCAGTAGTAATTTCATCTGAAGTTTCATGATCATCATCATTAGCTTCCTCGCTAATTGTTGTGGGAATCACTGGAACTAGTTTCTATGATGTACTTGATTCCAATTCGGGAGAAGGTACAATTACCTCATCAAGTTCTACTTTCCTCCCACTCAATTCTTTCAAGAGAAACTCCTTCTCTAGAAAGGATCCATTCTTAGAAACGAATATCTTGCCTTTGGATCTGTGATAGAAGGTGTACCCAACTGTTTCCTTCGGGTATCCTATGAAGACACATTTATTCGACTTGGGTTCGAGCTTATCAGGTTGAAGCTTTTTCACATAAGCATCACAACCCCAATTTTAAGAAACTACAACTTTGGTCTCTTTCCAAACCACAGTTCATAGGGCATCGTCTCAACGGATTTAGATGGTGCCCTATTTAACGTGAATGCAGTTGTCTCTAATGCATAACCCGAAAACGATAGTGGCAAGACGGTAAGAAACATCATAGATCGCACCATATCTAATAAAGTACAGTTACGACGTTCAGACACACCATTACGCTGTGGTGTTCCAAGTGGTGTGAGCTGTGAAACTATTCCACATTGTTTCAAATGAAGACCAAACTAATAACTCAAATATTCGCCTCTACGATCAGATCGTACAAACTTTATTTTCTTGGTGTGATGATTCTCTACTTCACTCTGAAATTCTTTGAACTTTCAAATGTTTCAGACTTGTGCTTTATCAAGTAGATATACCCATATATGCTCAAATCATCAGTGAAGGTGAGAGAATAACGATACTCGCCGCGAGCATCAACACTCATTGGTCCGCATACATCAGTATGTATTATTTCCAATAAGTCACTTGCTCGCTCCATTGTTCCGGAGAACAGAGTTTTAGTCATCTTGCCCATGAGGCATGGTTCACAAGCATCAAAAGATTCATAATCAAGTGATTCCAAAAGTCCATCAGCATGGAGTTTCTTCATGCACTTTACGCCAATATGACCTAAACGGCAGTGCCACAAATAAGTTGCACTATCATTACCAACTTTACATCTTTTGGCTTCAATATTATGTATATGTGTATTACTATGATCGAGATTTAATAAACCATTTACCTTGGGTGTATGACCATAGAAGGTTTTATTCATGTAAACAAAATAACAATTATTCTCTCACTTAAATGAATAACTGTAATGAAATAAACACGATCCAATCTTGTTCATGCTCAACGCAAACATCAAATAACATTTATTTAGTTTTAACACTAATCCCGAAAGTATAGGGAGCGTGCGATTGTGACACCCCGAGACCGGTGTGCCAGGTGTCAGCTATTTATTCGTCGCCGTTGCCATGTCATCTGCTTGCGTGTTGCATCTTGCCATGTCATCATATGTGTTGCGTCAGCATGTTTTCAAAACTTGCGCCCGCCCGAATCCGCCCGTCCTTTCCGTTGTCCGTTCTGAGCCCAGACACACTTGCATGTGCCCGCGGTGCCTCCGAATATTTATTTTATAAGTGGCCGAAAAACGTTCTCGGAATGGGTTGAAACTTGGCATGTGGTATTATTATAGTGTTGATAGGCCGCCTGCCAAATTTTATCGCATTCGGAGTCCGTTTGATAGCCCAACGGATATATATAGCGGCACGAGTCGTCGGTTTAAACGTCGGACGTTTTCGGTCTCCGGAAACCTCGCGGGCCTCTCTCTTCTCTCCTCACAGCCCACTCATGCCTCCAACACAGCCCACTAGTCCTGCCTAACTTCCCCTCCGCTCCGATGCCGTTGGATTGTGATCCGATGGCTCCGAAACGGCCTCAAACCCCCAAACCCTAGGCTTTTCCCTATACAAAAACCCCTCCATGCCAAAATGGACTCCCCTAACCTCTAGCCTCCCCCAGCCTCAAATTTCGCGCTAAGCCCCTCCTCCCTCGCCACTTGGCGGCGAGCCATAGGCCCAGCCGCCACCTGAGCCGCCGCCCGCGCCCAACGGGCGCTTGCCATGTCGCCTGGCTGGCTTCCCAGCCGCCGCAGCCCTTCGGGGCCCGAAGGCAGCCCGCCCCGGGCCGCATCTGGGCTAGCCGCCGCGCCTGCGGGCCTGCGTCCCAGGCCGCCCGAGCCCCGCACCCCCTGAGTCGTCGTCTCCGCCTTCTGCTCGTACTGCGCCTCGCCGGAGTGCCGACGAGGGCCACCTGTCCAGGTCGCCGCAGGCCCCGTCCCGGCCAGATCTGGGCGCCTAGGTCCCGGATCTGCCACCGCTGCCCGCCACGTCCCTCCACCGCCGTCGTCCTTGCTCCCTTGCCGCCGATCTGTAGTTCCGCCCTCGCCGGAGTTCTCCTCGCCGCCGCTGCTACGGGCCCTCGCCGGATTCCCTGGCACTGGATCTGGCCTCCACGCAGCAAGACCCAGCGGTTCCGCCTCTCTGTCGTCTTCGCCGCCGTACGCCACCGCCGCCATGTGCTGCTCCGGCGAGCACCGTCGCCCGCGTCCAGCTCCGCTCCTCTGGCCGCCCGGACATGTCCGATTGGTCACGGACATTTCCAGGTCCTCCTCCTCCGTGTGCCACTGACGTGTGGGCCCGCGACCCCCACCGACGGACACGTCCATCCCAAGGCGGACATGTCCGTCCCCGAGCTCCTTTTTTCCTCAAAGTCTTTTTCTGTCAGCATTTTATTGCATCTTTGAGTGCCTGTAAATAATTGTGTGTATGTCCAAATTGAGTGAATGATATGTCAAAATGATCATGGTGATATACTCTACACTTTGTTCCATTGTGCCATGCTCATTTGGGTTCATCTAGTTGCTCTAATCTCTGTTCCAAGAGTGCTACTTGTTATAAACTGCTGCTGCTTGTTATTTTGTTGCCATGTTTGAGAAATGATAACTTGGTGCATGTTTATCCAAATGATGCATATGATATGTCAAAATGTTCATCATGAGATGCTCTACATGATGGTTGTTGTAGCTTGCTTGTTAGAGCTCATATTGCCATGTTTATCTCTGTTGCAAAAGTGCATGTGGCTGTTAGGTTTTGTAACTTGTTACGAGATGCCTAGTTGAGGAGCTCGTTGCTATTGATGTGTTTGTCCCCATGTCGCATGCTCATATGTTTTAGAATCTTCATCATGTGTTCTTTGCTGTGGTGCAAACCATTTGCCATGATATGCTTTGAGGTGACTTAAACATGCTTACAAACATGCCATGCTAATGTTACTGTTTTAACACTTAGTGAAATTTCACTAAGTCTGGAATCAGTCATATCCTGATGCTATGTTTGCTTGATGACCTAGGTAAATCCATGTTAGTTTTGGGGTGGCCATTGATCATTCCTTGCTGTATATGTTATTGTCTATCCATACATGTCCACACTTGCTCATTTGGGTTGCTGTAGCTTATTTAATTCTTGCTCCCAAGTTGCTATAAAATATTAGTGTCAGGTTTTAGTGTCATGCTCAAAATGTTGTAGCTTGTTGTTGTTGATCCATGCCTCCTATGGGGATGCTCCAATGGAGTTGTTTGTTGTAGGATATGTCGACTTCATGTCCATGCTTCTTGTCACCGTGTTTGAGTGCTGTAGAGCATATATTTCTTGCTCCAAAGTTGCTATGTGGCTGTTAACTTCAGCTTGATGTTATATCTTGTTTCATGTGTATCTTTTAGCCCGTTGCTCCGTTTTGGGTGAGCCTTATATGAAACTTGTGTGATTTTGCATGTAGAATCATATTATCATCTTGTTTACATGTTTGGAGTATGTTTTCTTGATGTTTGGGTGCATCTTGCACCGTCGCCTTGCTTGAGCATATTGTCATGTTCTTGTGTTGTTTTTCTGTGCTTCCTACCTTGCCATGTGTGGCTTCCTGTATAGACTTGTCATACATCATACCTTGCCATGTATTGCATCATATAGACTTGTGTTGTTTTTCTGTGCTTCCTACATTGCCATGTATTGCTTAATGTATAGACTTGTCATGCATCATACCTTGCCATGTATTGCATCATATAGACTTGTGTTGTTTTTCTGTGCTTCCTACCTTGCCATGTATTGCTTCCTGTATAGACTTGTCATGCATCATACCTTGCCATGTATTGCATCATATATAGACTTGTGTTGTTTTTCTGTGCGTCCTACCTTGCCACGTATTGCTTCCTATATAGACTTGTCATGCATCATACCTTGCCATGTATTGCATCATATATAGGCTTGTGTGTTTTTCTGTGCTTCCTACCTTGCCATGTTTTGCTTCCTGTATAGACTTGTTGTGCATCATATATAGAACTGTCTTGCATCATACTTGGTTGAGCATATTGTCATCTCTCGTGTGGTGTGTTTACCGTGTTGCTTGCTTCTTCTCGTTAGTGCTTGTTCCGTTGCGTTCGTGAGGATTCGTTCGTCAACCTGTGGTTCTTCTTCAAGGCTTCTTCTTCGTCTTCTTCATGGATCCGTTCTTCTTCCTTGCGGGATCTCAGGCAAGATGACCATACCCTTGGATACCTTTACTATCTTTGCCTTTGCTTAGATGTCTCGATGCTATCGTTACATGTCACGCTACCCATCTTTATTGTCAGCCTCTCCTTGTTGCCATGAAACCTCTAACCTTTGAAACCTTCCTAGCAAAACCATTGTTTGGCTATGTTACCCGCTTGCTCAGCCCCTCTTATAGTGTTGTTAGTTGCAGGTGAAGATGAAGATCGTTCCAGGTGGGAACTTGTTGTTGGAATATCACAATACGTCTTATTTATATTAACACACCTATATATTGGGCATGGGTGGAAGGCTTGGCCTTTTGCTCGGTGTTTTGTTCCACTCATGCCACCTTAGGCGCCGATAAACCGGCATTATGTTCCTCGATTTTGCGTTCCTTACACGGATGGGTATATGGGGACCCCTTGACACTTCGTCTTTGAATAAACTCCTCCAGCAAGGCCCAACATTGGTTTTAATTTTCTCATAATGACAACTTAATTAATTAATTAATTGCATAGGGAGTTAGCGCTACCCGTGGATTCTTCTACATAGCAGGGGGGCCAGTGCTGATGGTGTTGGTCCCAAACGTGGGTTCTGCGAGGCCTCCACGGGGAAACTCGAGGTATCTGGTATAACCTATAGAATCGCCCATCCGGTCGTGGCCTGAGACGAGATACGCGCGGCTACTATCAGGGTGTCGGCATGCTGGGAGGTCTTGCAGGACTTGTTTTACCATTGTCGAAATGTCTTGTGCACCGGGATGCCGAGCCTGACCGGATTTCCCTAAGATAAGGGGTAATATTTATTATTACTTCAGCTGATCGTGAGAGCTTGTGATGGGCTAAGATGGGACACCCCTATAGGGTTATGATATTTCGAAAGCCGTGCCCGCGGTTATGTGGCAGATTGGAATTTGTTAATGTCCGGTTGTAGAAAACTTGACAGAGGATCCGAAGTAAAACACACAAATGTGTGAGTAACCGTGACTGTCTCTTTTCGCCTTGAGAAGAGAACACGGTGGGGTTATGTTTGACTCGTAGGTAGTTCAGGATCTTTAGCGATCATTACTAGTTTGCGACCGTGTGCGTAGATGCTCATCTTACTCTTGTACTCGTAAGTTAGCCACCATATATTTGCTTAGCCGCTGCTGCAACCTCACCACTTTACCTCTTCCTACCCATTAAGCTTTGATAGTCTTGTTACCCATGGTTATGGGAATGCTGAGTCCTCGTGGCTCACAGATACTACAACAATAGTTGCAGGTGCAGGTTTTCCGATGTCTTGACGTGAGAGCGATGATCGTTGTGTTGGAGTTCTTTCTTCTTTCTTCTTCAGTCTTGGGTTAGGTTCCGGGTCGGCAGCCTAGGATAGCAGATGGATGTCATTGTGCTTTTCATGTTTGCATCCGTAGTCGGATGTTTTGTATTGATGATGTTGTATCCATGTGACTTGTATGTATTGTTCTATCCCCATGTATGTATGTAACGGTACGATGTAATGATATCCATCTTGCTAAGCGCCCGAAATGCGGTTTTGCCACAATCACGTAAGTGTCACGTGGTCGGGATAGAATCGCATCTTGGGCCTCACAGCAATGATGATCATATCAGTTTTGGAACTACTTCCAACACACATCGTCACCTCACCCTCAACTAGTCTTTGTTTATTCTGCAACTCCTGTTTGGAGTTACTAATCTTAGCAACTGAACTAGTATCAAATACCCAGGGGCTACTATGAATACTAGTAAGGTAAACATCAATAACATGTATATCAAATATACCTTTTTTCACTTTGCCATCCATCTTATCCGCCAAATATTTGGGGAACTTCTGCTTCGAATGAACATTTCCTTTGCAGTTAGAAGCACTCAGTTTCAGGCTTAGGTCTAGTTTTGGGCTTTTTCACGAGAGTGACAACTTGCTTGCCATTTTTCATGAAGTTCCCTTTCATCCCCTTGCCCTTTTCTTGAAACTAGTGGTCTTATTAACCATCAACAACTGATGCTCTTTCTTGATTTCTACCTTTGTTGATTTCAGCATCACGAAGAGCTCGGTAATCGTTTTTGTCATCCCTTGCATATTATAGTTCATCACGAAGTTCTAGTAACCTAGTGATAGTGACCAGAGAACTCTGTCAATCACTATTTTATCTGGAAGATTAACTCCCACTTGATTCAAGCGATTGTCGTACTCAGACATTCTAAGCACATGCTCATTGGTTGAGCTATTCTCATCTATCTTGTAGGCAAAGTACTTGTCAGAGATCGCATACCTCTTGACACGGGCATGAGTCTGAAATACTATTTTCAACTCTTGGAACATCTCATATGCTTGGTGGCGTTCAAAACATTTTTGAAGTCCCGGTTATAATCCGTAAAGCATGGCGCACTAAACTATCAAGTAGTCATCATACCGAGCTTGTCAAATGTTCATAACGTCTGCATCTGCTCCTGCAATAGGTTTCTCACCTAGCGGTGCATCAAGGACATAATACTTCTGTGTAGCAATGAGGTTAATCCTCAGATCACGGACCTAGTCCGCATCATTGCGACTAAAATCTTTCAACTTAGTTTTCTCTAGGAACATATCAAAAAAATAGGAGAGCTATAACGCGAGCTATTGATCTACAACATAATTTGCAAATACTATCAGGACTAAGTTCATGATAAATTAAAGTTCAATCAATCATATTACTAAAGAACTCCCACATAGATAAACATCCCTCTAGTTATCTAAATGATCACATGATCCAAATCAACTAAACCATGTCCGATCATCACCTGAGATGGGGTAGTTTTCAATGGTGAACATCTTATGTTGATCATATCTACTATATGATTCATGCTCGACCTTTCGATCTCTAGTGTTCCGAGGCCATGTGTCACACCCTGATTTTCATGCCACAACACTTAAGCTAATAATCATGCTAAAATGTGGTTTGACAAAAACTTTTGAGTGTTTTTGACATTGCTTGATTTGGTTTTATCTTTGCTGGTTGCTACTGCTCTAAAAATAAAATAAATCCTCCAACTCATATACTTCATCTCCTTGATCCAAAATCATTTCCCAATGATCATGCCATGTGTATAGAATAGTATAGTATTTTCTTATAAAAATAATTTGGCCAAAAAGTATTTTCCAAAATTAGTTTTCCAAAACCCCCTAAATTGAGGTTTGTACTGCAAGTACATAATTGAGGGTGTGAAAAATCTTTCAAAAAGTATATTTGAATCCTATTAGGTATAGGACTCCCATAAACCACAAAATTATAATTTTAAAAGTTATTTTCATATTTTATTTAAAGGCTTTTTCATTAGGCCAGAAATGGTCTTTAATAGGTTAAAATTATTTATCTGTTTCAAAAATATATTTCAAAATTCAGGGAAACTCATAGGACATATATTGTCCATATATAAGAGTTTCAACCCATGGTCATGTTAAAAATATTGGGCAAATCCTTCAAAAACCCTTTCTGGATATTTCAAGGTCTTGAAATATTTACAAAGGAAATATTCTCTAAAAATTCCAGGGAAATTCTGTCATGTCAAATATGACATATTTGATGATCTTACAAAGCCTCGTGCCTTGAAGATCAAGAAAACATCATCTAGTCCCCTCAAAACCATTTCTGTCCATTTTGAAGTTTGAGCAACTTTACATTGCCAAACTTGTCCAAATGCTCTCAAACTTGGAGCACATGCTCAAATGATGTAGATATGCACCTATGCCAAATGGCACAAGTTTTGCAGAAGGGTAACTTGATCAGAGTGCCTGAAAATCATTTCTGTTCAGATTCAAATTTGAACAACTTTACATTACCAACTTTTTACTTGTGACCCCAAATTTGGAGGACAAGCCCACAACCCCAAATGATGACACTACACCAAGTGGTGCATCAAGAAGGAATGATTTGCTTAACTTAATCTTGGAAAATCCATTTCTGTCGATTTCTAGGGTTTACCAAAGTTACATTGGCAAGATTCTTTAAATGAGCTCAAACTTGGTGGAACACCCTATTTCTATATGACATTTGATCATGTTAAGTCTCATGTCAATTGGGAATAATTTGCTTTCCCAAAACCACATCAAACACCTTCTTCCATTTTTCCAAAACCATTGTTTGACCCCTTTCACTATTCCCCTTTACCTCTAATTCTTACCACAGATGAACCTGATCACCTTCTACCTCCAGTAACTCACTCATGCCTCAGCTCAATCATTGGAGGGGTAAAACCCCCAATTACCTCTCTGTTTTCACCATGGGAGCACCTTTCTACCCTCCTACTTCTTACCCCTCCCTCCTACCTTACGTCCTAAGAATCAATGAGCATCCCGTACCACCCCATAGCCAGTAGACAAGGAGGGACACGACCTGAGTGCGTGGGCATGCAATGGCATGCCAAATGGGCACTCTGGAGCGCGCTACAGTGTGCTCCCCCACTGTAGCTGCGTCCTCCCCGATGCCTCCGACCACCTAGGGCTTCGGGATGGTGTCTCCCGAGGTAGCCTCGACGTCCGGGACATGCCTAGCTGGTCGGCCCCTTCTCCATCTTCCTCCTGCACATTTTTCCAGAAATATTTTCTTCACAAATATTTATCAAAATGCTATTTTTCTATTTCTATGATGAACTTTAGATAATCACAGAGAGCTCATAGATGATCCAAATCCATTAATTCAAATTCCTCGGTACTTGTATGCTCATAACTTAGTTTTTGAACTTTTTTCCCAATACCTTCTGTACCACATCAAATATTGGTCAATTTATCCATGTATATCCAACTTTGCAAAATCATAGGAAATTCTTTTGAACTCCAAATCAAGTGAAACCAACTCCTAGATTTTTCTAAAATCATTCCTTGTTAGATGGGTGGCTTTGCCCATTTTTCAAAATAATTCTTCTGTACACTTCTTATGGATCCATTAAATCCCTTATATCATTCATATTGAAATGTTCAGAGATATCCATTAATCCAACGCCTATTAAACCACCTTGGTCATTTTTCATATGACCAGAGGTATCCTAGAAAAGTCAAACTCCTATTTTTAGAGCACTTTTATTTTTGCCTTGTTGTGTTGCTTATTATGATTGTTTCCGTCGTTAGTTGAAGAAATAAACGGAGTTCTTGGAGATGGACCAGATGGTTTGAAGACTCGGAAGGACAAGGCAAGCAGCCCTTTGACCATGTTCAAGAAACCTTTTTATGCATGTCTCATAGCACCTTATTATCAATGCATCGAAATCATGTAGAGGTGGTGACCACTTTGGTTGGTACCTTTGTTCCTTTACTATTGAAACTTGCATCAGGCACGACCCTACCTTCCTATGAGGGTTATGTGGGTGGGAGTAGATAGATATATCCTATAGTAGTTGGCTACGCAAAATGGTTCAGGGTTATGCATGGAAAGAAGCAAGTGTGGTTTGACATACTTGCAAATAACCAGGTGGGTGCCACTAATGCCCCTGGGAGCTGATGAGGAACTAGGGCACTACTTGGTGGAGAAGTAGTGTACCGAGGCTTGATGAAGGTGTTGTTTACAGAGACGGATCAGATTTAAGATTTATCGACCGTCCCAACCAAACATGCGCAACCACTCTACCCTTATATGGGAAAGGGCATTATTGATTACCTAGGTCGATACTAGCATGGTGCCCGCATTACCAGTGACGGAGGTGACATAAGGTCACTCTGGGGACGGGGTCGCGCTTGGATAGGCGGCCATGACTGTCTTTACAGGGCACCAGACACACCGTTGGTACCCCGTGCTTGTGGTATATGATGAATATGGGAGCGAGGCTCCAAAAATATTAAGATGTGGTATGTTGGGAACGGGGGTTGCTACCAATCGAGTGGACTCTATGTTAGTGTCGTCTAGGGAAAGATAGTGATCGTGTGCTTACCCCGGGTACTTGAGGTACCGCGTATCGTGGATGACACGGAAGTTCCCCGGATCTAGTGGGTAAAGTGTGCAACCTTTGGAGAGTGTAAAACTATTCGAATTGCAGTGTCCACGGTCAAGGATAGTTGGGTGGTGCTGCTTAGACTATGTCCTTAAGTTTCTGGAAAACAACACGGTTGGGGTAAATCTGTTGACGTGATTTGTGAGAAAGTCATGATGATCCGGAGCAAGAGTTGTTCATAACTCTTTCTCGATGTTGATGTCTGTAACCTCCTGATACTTGTTGCAGACGCATGCATGCCCTTGTTATATGTTGATCATACTTGCAGATGAAAAACTAGCTTTCTGCAAAACTGCCAATTTAGTAGTAGAGCCTTGCATAATTAGTCTATCATCACACTTGGGTTGCTTGCGAGTACATTCAAAGTACTCATTGGCTTGCCACTTGTTATTTTATTGGCTAGGCACGAAAGAACAGGATATGATGAAGATTTCTTGGTGACGAACATGCGAGCTAGGACGCTTACCAGTCAGAATGCCTGTAGGGTGAAGGCAGATGGCATGGATCCAGGTTTTTATTGATGATTTCCGCTGCAATGATATACTCAAGATTTGACCATAAAGGTCACAATTTGTGTAACACGGTATGTATGGATGTAAGATTCTTGTTATTCAGCTTCTGTGTGTTCAGTGAGCATTGACCTGTGGGATCACTGTACACGTGCATTCGGTGATCACGACTTATGAGTCGGGGTCCCCACAGAGCTGGTATCAGAGCCAGGTTTACTGTAGGAAGCCTTAGTTAGCATGGTTGTTAGTTAAGGTAAAACTATTTCCAAAACTATTACTAGTTTTCAAAACTATGTATACTTCTCTTCCCTTCTCAGTTTTTTGAAAACTAAGATATACTTTCCTTATTGACCTCTTCCCCTTCAAAACTTTTGGTCGCTAGAACCCTTATGCCCCTGTCCACTGGATTTCCTGTAATCCTCGTGGATAATCTAGAAGGATGATACCTTGCCAAACACTCACCCACCTCTTCTGAACACAAGATTGGCGACACCACAATAAGACAATGCCAATAGAAGATACATCCTCGAGGAATGAAGACATGAAGACCCAGAAGATGGTGACATCCTTGGCACTGTCCCAAGATGACGCGACCTTGGCCTACGATGAACATGGCATGAGTTATGCAAGATCATGATATACATCGCTAATAGAGCAACCATGTCCTTACCGTTGTTGTGTCGGCAACCACCGGTGGATGAGAACCTCGCCATTTGGCCCGCCTCACTACAGTGAGCAGGAAAATGGTTCTCTTCGTCCCCCGCTCTTGGTGTCGACGTTGTCATCAACGTAACCGACATGTTGGACCTCTATTATGCCTTGTTATTGTCATTGCATAAGGATTACCTTCCCAGTACCCTCAACGCCTTAGAAGACAAAAGGGATCGTTATGTATAAGAAGACAAGAGGAGACCAAGTCAACGCCAGCTATGACGAGACACCTTCACCACATCACCTCATCAAGAGAGAAGTTGTTGAAGATTCTTCAAGCTCAACCCGGATCGTTCATCAAACAACTACAAGGGACATAGCAACACCTGAGGAAAACTCAGAAGACTGCACGAGGCACAAGGCACGACTGCTGAGTCCGAGAACCCCTAGGGTAGGATGAGTCGTGTACCCCCTATGCGCAGTCGAGTCCATATGATGGTTTGAATAGAACCATGATTGTGTGTTGCTTTATTTTATTTGGTTGTGTTTTGATATAACTCGCACTTTTGTCCTAGGCAACAAGTACATGACTATATCACCTTCCTTACCTTGTTTCTTTTGTTTCGCTCTTTCTGCACCTGTTTGTTTGCACTTGCACTATAGAACCCCCTTTAGGCATTCCCCTTATCTATGATACTTTTTCCCTCTCTTCTATCTCCTCTACTGAAGACCGGCAAGACAAGAAGTACCAAGGATTCCAACTCGGCAACCAACTAACAATGAAGACTTCTGCTACAACCTCCACGACCGAGTGCAACCCCGTGAAGTTATGTTTACCCCTCAAGATTAGAAACCCATCCCTAGACCCTTCGAGACTTCACAAAGACCCTAGAACGAATCCTTAACCATGTGCTTAACCCATAGAATTACAACGGAACCAGCTAAGCCAATATACCCTTGCACAACACTAGGTTTGTAATGGAACTAGTTGACACAGTGGTGAGCACATTTTCATCCTAATATAGCACAAGAACTAACGATGCCATAGATAGACCAATTTGAGGATAGAGGACAAATGACTTGATGAGTTTATATCAGTGACTTCGAGGAATAATCTGAGGCCTTGATGGATTGTGAGGTTTTCATATTGGTGGGATCATGATTAATAGAGTAGAATAACTTTCATCGCCCTGGAGTAACTCGGATTTGCAGGGCAATGGTGATCGCAAATTGAAATTCTTGGAGGTATAAGGATTTGACCTAGCCAGGGGATATTAATAGAAGATAGTTGATGTTACGATAATGACTTGGGGGAAACATGTTGGAATTCTCGTTGGACATGAGATTTCGATTTAAGTAGGAGATTCTAGTTGAGTTGCTAAGTATGTCTACATGGTTCGGAGTAAATTGGATTTAGACTGATGATCCTGATCATGATTCCATGTTTCTCGGTGGACAATAAACAAGGAGATTGGATTATTTGTCGGAGTTGATTTAGGGATCTATATAATCATGACCTTGGAGTTTACTTGACCATGACGGTGGGAATTTGGTGAACTTACTATAATAATGCATAGCCCTTCCAAGTATTTGGGTATTATAGGGACTTGAGATATTGTGGAACACCGTAGACATCAGATTTGTAGAATTGTTGGATTACGTGGTGATTGATTTAAGTTAATGGCCTATTGGAGTTGATTCATAGGAAGGAAAAAATATCTTGGAGTGGCATATGACGTGTTTTCTTAGAATAGAGATGCATTGTCTTGAACCTTGCAAGAATAGGTTGAGCGCTTGGATTGTGGTGTTTAATTCAAGCTTAGCAGCTTGTATGCCCTACCCATGGATTCTTAGGGGTAGCCATACATATGATTTTCGTGGATCGTAGACATGTATAATTTTGTTAGACCTCCTTTTGGGAGTCATGAGGATATCTATAGCATGAGTGCTGATTGGAGTGACCTACGCAAGATGATGTTTTCGGTGGTATGGAGTGATTTGTTTAGAGGACTAGATAGCACTACTGGCATCTCAGGAACTTTGCCTAAGGATAAGATGATAAACATTCACTCACACACTAGAATCCTCGAAACCCTTAAGCCCCACCAAGCCACAACATGGTCAGGTCCTGACCACAGCCTTGACTCTGAGTCAAGAAGACCGTTGCCAATACTCAACCGAGACCACCACCAATACTCCAGCCTACCTTGCGTACCTCATGGACTTCATGGAGTACTTGGACAAGTCGGTTGTCATCATTATTTGGCAACATACTTGACTACCCGATGGCAGAAAAGAGCCGTTCAGCTGGTTAGAAGACATTTGAAGACCGCCATGTCAAGAAGGAAGAACTACACCAAGCACCATCGTCAAGAAGTAAACCGCCGCGTCGAAGACAGATGTATCTGCGAGCTACTCCTCTTGAAGGAACCAAGCATTTCCATGTCAAAGGGACGCTCACACCAAGATTTATCGACCTTCTTCAAGACCACTTCAAGACAAATAGTAGACGGCTACCAGCTGGATTGCCACCTGAGTTGCCCACCGTGCACCAAATTTTCCACAAGTCACAACTCTGGAAGTACTTTTAACTTCCTAACTAGCCTGGTCCCTGCAAGGACATCGATCACCGAGCCTTTGACGTCTAGCTCAACCTAACCTATGCAAGAGATCCCTCAGCAACCTGCATCAAAGAGGGCAACATGCAAGAAGCGACACCACCAAGTACTTCAAGGTTCCATGGAGCATCGCTCGGAAGCAAAACCAACAAGAAGAAGTGAAGACTAGCCCATATCCAAGTCTCCGTATTCCTTTCCACGCCTAGTCTGGGAATCTCGGGGACGAGATTCTTGTAAGGGGGGTAGATCTGTCACACCCTGATTTTCATGCCACAACACTTAAGCTAATAATCATGCTAAAATGTGGTTTGACAAAAACTTTTGAGTGTTTTTGACCTTGCTTGATTTGGTTTTCTGTTTGCTGTTTGCTAGTGCTCTAAATATAAAATAAATCCTCCAACTCATATACTTCATCTCCTTGATCCAAAATCTTTTCCCAATAATCATGCCATGTGTATAGAACAGTATAGTATTTTCTTATAAAAATAATTTGGCCAAAATTTATTTTCTAAAATTAGTTTTTCAAAAACCCCTAAATCGAGGTTTGTACTGCAGGTACTTAATTGAGTCTGTGAAAAATATTTCAAAAAGTATATTTGAATCCTAATAGATATAGGACTCCCATAAACCACAAAATTATATTTTTAAAAGTTATTTTTATATTTTATTTAAAGGATTTTTCTTTAGGCCAGAAATGGTCTTTAATAGGTTAAAATTATGTAACTGTTTCAAAAATATTTTTCAAAATTCAGGGAAACTCATAGGACATATATTGTCCATATATAAGAGTTTCAACCCATGGTTATGTTCAAAATATTTGGCAAATCCTTCAAAAACCATTTCTGGATATTTCTAGCTTTTGAAATATTTACAAAGGAAATATTCTCTAAAAATTCCAGGGAAATTCTATCATGTCAAATATGACATATTTGATGATCTTACAAAGCCTCATGCCTTGAAGATCAAGAAAACATCATAAAGTCCCCTCAAAACCATTTCTGTCCATTTTGAAGTTTGAGCAACTTTACATTGCCAAACTTGTCCAAATGCTCTCTGTCGGTGTACTAAGGTAGGGGTACCTCAGTACCCCAACTTGTGCATGGGCAGCAGCAGCTTCCCGCGGCAGGGCCTACCACGTGCTCGCCGGAGACCTTTCTGCCTCATTTAAAGCCATTCAAAAACAAAGTATACAAGACAGAAGATCGAGGCCCCGGCAAGTGGAGCTTGCCGGGAAGGCCGTCCCAGGCTCAAGATTACCTCACTAGCACAAGACCCTGGCAAGAGGAGCTTGCCAGGAAGACTAGAAGATTACATTTCAGAAGACATGCCTCGACACAGCATGCGCCCCGGCAGGGCCCGGGGAGCGACAAGCTTCAGAGCCCGACGAGCTTCCAGGCCCGGCAAGGTCAAGGCCCCGGCAAGGTGCTTGCCGGGGAGAGTTACGTTGTGTGCCCGCGCTCCAGCTCATCGAACCACGCGTCGCACTGGGGCCACTCCAGGGACGCGTGGCGGATGGCTGTGCAGCCTGGGGGACACGGTGGCACTCCACGGTGATAAAGCCATCGCCGTGGCAAACGGAGGCGCTAGGACGGGCGCTTTTGGGGTCGACGGCGACGGGCATTAAATGCTCTTGTCCCCCACTGTCAAAGTAGGTGGTGACCACTGTTCATCCACTGTTGCTCCACTATTCCCGCACTGTTACAACTACCACCACTATTACATTTTTACCCTTTCTCCTACGTTGACACCTGTCGGTGACCCCTTGAGCTATAAAAGGAGGCCCATGCACAACGTAGAAGGGGTTCGGAACCTAGATCGCTCATCCGCTCGGTGTAGCTAGTTCTTCAAGCTCTCGAGCTCCCACATCCAATACAATCTAAGCAGGAGTAGGGTTTTACGCGTTCATCGCGGCCCGAACCTGGGTAAACTGCCCGCGTGTGCGCTACGATCTGCTCTCCGTGCTCCCTCCGCTCCCTCACCGCAACGACAAGGGGCTCCGGTCCCATAGGTGCTCGTGGTGGACAGTTTCCCCCGACATCTTTGGCGCGCCAGGTAGGGGGCGTCGAGGTTGTGCGAACCTGATCCGGTGTTCATGCGGGCGCATTCTTCATCAACCTCTCCAACTTCATCAGCAACAGCAGCATGGCCCCGAAGAAGAAGGCTTCGGAGGTCGGAGGCCCGTCCGCGTCTGTTCCACCGCCACCTGAGCCAACGGTGGGTGGAGGAGACGCCGTCGGAAGGGTGGTCGCCGGCGAGGAGACTCGCGGCGCCACCAAATCCAAGGACAAGACGGATGACCGAGCCTCGGTCTCCGTGGATGCGCCACGTCCATCTCAGCAAACAACGACCCAGCAGCGCCATGGCACAGGAGGTGGCATCCGCTTGTTGGGCCAAGGGCAAACCGGAGGCTCGCGGGATGCTCCGGGCCATCGTCCTGGCACGAGCAAGGCACGGTCGCCGGGGCGGGACCCTGCTCCTTCTAACCCTGTTAGGAGTCCGAGCATATCCCGCTCCTCACGCCGCTCGCCACCGCTCCCCTCCTCCCCAGCAGAAGCGCTCGCAAGAGCGCAACTACTTCTCGATTTCCCTCCAGCGGCAGACAAAGCCGAAGACTGGAGGGCAACCATCCAGAGCCTGATCGCCTTCGCCAACAACGACATGCCGCAGCAGCCGGCGACCTCGCGGCCACGGCAAGTCGAGAAGAGGAAGGCCGACGGCGACAAGACCGCCGGGGGTGCAACTACGGTGCACTCCCCGCCGCGGAAGCAGAAGACGCCTCCCCGCCGGATCAACGTCGACGATGACTCCACGGCGTCGTCGGATCCGCGGGCTCGTCGGGACCAGCGCCAGGTCCTTGACGACCGGCGACAAGAAGACGCTCGAACGACGATCGAGCGCCGCCGAGAAGCTCGGCGACAATCAGATCAACGAGCTGGGAACGCTGTCGATACGCACGCGCCCGGTGAACCAGGCGACTTGCCGTACGCGGCAGGTTGCCCTGCGTTTACCCGTGAGCTGCGGCGCGTCCAGTGGCCCAGCATGAAGAACTTCAAGCCCGACGTACCGGAGAAGTACGACGGCAAGACGCACCCCTCGGAGTTTCTCAGCATCTACACCATTGCGGTGCAAGCTGCCGGGGGGCGCGACGAGAAGATACTGGCGAACTACTTCCCGCTGGTGCTTAAGCCGAACGTTCGTTCTTGGCTTATGCACTTGCCGGAAGGCTCCATTTCTTCTTGGGCAGATCTTTGCCACCAGTTTGTTGGCGCCTTCACGGGCGGCCACAAACCCCACGGCCAGGAGAGCGATCTCCACATCTTGGCCCAGAAGGAGGGAGAACCTCTGCGCAAGTACATACAGCGCTTCAGCCGCGTGCAGCACAATATCCCCGACGTCCACCCTGCTGCGGTTATCAGTGCGTTTCACCAGAACGTACGTAACCGCCGCATGCGTGAGGAGATGGCCATGACCAAGATACGGGATGTCAGCGAGCTCTATGCTCTAGCTGATAAGTGCGCGCGCGCCGAGGAGGGAAGGAAAATTCCCGGGGAGGATGCTGGCGCAGGAGGAAGCGATAGCGACGACGCCGCCCCGGCAAAGACAAGCCGGCGGCGGAACAACAGAAGAAAGAACAAGAAGGAAGTGCTTGCCGTCGAGAAGTCCGGCAAGGAGGCTCCCGCCAAGCAAGCACAGGCTGGCGGCTCCGGCAAGGAGCCTGCCCCTGTGGCGGCAGCCGACAAGCAGGACGGCTCCGACAAGCAATACTGCAAGATCCACCGCACCAAGGGCCACGACCTCTCCAACTGCAAACGCGTCGAGTACCTCGTCGAGCAGCAGAAGGCTGAGTACGAGCGGCGCGACAAGGAGAAGGCCCAAGGTGGCGTAGGAGAGCCCAGCAAGAAGCGGCCATTTAATGGCCGAGGAGGACGCCGCAGCAAGACCAAGCAGCGGCAAGGTGACCGACCTCCCCGGGGCTGCGACAAGCATGAAGAAGACGACGACGATGACATGGAGGATGAAGATAACAGCGAGCAGGAGTTCCAGAAAGCCACGGAAGTCCTGTGCGTCGACGGTGGCGCCTCTCTGCATACTTCCCACCGCCAACTCAAGCAGTGGGTGCGGGAAGTAAATGCAGCAGAGCCGCCCGTGGAGTCGCGCAGGCTCCTCAAGTGGTCCAGCATGCCCATCATTTTTGATCTTGAGGATCACCCTGACCGCACCACAGCGGTCGGGTGCTTGCCGATGTTGGTCTCACCCACCATCCGCAACCTCAAGGTCACCAAAATGCTGGTTGACGGCGGGGCCGGGCTGAACTTGATCTCCTCTGCTGTGATCAAGAAACTCCAAATCCCAGATGGCGAGCTCGAAGAGACCGGTTCGTTCCAAGGAATAAACCTGGGGAGGAGCAAGCCCAAGGGGAAGATAACTTTGCCGGTGACCTTTGGCGGGGAGCTCAACTTCAGAACTGAGCACATCACCTTCGACGTCGCCGATATCCCATTACCATATAATGGGATACTCGGCCGTCCCGCCCTCGCCAAGTTCATGGCAGCTTCCCATTACGCCTACAACGTACTCAAGATGACGGGGCCGATAAGCGTCATCTCTGTCCACGGTGACAAGAAGGACGCGCTTATCTGCGCCGACAAGATCTACCAGGACGCAGTAGCCGCGGCAGAGAGCAGTACACTTGCCGCTGAAGCTCCCGGGGGGAAGAAGACGAAGACCAAGTCCGGCAAGTGCTCTGGGGCCCACTCCGGCAACCGCACCTCTTCGGAGTGCTGCGCTGCCATCGAGGACGTTCCATCGAGCTCCACCGGCAAGTGCAAGAAAGGGATGGCCGCCCCTCCGGCAACCAAGAAAGTGTCCGCCAATGAGGACGGCACTGGTGGTACCTTCACCATCAGTGCTACGCTTGACAGCAAATAGGAAAGCGCGCTCGTTGCCTTCCTGCGGGCGAATGTCGATGTGTTTGCCTGGCAACCATCTGACATCCCCGGTGTTCCCAGGAAGGTAATTGAGCACAAGCTTGCTGTTTGTCCTCATGCGCGGCCCGTCAAGCAGAAGGTCAGAAAGCAAGCCGTGGAGCGCCAAGAATTCATTGCCGAAGAGATCAAGAAGCTAGAAGCAGCAGGCCTGGTTAGAGGCGTGATCCATCCCACGTGGTTAGCAAATCCAGTTGTCGTGCGTAAGGCCAACGGGAAGTGGAGACTGTGTATAGACTTCACCGATGTGAATAAAGCATGTCCCAAGGATCCATTTCCCTTGCCGCGCATTGACCAGATTGTTGACTCCACCGCCGGATGTGAGCTGCTCTCTTTTCTCGATGCATATTCAGGCTACCATCAGATTTTTATGGCCAAAGAAGATGAAGAGAAGACTGCATTTATCACTCCATGTGGCACATATTGCTTCATACGCATGCCCTTCGGATTGAAGAATGCAGGCTCAACATTTGCAAGGGTAGTGCACACTGCTTTTGAGCCACAGATCCACAGAAATGTAGAGGCTTACATGGATGACATAGTGGTGAAGAGTAAGAGCAAGGATACCCTGATCCAAGATTTGGAAGAAACATTTCAGAACCTGCGCAAGATCCAGCTGAAGTTGAACCCCGAGAAGTGCGTCTTCGGAGTCCCCTCCGGCAAGCTTCTCGGGTTCTTTGTGTCACAGAGGGGGATTGAAGCCAACCCCGACAAGATAAAAGCCATCGAGCAGATCGAAGCCCCGAAGCGCGTCAAGGACGTAAGGAGGCTTGCAGGTTGTGTGGCTGCCCTCAGTAGGTTCATTTCAAAGTCTGCAGAACGCGCCCTTCCTTTCTTCAAAATCTTGAAGAAGGCAGGTCCAACGAAATGGACTCCGGAAGCGGAGGCAGCGCTGCAGGACTTGAAACGGTACCTATCCTCCACTCCAATACTTGTCGCACCTAGGCCACAGGAGAAGTTGCTGCTATACCTAGCGGCAACCAACCAGGTGGTTAGTGCTGCGTTAGTAGCGGAGAGGGAGGCCGATGAGGAGTCAGCACCACCGGCAAGCGAATCCAGCGACAAGCAGGGGGCTCCTCCGACAAGCTCTGGCCCCGAAAAGGACAACTCTGCGCAGGAGCAAGGAGAAGTGCGGAAAAAGATGGTGCAGCGCCCAGTGTATTTTGTAAGTTCCCTCTTGAAGGGGGCTAGATCAAGATACTCTGGGGTGCAAAAGTTGCTTTTCGGCCTCCTCATGGCCTCAAGAAAGCTGCGCCATTACTTCCAGGCACATGAGATAACAGTGGTCACTCGCTTTCCGCTGAAGAGGATATTGCACAATCCGAAAGCAACAGGCAGGATCGTTGAGTGGGCACTGGAACTGTCGAGCTTTGGACTCAAGTTTGAAAGTACTTCAACCATACAGAGCCGAGCTTTGGCAGAATTCATAGCTGAATGGACCCCGACGCCCGATGAGGAAGTTCCAGAGACAAGTGTACCCGTACAAGAAGCGACAAGTGAATGGGTGATGTACTTTGATGGTGCCTTCTCGCTGCAAGGCGCCGGTGCCGGCGTGGTACTCATCGCGCCCACCGGAGAGCACCTCAAGTATGTTATCCAGATGCACTTTCCCAGGGAGCAAGCGACAAACAACACTGCTGAGTATGAAGGCTTGCTTGCCGGCCTCAGGATTGCGGCCGAACTTGGGATCAGGAAGCTGATTGTCCGAGGAGATTCTCAGTTGGTGGTCCGACAAGTTAACAAGAGTTACCAGAGTCCTTTGATGGAAGCTTATGTAGATGAAGTGAGGAAACTCGAAGAACACTTTGAAGGTCTGCAAATGGAGCACGTTCCGAGAGATCAGAATGACATTGCAGATGGCCTTTCAAAGTGTGCTGCGATGAAGTTACCTGTGGAACCAGGGACCTTCTTGCTCAAGCTGACTCAACCATCCGTTACGCCATCAATTGGGCAGTCCAAGAAGAGAAAGTTGGTCTCCGGCGACTACTTGCCGGCGGATCTTCCTGAAACCGCCGCCAAGGTCCCCAAGATCAACGATCAGAACGCTGAGGAACAGTTTGCTCCTGCAGATCCAAGGATCTGTGCAGTTGAAGCAAGCGTTCCCGACAAGCCTCGCCCCGGCGAGCTTGCCGGGGGACCATCCGCTCCGGCGGAACCAGAGGTTCTTGCCGTGGAAGCTGAGGTTCCCGCAGCGGCCCTCATGCCTTTAGTCCTTGCCGTTGAGCCTCGGGCTCCGGCATGGGCGTAGCAGATCGTCCGTTTTCTGCAAACTGGAGAACTTCCCGACGACCCAGAAGAGATAGAGAAGATAACCAGGCAGTCAAGTATGTACCAGTTCGTGGATAACGAGCTGTACAGAAGAAGACTCAATGGTGTCAGGTTGAAGTGCATTTCCAGAGAAGATGGACAGAAGCTGTTGGCAGAAATACACGGAGGCATATGCGGCCACCACATTGGCGCAAGGGCACTTGCCGGGAAAGCTTTCCGGCAAGGGTTCTTCTGGCAAGAAGCCCTCCAAGATGCAACTGCACTAGTAACCAAGTGTGAAGCGTGCCAGTTCCATGCAAAGCAAATTCACCAGCCAGCTCAAGCTCTCCAGACGATCCCTTTGTCCTGGCCCTTCTCGGTCTGGGGGCTCGATATCCTCGGCCCCTTTCCTCACGCTGTCGGGGGCTTTGAGTACTTGTACGTCGCAATCGACAAGTTCACAAAGTGGCCAGAAGTGGAACCAGTGAGAAAGGTGACAGCGCAGTCAGCAGTCAGGTTCTTCAGGTCGATTGTTTGCCGTTTCGGGATCCCTAACAGGATCATCATCGACAACGGTACACAATTCACTAGTCGCACCTTCATGCAGTACGTCCAAGACCTTGGCGCCAAGGTCTGTTTCGCTTCTGTTGCTCACCCGAGGAGCAATGGTCAAGCGGAGAGGGCCAATGCTGAAGTGCTGTGCGGACTCAAGACAAGGACCTTTGATAGGCTGCGCAAGTGCGGAAAAAACTGGATAGAGGAGCTACCGGCGGCTCTTTGGTCAATCAGAACGACACCAAGTCGAGCCACCGGACAGACACCCTTTGCCCTAGTCTATGGAGCAGAGGCAGTTCTCCCCACGGAACTCGTATACGGATCCCCTCGGGTGCTCGCTTATGATGAGCTCGAGCAAGAGCAACTGCGACAAGATGATGCATTGCTCCTCGAGGAGGAACGTCTCCAGGCTGCTGTACGAGCTGCTCGATACCAGCAAGCCTTGCGCCGCTATCATAGCCGCAAGGTTAAGGCCAGGAGTCTCGAGGAAGGCGACCTTGTTCTTCGGCGTGTTCAGTCCGCCAAGAATTCCAACAAGTTGACGCCGAAGTGGGAAGGCCCTTATCGGGTGAGACAAGTCACAAGGCCCGGAGCTGTCCGCCTTGAGACCAAAGAAGGCTTACCGGTGAGCAACTCCTGGAACATAGAGCATCTTCGCAAGTTTCACCCATAAGGCGCGGTTGCCGTGACCCACTCCGGCAACCACCTTTTGTACAAGCCTTGCCGCTGTTGCATGTAACCCTTTGTACAAAGCTGGGCGCAGACCCCGTGCATCAGTAAAGCTTTTGTGTTTTGCGCTATTTGCCTTCTCCATGCTCTTCTTTGTTATTTGCATGCATTATTTGGCATCTTGTGCAACACACGTATCCGGTAAGCATTATCACACCGAAAGGCCATATACTTGTTTCCCTCTTCTTTTTCTTTCCCTCTTAAGCAGAAGGAACGTTCCTCGCGCACAAGTTTGCCGGGGGGGAAGGAGATGGAGGAGGAACCGAGTGCTATTCAAGAAAGGGAAACCTTGCCGGAGAAACAAGCAATATATGAAAGCTAAGTTGCCAGAATTTGAGCAGTTCAAATTTTTAATTTTTTAGTTATTTTCCTTGAACAACCACACTTTGTATGGAAAACCTGGGCGCAGAGGAACCTACCCGTGGCTAGCCGCACCCTTATCTTGTTTTCGAGTACGCTCAACGACTTAAGTGAGCTGCGACAAGTGTCGCGCCCTTGCTTCGTTTTCGAGTTCACTCACCAAGCTAAGTGTGTTGCGACTAGTTGCGGCAAGGTTGCTTGCCGGTAATACCTTGGCCAGCAGGCTGCTCAGAGTCCAACACTCAGCGCTCGCGGCAAGGGCCCGTTGCCGGCAAGCTCCCGGGAAGCGTAGGGTGAAAAGCATACAAAGTAAAGGACCAAGACAAGGGAAATAACATTGCACTGATTGATCAAAATAAGATAATATCTTACAAGGGATAACTTGTCGCAATCACTAATAAGTTCGTGCCCATGTCACACTTTGCAGTAACAAAGGAAATAAAAAGGAAGAGGCCTAATCTACGCGGTCACCTTCAACCCTGGAGATCTTGTTCACCTTGGCGATAATGTGGGCGACCTGCGCCTTCAGCGCCTCCATATCCGCGTCGGCCGGCAAGCTGCGGAGAACGTTGGCGAGGTTTATGCCAGGATTGTGGTACACTATCTTCGTCAGAACGCGCTCCAAAGTTCCCGCGCAGAGCTGGCGTGACTCCTCGGCCAGTTGCGCGGGAAGCTTCTTCTGAAGATTTGCAAGGGCCGGCGCGACCCCTCTGAAGAAAAGGCTGAGCTTGGCGCTGTGGGGGAGGTTTGGATCCGGAGAGTATATAAGATGCTCAACCCTCAGCGCCATCAGCTCCTTGTCGATGGCAGCGGCGGAAGCCACCAAGTCTTCGGTCCATACCTCGACAGTCCGGCGGAAGTTCTCAGCTGAAGTGGCGGCGCTCTCCACCAGGCCTCGCTCCTTGCGGAGCTCGTCCTTCAGCTTGGTTTCCCGGTCCCGGACGGCGTCGAGCGAGTCCTTCGGCGTGGAAACCTTCAGCTCCAGATCTGCAATCGAGTCCTTGGCGGCCTTCAGCTCGTCGCCTTGCTTGGAAAGGCGCACCTGGAGTTCGGAGTTAGTATGGGCATCCTTCTCGCGCTCTATGTTGAGCGCGGTGACCCTATCTGTACTCGCCTTTAAGTACTCCTCCAGCTGTGCCACCTTGGCCTCGAGCTCCTTCTTGGCGGTCTCCGCGGTGGCCGCGGCGGCCTTCGCCTCCTTCAGCTCTCCACCAAGGGACTGCTCCCGGGCGGCGAGGTCTTCCTCGTGAGAGTCGAGGTTGACCTTCCGTTGGGTGAGCTCTCCTTCTCGCCGAGACAGCGCTTCTCCGGCGAGTCGCTGCTGCTCCTCGGCCTCAGCTTTCTCCAGAAGCCACTCCTGGTACTCTCCGGCGAGCCTCTCGCGCTCCTCCGCCACGTCGCGGAGGGCCGCTTGGTTGGCGGCGCGGAACTCTGCCGCGCGTTTCTCCATGTCAGCTGCGGCCTTGGCAGTGAGGGCTTCCCGAGATTCAAGCTTCGCCTGCCTGGCCCGGTAAAGGGCCAGGAGCCGGTGGAGCAACTTCTCCTCCTCGGGCTCGTCACTCCCGCCAGGCGCCTCGACAATCTTCAGACCCGCGGAGGCGAGGACCTCTCCATCAAAGGCCTCTCCCTCCACGAGGGCTCGCGACGAGGATCCCCACGGCACTTGGATGAAGACGCCATTGGGAGCCTCGAGGTAGAAGCCCGACTGCTCCTTTCGGGCGGAGGGGTCGGCGGCCGGTGCAGCAGTCGATGCTCCTGCCGCCTCCGGGCCGGCAGTGCGGTCGCCGTCCCCCTCCCCGGCCGCTGCGTCTGCGGTCGGGGCAGTCTCCTCCGCGGCGGGCTCGGTGGCTCCCGCCATGTCTTCAACGACAGGGGCGTTGCCGCCGTCGCCCTGCGCGCCCTCCTCCTCGACGACGATCTCCGTCTCCATCTGCTCTGGGGGAGGAGGATCTAAAAGAAGAAAAAAAAAAGAAGTTCAAGCAAATATCCAAAAAAAAGACAAATCCGAGAAGACGGAGTTACAAAACCTACCTTGGCGGACTTCGTCGACTGCAGGCTCCCTCGCCGGGGAGCTCTCCCTTGGCGGGGTGGCCACCCTCGCCGGGCTGCTCGCCCTTGGCGGGGTACCCGCCCTTGGCGGAGTACCCTCCCTTGGCGGAGCGCTCTCCCTCGCCGGAGAGTTCGTCCTTGGCGGGGACGGCGGGGCCCGCGGCTCCTCGGGAGCGATCTCCGGGTGCTCCTGTGGCTGCGGCTCCACCTCTGCACAAGACAATCAAGACAAAATAAGAACAACAAGATGTTAGTATAAACAAGATCCTCAAGCGCGCCCGACGAATGGGAAGATCAAGCCCAGACTTACGCTGGGGGCTGCGCTGGGGGCTGCTCCTCGGAGCAGCGCTCGGGTCCGGCAAGTTCGTCGCCGGCGTGTCCCCTGTCGCCGCGACGGGCGAGTCGTCCTCGACCTCGACTACGGGAACCTTGGCCTTTTTCGCCACTCGCTGGGCCAGGGTCCTGAAATCAAAGCAAGAAGCAAGATCAGAATCATCGAAGAAAGAATCAAGACAAAGTTAAAGAAGACACAAAACTTCAAGTCCTTACTCATGTTCCTCGTCGTCGTCGTTGTCGCTCAGGGCGGAGAAGTCGAACGCCACCTGAGGCGCGTCCGCGCGAGGAGCAGGAGGCGAAGACTCCCTCGGGCGCTTGGTGATCCCCGGGGCTGGGGGCTGCGAAGACCCAGCCCCTGTGGACGCCGACGCCCGGAAAGCGGGCGGAGCAGCCGCTCCGCTCTGAGAAGACCCTCCTCCGCTTGGCGCCGACGTGCGGGGTGCCTCCGCCGTAGCCTGTGTGCGGGGCGCCTCCGCCGCGGTTGGTGCGCCGGGCGCTCCTGTCGCAGCTTGGCTCCCCCGGGTAGCTCGCGCCGCCCGGCGAGTTGGTTGTTGTCGGGGCGCCTGCGCCCTCGTCGCCGTCGTCGCCTTGCGGAGGCGCTTCAGCGGAGATCGCCTGGGACTCGCCCAGGGCGGGGAGGTCTCCGAGGACGAGGAGACGTCGTCGTTGTAAAGCCCCAGAGACCCACCGGAGTCCTCGCCGGCCCCGGCGTCCTCCTCATCTTCCTCGGCCGGCTTGCTGGACCCAGCGCCCTGCCCTGCGTCCGTGCTCCCTCCGACGCCTCCGCCCCCTCCGGCGCTTCTGTTTCCTCTGGCAACGCCGCCCCTCGCGGCGGCCTCGGTCACGATCCCGGGGATCCCAGCATGCCTCAGAGAGGGGACCCCGGCGAGCTCGTCGGCCGGAAGCTTGAGCAGCCTGCGGATCTCCGCCTCTTCTGCTTGGCACGACGCTTCCGCAGCCTCTGCCTCTTCAACTGTGAATCCGAACTCTCCTGCCGCTGCGGCTGCGGCGGCCTCTTCTACCCGAGAAGCTATATAAGCAATCGCCCGCTCAGTGGTGTCCCAGGTGAGCCCCTTGATCTCCTCCTTGTTCTTCGGCACCTCCACCAAGTTGTCGAAGAAGCTCATGATTGCGTCTGGCTTGGGCGCTATCCATGTTGGATCCACGCCATGCGAGTCGCATGCGGGCATCATTGCACGTAGGGGATCTCGGGCCGTGTTGTTGCAAAGGGGCACCACTCCCCGGGGAGCTCTAAACCACTCTGGGTGGGCCGGGTCGTGCTTAAAAAGTTCCCGGACCATCCCCTTCAGCTCCAGCGACGTGAAGTTGAAGTTTAGCCCTGGGCGCAGTCTCATAATGTCCACCACGTTGCCGTACTCCCATGCTGGCTCTTCCTCTCCTGTAGAGGGGCGATGCGGCGGCGGAGGAAGTCTGCCCCTACTTCTCCCATGGTCAACTTGGCCGCCCGGAGACGAAGAATTCTGACAAGGGCGACGTTGAGCTTGATGTCGTCCGAGTCCAGGTCGCTCCAGTCCCTGCCGCGCACTATGGCGGTTGTGCGCCGCGCGGTGAAGGGCTGCGGCTCGTCCTCTACTATCCAGCACCAGTCCGCGCGCCACTCCTCCCACTTGCCGCGGAGCTCCCCTTGCAGATAGGACTCCTTTTTGTTCAAGCGGAAGACCCAAGAGATTCCTCCGGAGAGGGGAGCGCCGGCCTCTACTCTAGGCGTAAAGAAATGCCTAAACAGCGCTACATTTGGATAGATCCCAATATAGTTTTCGCACAGATGTGCGAAAACCGCCATCGTGAGGATGTCGTTGGGGGTGAAATCTAGAAGGTGGAGGTTGTAGGTGTTCATGATATCGCAAAAAAATTCAGAGAAGGGAGGACAAAGGCCGCAGTGGAAGAAAACAGCGAAGAAGAAATACCCGCCGGGGTACATGTCCTTGGCGGCGGCGGGATAAGCTCTGGTCCGAGGATGCGCCTTGGTCTCCTTGGCCCAGAACAAGTAATACTTGTTCCAGAGCTCCCGCGCGCTGAGCCTTGGCGCGAAGACGACGTTCCTCTTCCGCAGAAGAGCAAGCCTCGCCGCCTGCTCGGATTTCTCTTTCTTGGTCTTCTCTGCCTTCGCCTTCTCTACCTTCGGGGCCATGGCGGAGGCGGCGAGGAGGGGAGAGCGAAGAGTCCGGCGGCGCCGCAGATGCGGAAGACGGCGGAGGAGGTGTGGAGTTGGAGCGCAAAGGGGAATTTCTGGAGATAGAAGAAGCAATGAAGACGAAGTAAGGTAACGGCCCCTGCTTCCTCTGCTTTTAAGGGGGAAGTGGGGGACGCTCCGCATTTCCCATTAAAGAACGTGGCCACGTTCCCTCCCACGACGCCGCAATCGACGCGTGCCGTTACGGAGGGACGCGGCGGATGCGGAAGGGGATTCGGCGTGCCGTGGGCCACGCGTGCCCGTGCACTATTTTGGGCCTGGCCCAACAACGCTCGGCACCGTGTGTGGCCCATGCCCGTGGGCTCCTGTCGGTGTACTAAGGTAGGGGTACCTCAGTACCCCAACTTGTGCACGGGCAGCAGCAGCTTCCCGCGGCAGGGCCTACCACGTGCTCGTCGGAGACCTTTCTGCCCCATTTAAAGCCATTCAAAAACAAAGTATACAAGACAGAAGATCGAGGCCCCGGCAAGTGGAGCTTGCCGGGAAGGCCGTCCCAGGCTCAAGATAACCTCACTAGCACAAGACCCTGGCAAGAGGAGCTTGCCAGGAAGACTAGAAGATTACATTTCAGAAGACATGCCTCGGCACAGCATGCGCCCCGGCAGGGCCCGGGGAGCGACAAGCTTCAGAGCCCGACGAGCTTCCGGGCCCGGCAAGGTCAAGGCCCCGGCAAGGTGCTTGCCGGGGAGAGTTACGCTGTGTGCCCGCGCTCCAGCTCATCGAACCACGCATCGCCCTGGGGCCACTCCAGGGACGCGTGGCGGATGGCTGTGCAGCCTGGGGGTCACGGTGGCACTCCACGGTTATAAAGCCATCGCCGTGGCAAACGGAGGCGCTAGGACGGGCGCTTTTGGGGTCGACGCCGACGGGCATTAAATGCTCTTGTCCCCCACTGTCAAAGTAGGTGGTGACCACTGTTCATCCACTGTTGCTCCACTATTCCCGCACTGTTACAACTACCACCACTATTACATTTTTACCCTTTCTCCTACGTTGACACCTGTCGGTGACCCCTTGAGCTATAAAAGGAGGCCCATGCACAACGTAGAAGGGGTTCGGAACCTAGATCGCTCATCCGCTCGGTGTAGCTAGTTCTTCAAGCTCTCGAGCTCCCACATCCAATACAATCTAAGCAGGAGTAGGGTTTTACGCGTTCATCGCGGCCCGAACCTGGGTAAACTGCCCGCGTGTGCGCTACGATCTGCTCTCCGTGCTCCCTCCGCTCCCTCACTGCAACGACAAGGGGCTCCGGTCCCATAGGTGCTCGTGGTGGACAGTTTCGCCCGACACTCTCAAACTTGGTGCACATGCTCAAATGATGTAAATATGCACCTATGACAAATGGCACAAGTTTTGGAGAAGGGTAACTTGATCAGAGTGCCCCAAAATCATTTATGTTCAGATTCAAATTTGAACAACTTTACATTACCAACTTTTTACTTGTGACCCCAAATTTGGTGGACAAGCCCACAACCCCAAATGATGACACTACACCAAGTGGTGCATCAAGAAGGAATGATTTGCTTAACTTAATCTTGGAAAATCCATTTCTGTTGATTTCTTGGGTTTACCAAAGTTACATTGGCAAGATTCTTCAAATGAGCTCAAACTTGGTGGAACACCCTATTTCTATATGACATTTGATCCTGTTAAGTCTCGTGTCAATTGGGAATAAATTGCTTGCCCAAAACCACATCAAACACCTTCTGGCATTTTTCCAAAACCATTGTTTTGACCCCTTTCACTATTCCCCTTTACCTCTAATTCTTACCACAGATGACCTGATCACCTTCTACCTCTAGTAACTCACCCATGCCTCAGCTCAATCATTGGAGGGGTAAAACCCCCAATTACCTCTCTATTTTCACCATGGGAGCACCTTTCTACCCTCCTACTTCTTACCCCTCCCTCCTACCTTACCTCCTAAGAATCCCTGAGCATCCCCGTACCACCCCACAGCCAGTAGACAAGGAGGGACACGACCAGAGCGCGTGGGCATGCAGTGGCATGCCAAATGGGTGCTTTAGAGTGCGCTACAGTGTACTCCCGCACTGTAGCTATGTCCTGCCCGAGGCTTCCAACCACCTAGGGCGTCGGGATGGAGTCTCCCGAGGTGGCCTCGACGTCCGGGACACGCCTAGCTGGTCAGCCCCTTCTCCCTCTTCCTCCTGCTGCCTTCTCCACACGTGCCCCGACCGCCCGAGAGCTCCAATGGGGGCGCTCACACGCGCGAGGACTCTGGCACCTCCCCGCTCCCCCTTTCCTTTCCCCTCGACCTGGACGACCCTCACAAACACCCTAGACATGATCCATAGCGCCGATTCGGCCTCTGCCATCGCCTAGGGCGTGGCCATGGATGCCGCTCATGGTGCACCACTGCCCTTCTATTTAGAGGCCCTCCTGAGCTCTCCTGTTGCCTCTTCCTGCTTTTCCTCTCTCACGCGAACCTCCCGAACAAGCCCCCTCGCCCCCTGGTGCTCTCTTTCCCTCTCCACGGCCCCCATGGTCGCCGTCGGCCTCCTCGTGGCTCCGGGGAACCAGGGCCCCTGCCCCTCTCCTTCGACCTCCAGGAGAACCTCCGGTGTACTACGGAGCACCCCCGCTCCTCTCCGTCTCTTCCCGTGCCTCTTAGTGCGGGTGGCACCACCGCCCGAAGAGGCCATCCAACATGACCGGTGCAGGAGGCGCTCCGGTCCTCCCCTACCGCCCCAAAGGCCCTCCCTGACATGCCGCTCCTCATAGACCCCTCCGGTGGCTGCGCCTAGGCCGAGGGTGGCCTATGCCGCCGGGGGCGAGCGCCGGCCGCTGTGCAGACAGGGTTTCGATCCCCTCTGTCGCGGGCGCGGGAGGAAGGAGATGACCCTGCAGGTGGTCCCCGCAGGTTAGCGACCCCAGAAGCAGGCCCCACCTGTTTAAGTGGAGACGGCTACGGCATTGACTGCCTCCCCCGCGCGAAGGCACATTTCCTGGAAGCCGCGTTCGGCGTGGCCCCTGCGCATGTGCGGCCGAGCCGCTCGGCCGGCCCAGTGGCGCCCTACCACTAAGCCTCGCGCAGTGCACACAGCTGCCGCCCAGATCCAGCCATTTTGGTAATTTCTTTTCCTTTTCTTTTTTTTCCAGAGACTTGTAAAATATCCCAAATATTCAAATGAACTCCAAATTTGATTATTCAAATTTGTCGTGACTCCATAAATCGTGCTCTATCACATGGTGCTAGTTGCACATTTTTCCAGAAATATTTTCTTCACAAATATTTATCAAAATGCTATTTTTCCATTTCTATTATGAACTTTAGATAATCACAGAGAGCTCATAGATGTTCCAAATCCATTGATTCAAATTCCTAGGTACTTGTATGCTCATAACTTAGTTTTTGAACATTTTTCCCAATACCTTCTGTACCACATCAAATATTGGTCTATTTATCAATGTATAGCCAACTTTGCAAAATCATAGGAAATTCTTTTGAACTCCAAATCAAGTGAAACCAACTCCTAGATATTTATAAAATCATTCCTTATTAGATGGGTGGCTTTGCCCATTTTTCAAAATAATTCTTCTCTACACTTCATATGGATCCATTAAATCCCTTAATATCCTTCATATTGAAATGTTTAGAGATATCCATTGATCCAATGCCTATGAAACCACCTTGGTCATTTTTC
This sequence comes from Secale cereale, assembly GCA_902687465.1. Lineage (NCBI taxonomy): Eukaryota > Viridiplantae > Streptophyta > Magnoliopsida > Poales > Poaceae > Secale > Secale cereale. The sequence continues at coordinate 327,032,697 of LR738711.1, read as the reverse complement.
ATATGACTAGAGGTATCCTAGAAAAGTCCAACTCGTATTTTTAGAGCACTTTTATTTCTGCCTTGTTGTGTTGCTTATTATGATTGTTTCCGTCGTTAGTTGACGAAATAAACGGAGTACTTGGACATGGACCAGAAGGTTTCAAGACTCAGAAGGACAAGGAAAGCAGCCCTTTTACCATGTTCGGGAAACCTTTTTATGCATGTCTCATAGCACCTTATTATCAATGCATCGGAATCATGTAGAGGTGGTGACCACTTTGGTTGGTACCTTTGTTACTTTACTATTGATACTTGCATCAAGCATGACCCTACCTTCCTACGAGGGTTATGTGGGTGGGAGTAGATAGAAATATGCTATATTAGTTGGCTACGCAAAATGGGTCAGGGTTATGCATGGAAAGAAACAAGTGTGGTTTGACATACTTGCAAATTACCCAGTGGGTGCCACTAATGCCGCTGGGAGATGATGAGGAACTAGGGCACTACTCGGTGGAGAAGTAGTGTACCTAGGCTTGATGAAGGTGTCGTTTAGAGAGACGGATGAGATTTAAGATTTGTCGACCGTCCCAACCAAACATGCGCAACCACTCTACCCTTATATGGGAAAGGGCATTATTGATTTCCTAGGTCGATACTAGCATGGTGCCTGCATTACTAGTGACGGGGGTGACATGAGGTCACTCTCGGGACGGGGTCGTGCTTGGATAGGCGGCCATGACAGTCTTTACAGCGCGCATCGGACACACCGTTGGTACCCCGTGCTTGTGGTATGTGATGAATATGGGAGCGAGGCTCCAAAAATATTAAGATGTGGTATGTTGGGCACGGGGGTTGCTACCAATCGAGTGGACTCTATGTTAGTGTCGTCTAGGGAAAGATAGTGATCGGGTGCATACCCCGGGTACTTGAGGTACCGCGGGTCATGGATGACACGGAAGTTCCCCGAATCTAGTGGGTGAAGTGTGCAACCTCTGCAGAGTGTAAAACTATTCGAATAGTTGTGTCCACGGTCAAGGATAGTTGGGTGGTGCTGCTTAGACTATGTCCTTAAGTTTCTGGAAAACAACACAGTTGGGGTAAATCTGTTGACGTGATTTGTGAGAAAGTCACGGTGATCTGGAGCAAGAGTTGTTCATAACTCTTTCTCGATGTTGATGTCTGTAACCTCCTGATACTTGTTGCAGACGAATGCATGCCCTTGTTATGTGTTGATCATACTTGCATATGAAAAACTAGCTTTCCGCAAAACTGGCAATTTAGCAGTAGAGCCTTGCATAATTATTCTGTCATCACACTTGGGTTGCTTGCGAGTACATTCAAAGTACTCATTGGCTTGCCACTGGTTATTTTATTGGCCAGGCACGAAAGAACAGGATATGATGAAGATTTCTTGGTGACGAACATGTGAGCTAGGACGCTTCCCAGTCAGAATGCCTGTAGGGTTAAGGCAGTTGGATGGGTCCAAGTTGTTATTGAAGATTTCCGCTGCAATGATATACTCATGATTTGACCATAAAGGTCACAATTTGTGTAACATGGTATGTATGGATGTAAGACTCTTGTTATTCAGCTTTTGTGTGTTCAGTGAGCATTGATCTCTAGGATCACTGTACACGTACATTCGGTGATCACGACTTATGAGTCGGGGTCCCCACACCATGTATGTACATGCTAGGCTTGTCAAGTTTAACCCGAGTATTCTGCATGTGCAAAACTGTCTTACACCCGTTGTACTTGAACGTAGAGCTTATCACACCCAATCATCACGTGGTGTCTCGGCATGACGTACTTTTGCAACGGTGCATACTCAGGGAGAACAATTGTACCTTGAAATTTTGTAAGGGATCATCTTATAATGCTACCGCCGTACTAAGCAACATAAGAAGCATAACAAGATAAACATCACATGCAATCAAAATATGTGACATGATATGGCCATCATCATCTTGGGCTTTTGATATTCGTCTCCAAAGTATCGTCATGATCTCCATCGTAACCGGCTAGACACCATGATATTCATTGTAGTGTCGTGGTTGTCTCGCCAACTATTGCTACTAATACTATCGCTAACTCATAGTGATAAAGTAAAGCAATTACATGGCCTTCGCAATTCATACGATAAAGAGACAGCCATATGGCTCCTGCCTCAAGATGGCAACGGGGCCTCGAAACCCGCGGCCCCGCGGGTTTTTACCCTATTAGGGGACGGGGATGGGCACCTTTTCATCCCCACGGGGCTGTTATCGGGCACATTATACGACCCGACACATTTCGTGGGTTTACACCTGTTTCAATAGTCCCCGAACCCGAAACCCGGCAAACCCGTCTAAATACACATTGAGCACTAGTGGCAGAGTTCTAAGTGACTACCGTATTTGTCTTAACCCCGAAATCTTAGAGGCCTTGATGTGTTCATCTTTTTTGCTGACATGTGATCATCTTTGTTGCTGAAATGTGGTCTCATGTTGCTGAAATACACTCTATATAGGTGTTGAACCATCTACTATTGTTTTATGTTGAAATTTGCTCAAGTTATGCTACTAAAATATGCATGTTTTGATGCTGAAATGTTATTCTTTGTTGCCACTATGTTTGTTTAAATATTTTGATTTTCTAGTGGGTTCCCCGAAACCCGATGGGTTTAGGGGACGGGCAAAACACTAGCCCCGTGCATAGTGATGGGGACGGGAATGGGTTTACGATTTTCTCGTGGGGCTGGGTTTGGGAAGGCAAAACCCGATGGGTTTCGTCCCCGTTGCCATCTTGACTCCTGCCGATTGCCGATAATTTACAAAACATGATCATCTCATACAATAATGTATAACTCATCATGTCCTGACCATATCACATCACAACATGCCCTGTAAAAACAACTTGGACGTCCTCTACTTTGTTGTTGCAAGTTTTACGTGGCTGCTACGGGCTTAGCAATAACCGTTCTTACCTATGCATACAAAACCACAACGATTTTTCATCAAGTGTGTTGTTTTAACCTTCACAAGGACCGGGCGTAGCCACACTCGATTCAACTAAAGTGAGATAGACAGACACCCGCCGGTCACCTTTAAGCAACGAGTGCTCGTAACGGTTAAACCAGTCTCGCGTAAGCGTACACGTAATGTCTGTCCGGGCCGCTTCATCTCACAATACCGCCAAATCAAAGCATGACATGCTGGTTAGCAGTATGACTATTATCTCCCATAACTCATTGTGTTCTACTCGTGCATATCATCTACGCATAGACCTGGCTCATGATGCCACTATTGGGGATCGTAGTATTTCAAAAAAATTCCTACGATCACGCAAGATCTATCTAGGAGAAGCATAGCAACGAGCAGGGAGAGTGTGTCTACGTATCCTCGTAGACCGAAAGCGGAAGCGTCTAGTGAGGTGGTTGATGTAATCGAACGTCTTCATGATCCAACCAATCCAAGCACCGAACATACGGCACCTCCGCATTCAGCACACGTTCAGCTCGATGTCGTCCCACGAGCCCTTCATCTAGTTGAGCGTCATGGGAGAGTTTCGTCAGCACGCCGTCGTGGTTACGGTGAAGATGAATCTACCGGCGCAGGGCTTTGCCTAAGCACTGCAACGATAGGACTGAGGTGTGTAACTGTGGGGAGGGGCACCACACACGCCTAAGAAATCAACTTGTGTGTCTATAGGGTGCCCCCTCCCCACGTATATAAAGGAGTGGAGGAGGGGAGGGTCCGGCCCTCTCTATGGCGCGCCCTAGGGGAGTCCTATTCCCACCGTGAGTAGGATTCCCCCCCCCCTTCCCTAGTTGGAGTAGGAGAGGAAGGAAGGAGGACACGGGGAAGAAGGAAAGGGGGGCCGACTCCCCACCCAATTCGTATTGACCTTGGGGGGCCCCCCCTCACCTTGGATGCCTCCTCATCTATCTCACTAAGGCCCAATAAGGCCCATACACTCCCCGGGGGGTTCCGGTAGCCCCCCGGTACTCCGGTAAATGCCCGAACTAACCCAGAACCATTCCTATGTCCAAACATAGGCTTCCAATATATCGATCTTTATGTCTCGACCATTTTGAGACTCCTCGTCATGTCCTTGATCACATCCAGGACTTTGAACTACCTTCGGTACCAAAAACACATAAACTCACAATACCGATCGTCATCTGGGACTCTGAACTACCTTCGAGAACTATGTAGACATGACTGAGACACATCTCCGGTCAATAACCAATAGCGGAACCTGGATGCTCATATTGGTTCCTACATATTCTATGAAGATCTTTTATCGGTCAAACCACATAGCAACATACGTTGTTCCCTTTGTCATCGGTATGTTACTTGCCTGAGATTCGATCGTCGGTATCATCATACCTAGTTCAATCTCGTTACCGGCAAGTCTCTTTACACGTTATGTAATACATCATCATGTGACTAACTCATTAGTCGTTTTCTTGCATGGCTTATTACGATGTGTATTACCGAGAGGGCCCACAGATACCTCCCCGACACTCGGAGTGACAAATCCTATTCTTGATCTATGCCAACACCACAGACACCTTCGGAGACACCTGTAGAGCATCTTTATAATCACCCAGTTACGTTGTGACGTTTGATAGCACACAAGGTGTTCCTCCGGTATTCGGGAGTTGCATAAGCTCATAGTCTTAGGAACATGTATAAGTCATGAAGAAAGCAATAGCAGTAAAACTAAACAATCATAGTGCTAAGCTAACAGATGGTTATTGTCCATCACATAATTCTCCTAATGATGTGATCCCGTTCATCAAATAACAACATATGTCTATGGTTAGTAAACATAACTATATTTTATCAACGAGCTAGTCAAGTAGAGGCATACTAGGGACACTATGTTTTGTCTATGTATTCACACATGTACTAAGTTTCTGGTTAATACAATTCTAGAATGAATAATAAACATTTATCATGATACAAGGAAATATAAATAACAACTTTATTATTGCCTCTAGGGCATATTTCCTTCACTTTCGTGTAATGACAAGTGAATAAACACTCATCTTGAGAATAATACATCTAGCATGAAAAATATTAGCCACCCCTCGCTGATCCATGAGTGGTACAAGCACACAAAAGAGAAATTTATTTTGAAATTAGAGTTGGCACATATAAATTTGTTTAGAACGGCAAGGAATTACCACATATCGGTAGCTATGGTGGACTCATTTGGCACAACTTCGGTTTTAGGAATTGGATTCACAAGTTGTATTTCTACTTAGTACAAGGTGGAGGCTAGCAAGAGGTTGAGTAGAGACCATGCAAGGAACGAAAACCATCATAAGAGAACATTAAACATAACTAACACCGGATAATGCAACACAAGTAGAATGTAATTTCATTGCATGACAATTCACTTTCGTGCTTGAATAGGGAATCACAAACCTTAACATCATTATTCTTACTAAAACATAATTACCGATTAACATGGCTCACATATCACTATCATCATATCTCAAAACTATTACAAAGAATCAGGTTTATTTTCTCCAATGATCTTCATGAAAGGTTTTATTATATCCTCCTTGGATATCTATCACTTTGGGACTAGTTTCATATGTTGCTTTTGGTAAGCTCAAACAAATAGAAGGGAAGAATATCAGCATCATATTTCTTTCTCACAAATTAATCTATGTGGAGAAAAAGAGAATTTCTTCAAATATAACAAAGGACATCGTGCTCAAAAAGATACAAGTGAAGCACTGGAGAAATTCCAAGGCTCTAAAAAAACACATAAAGCCATAGGTATTGTTGGGTATTTTATTGAAAACAGCAAGAAAACCAAAAAGCAAAAAGATACAAGTTGGGTTTGCTCCCAAGGAGCGCTATCATTTTACGCCCTTACCAAGGCATGATAATTTCAATGATGATCAGATAGAAATAAAGAGTTGAAATATAATGGGAGCATCAGGAAGCATATGACTAGCACATTTAAGCCTAACGTACTTCCTATGCATAGGGATTTTGCGAGCAAAGAATTTATGGGAACAAGAATCAACTAACATAGGAAGGCAAAACAAGCAAACTTCAAAACTTTCAACATAAAGAGAGGAACTTGATATTATTGAGATACCTACAAGCATATCTCCCTCTCTCATAATAATTTTTAGTAGCATCATGAATGAATTTAACAATATAACCATCACATAACTCACTCTTTTCATGATGCATAAGCATAGAAATTTCATTAATCTCCAAATAAGGAAATTTATTCTCATGAATAGAAGTGGGAGCAAACTCAATAAAATAACTATAATGGGATTGAAAATTAAATCATGATGACAAGTTTCATGGTTATCATTATTCTTTGTAGCATATGTCATCACCATAATCATCATATATAGGAACTTTGTTATCATAATCAATTGCAACCTCTTCCAAAATAATGAATTCATCACTAAATAAAGTCATGACCTCTCCAAATCCACTTTCATCAATATAATCATCATAAGTAGGAGCCATGGTGCCATCATAATAAATTTTATCATCAAAACTTGGGGCACTAAAAATATCATCTTCATTAAACATCGCATCCCCAAGATTATGGCTTTGCATATCATTAGCATCATGGATATTCAAATAATTCATACTAACAACACTACAATCACGATCATCATTTATGCAAAACATTTTATAGCATTCTTCTTCTAACAATTGAGCAAAATTTCCCTTTCCATCATTTTCACGAAAGACAATATGATGCAACCTTAATTAATTATTTTTTCTTTTACAAAACCAAACTAGTGATAAAACAAGAAACTAAAAGGTTTGATTGCAAGATCTAAAGATATACCTTCAAGCACTCACCTCCCTGGCAACGTCGCCAGAAAAGAGCTTGATGTCTACTACACAACTTGTTCTTGTAGACTCATTTTGGGCCTCCAAGCGCATAGTTTGGTAGGACAGGAGAAAATTTACATCTTGGGGGAATGTCGAGGAAGAAGAAGAAGGAGGGGGGATCTCTCCTCCTCTCTCCCGGTGTTGCCGGAATGCCACCGGGGCCATCATCATGACGACAATCTGCACCAACAACTTTGCCGCCGTCATCACCAACTCTCCCCCCCTCTATGCACCGATTCAACACCTCTTCTCCGTGCTATAATCTCTACTTAAAGATGCTGCTCAACGCTATATATTATTTCCCAATGATGTATGGCTACCCTATGATGTTTGAGTAGATCCGTTTTTTCCTATGGGTTGATTGATGATGATGATTAGTTTGAGTTGCATGTTTTATTATTGGTGTCGTGCTATGGTCCTTGATGTCTCCTACACAACTTGTTCTTGTAGACTCGTGTTGGGCCTCCAAGCACGGAGTTTTGTAGTACAGTACCAAATTTCCCTCAACTGGATGACCTAATGTTTATCAATCCATGGGAGGCATAGGATGAAGATGGTCTCTCTCAAACAACCCTGCAACTTAATAATAAAAAGTCTCTTGTGTCCCCAACACACCAAATTCAATGGTAAATTGTATAGGTTCGGCGAAGAGATGGTCATACAAGTGTAATATGGATAGTAGATATTGATTTTTGTAATAGTAACAATAAAAAACAGCAAGGTAGCAAGTAACAAAAGTGAAAACAAATGATATTGCAATGCTTGAAAATGAGTCCTAGGGTCCGTACTTTCGCAAGTGCAATCTCTCAACAACGCTAATATAATTAGATCAGATAACCATCCCTCAACGTGCGATGAAGAATCACTCCAAAGTTCCTATCTAGTGGAGAACATAAGAAGAAATTGTTTGTAGGGTACGAAACCACCTCCAAGTTATTCTTTCCCATTGATCTATCAAGAGTTCGTACTAACATAACATCAAGTTATCCTTTGTGATAGATCTATCAAGAGTTCATACTGGTACAAACCCTCAGCCCCGAGGGTGGACTACTCCCTCTTCATCATGGTGGCTGTCGGGATGATGATGATGGCCACCTGTGATGATTTCCCCCTTCGGCGGAGTGCTGAAAAAGGGCTCTAGATTGGAACTCATGGTTCTAGAACTCGCGGCATCTGGAACAAAATTTTGTCGACTCCCCTAGGGTTTTTGGAATGTTTGGGCATTTATAGAGCGAAGAGGTAGTGCGGTAGGCCACCGAGGCGGGCACAACCCACCTGGGCACGCTTGGAACCCCATGCGCGTCCTGGTGGGTTTTGCCCCGTCGGGGCACTCCCAGGTGCTTCCCTGGCCCATCTGGTGTCTTCTGGTCCAAAAAAATTCCACAAAAAGTTTCGCTGCATTTGTACTCCGTTTGATATTGATTTTTTGCGATGTAAAAAACAACTAGAAAATAGCAACTCGCACTTTGCACAATGTCAATAGGTTAGTCCCAAAAATGATATAAAATGATTGTAAAGCATACAAGAATGATAATATAATAGCATGGAACAATTAAAAATTAGAGATACGTTGGAGACTTATTAGTGTTCTCTGTGCCGCGCAAGCATGAGGGATCCCCGTTGTAGGGTGTTGCAATATGTTCATAGCTTGCTTATTGTCTGTGTTCCATGAGTGATAGAAGCACAAACAGGGATAAGTGGGTTATGGTGTATGGGAATAAAGAGGACTTGATACTTTAATGCCATGGTTGGGTTTTACCTTAATGGTCTTTAGTAGTTATGGATGCTTGCTAGAATTCCAATCAGAAGTGCATATGATCCAAGTCGAGAAAGTATGTTAGCTTATGCCTCTCCCTCATATGTTAGCTTATGCCTCGCCCTCATCAAAAATTGGATCTCAAATAGGTTACATTGATTCATCAAAAGCCAAAAAAGCTCCAAAAGCACATATTTAGGAGCTTTTATGGCTTTTTGGCAAAAGTGGAAAAGCTGCAAAAGCAGAAGCAAAAGCCCAAACAAACAGGGCCTTAGTTGTTTCTTTATCTAAACAGCCCCTAGCTTTTATTTTTGTGCTCTTTATTATCTTTGCAAACATAACCTACAACACCTACAAAGTACTTGTAGTTTCATACTTGTTCTAGGTAAAGCGAACGTCAAGCATGCATAGAGTTGTATCAAAAGAGGCTACAATTGATCACCTATACTTCTGGGTTATCAAGACCTTTTTATGGCGCCGTTACCAGGGAGAAATAGCGTGGGGTGAATATTCTCGTGTGTGCTTGTTAGCTTTATCACTAAGTAGATTTCATTTTTGTGCTCTTGTTTTGTAACTTTAGTTATGGGTAGGAAACACAAAATACCAAAAAAAATAGTTGTACCTACTACACCAATGGTTGAAGAACCACTCAATATCTATCACACACCTAAAGCTTTAGTACTATACATGGTTGCCTTTTACTGTTGCACATGATGATTTTGATGAATATAATATGCATGTGCATGTTGCTCCTACTTTCAATTATTATGAGAGAGGATACATCTACGCCTCTCTATGTTTCCAATACAATAAAATTGCAAGAAATTTCTTATACTGTGCATTGGCATTTACTTGATGTGCATGACTTGTTCTTTTATGACATGTCGATGCATAGGAAGATATTTAGACTTCATTGTTGCATGACACATATCACTTTGTGCTCACCACTAAATGCCAAATCATTGCTATTTAAAATTGGCTTTGATATACCTTGGGATCCGGGTGGGTCCATTACTTTAGTACTATATGCCTAGCTTAATGGCTTTAAAGAAAGCACTGATAGGGATACAACCCATAAGTTTTAGAGAGTCGTTTATTTCTGTTGAGTGCTTTTATATTGCTTAAAAACAAAAATTAGAGAGGGGAACCTAAAACCTTTTTCAAAAAGGGAAGTGAAAGTAAGAAAGACAAGCACCGTTGAAGTGGGGGAGCTCCTTGAACTTTGTTCATGTTCATCGAAAGTTTGCGAAGCTTGATAACTTTTCAACAAAAAATTATTATCCCCTTGTAGAAATCCATTGTATTATAAAAATAATGCCCCAAGATTTGCCTTTAGGGTGATTAGATTGCTTGTTTGGTATGTGAAGTGGAAAAACACAAACTTTGGCTGTAGTGCATGAATTTACATTTTTGTACTGGAATGTCAAAAGCTTCTGAAACTTTTTGCACAATACTGCTATACAAATTGTTTATTTTTCCTACTTTTTCAGAATTTTTAGAGGTACAGAAGTATGATTAATATTCAGATTGTTACAGACTGTTCTGTTTTTGATAGATTTTGTTTTTGATGCATTGTTTTGCGTGTTTTGATGAATCTATGGATCGTGTCGATGATATAAGCCATAGTGAAGTTAGACTACCTTAGGGATAATGAAAAAATAAAATATGAATGGGTTTGCAACAGTACTTGAAGTGGTGATTTGCTTTATTATACTAACAGATCTCACGAGGGTTTTGTTATGTTTTGTGTGATTGAAGTTTTCATGTTTTGGATGAGATCACGATGGATGAAGGAATAAGGAGTGGCAATAGCCTAAGCTTGGGGATGCCCATGGCACCCAAAGGTAATATTCAAGGACTCCCAAGAGACTAAGCTTGGGGATGCCCTGGAAGGCATCCCCTGTTTCTTCTAACGATCATTGGTAATTTTACTTGGAGCTATATTTTTATTCGTCGCATGATACGCGTAAATCTTGGAGCGTCGTGTGTTTTTCTTTTTCTTTTAATAATGCACTATGCTGGTATGAGATAGTCCTTGGATGATTTATAGAATGCTCTTTGCACTTCACTTAAATCTTTTGAGTATGGCTTTATAGAATGCTTCATGTCCTTCACTTATATCATCTGAAGTTTTGATTGCCTGTTTCTCTTCACATAGAAAACTGCCATTTGAAGAATTCTATTTTTCTTCACTTATATTTGTTAGAGCATGGGAATATCTTTTGTAGAAAGAATTAAACTCTCTTGCTTCACTTATATCTATTTAGAGAGTTGAGAGGAATTGGTCATTCACATGGTTAGTCATAAAATCCTACATAAAATTTGTAGACCGCCAAATATGATATGTTTGATTCCTTGCAATCGTTTTGCGATATAGAGATGCTAATATGTGGGATGTACTAGTGAATGATTGTGGTTTAGTAATAATATTGGTGTTAAGGTTTGTGATTCCCGAAGCGTGCATGTATGGTCTCTCGTTATGCTAAGAAGTTGGAGCACAATTAATCCTTGATTGTCTATCTTTGTGTGATGGTCGGGGCATGCGATGGTTAATTCCTACCAACCTTCCCACTAGGAGCATGTGTAGTACACTACTGGAAACAGGGAATTTGCCATCAGCCAGCTCTTTGCCATCTGCCAGCGGATGGCAAAGAACGTCTTTGCCATCTGCTTATAGAAAACAGATGGCAAAGGACTGACAGACGGCAAAGAACATGGTTGCCATCAGCCAATTCTTTGCCATCTGCCAGTGGATGGCAAATAATCTTTGCCATCTTCCAGCAGATGGCAAAGAGTTTGGCAAATCCTGTGGCCGTCAGGGGTGTAACGGTGTACCAACCCACCTCTTTGCCATCTGCCAGCAGACGGCAAAGATTATTTGCCATCTGCTGGCAGATGGCAAAGAGATGGGGTTATTTTTTTCAGGTAAAAAACTGTGGGGTTATCCCCTCCCTTTCTCCCCACCCATCTTGTCCCCGTTATTACAATGAAAATGCCACCGCCTCCATCGACGAGTCTGTCATTTATCAGTTCGCATCTCATCCACACCGAACAGCCCCTGTCAATGGCGCTCTAGGGTTTGCCCGCCGCCACCTTCGCAAGCCCTGTCGCCGGCCCCGTCGCTCCCCCGCCCTATCGCCGGCCGCGTCACTCCCCCGACCTGTCGCCGTCGCTCCCCCGCCCCGTCGCCGGCCCTCCCCCGCCCCGTCGACGTCCCTTCCCCGCCCCGTCATTGCCCCCCGTCGCCGCCCTGTCACCGGCCCCTTTGCCAGCCACGTCGCCGGCCCACGCACCACGCCGGAAGCCCCCCTTGCCCCCCCGTCTCCACGTCCTCCCTGACTGCACCAGCTCTGCCCCATCTTCTTCCTGTGAGGAGAAAAGGTAATTGTTCAGTCCTAATGAATGTAATTATTCAGATTTACTAATAGGCCTTGATTTAGTAATTGTTCATATTAGTCATAGGCCTTGATTCCATGCTGAATGTTCTATAAATTGCCCTTGTGAATGTCATATCTCAATATGTCATACATGTCAAAATCTAATTGGATATATGGGTACGTATGTAAGACTATGATGGTTAGTACATATTTTGGTTGATATGTGCACGTATGTAGGACTGATGGTCGGTCCATATATGGATGATATATTTCATATGGAAGACTACAAGGGTTGATTCTTTTTTCGGATGTTACTTATCATATGCTTGTTTCGGATGAATATTCATACCATCATGTCATTTCTCGATAAATATATTCTATATATTGTGTTTTTGTGCTAGTTCTCACTTTATCAAGTCAAAACAGATAACTTGTGCATATAAACATCATAGTCAGCAGTCGAGGGTGTTATTGACATTTCATAACACCCACAACTGCCAAAACAGACAAACAACAGGGTAAACAAACAGCCAGATTCTGATTCTCAGGAATCCAAAGCCATAGCTGATTCTCAGGAATCCATAGCAAAGTGATTCTCGGGAATCTGTAGCCCAAACAAAGGGGCCCTCAGTCACCAGTGACCAGTCTCCGGCGGCAGCAAGCGGGCTAGTGAGCAAGAGCAACCCGATTTAAGGAACTAAAATACACCAATTTCTGATTTAGGGTTAGCTTTTTTTGCACTTTGGTATCCAGTACATCAACACATATAATTTTGCACATCATTTCCGCCTTAATTAGCTTTGATGTTATTTTAGTGTGTTCGTAAGATCATATTGAGAATTTTAGTGTGTTTGTAAGATCATATTGAGAATTTTAGTGTGTTTGTAAGAACATATTGATCTATTTCTATGTGATATTGATAATTAGTTAGGACATTCACATGTCGTTTTGTTTAAAAAAAATAGGATGGACCACCCTGTTATCAAATGCTAGCTCCGCCATTGCCCACCACCCCACCACCCCGTTCAATGATGAAATTTGACGTTTCAAGAGTAGAGGGAAAGGAAAATATAATAAAAGAGCGAAAGGCAAGTATTGAAAGGACATGATAAATACTACTTGGGAGTCATTAATGTGTCATGTAATTTGCTACTACTTAGTTGCTACCTTGGCATCCCTCTGAAAATAAATAGATGGTATAGATGACACTTATTTTACTTAGAAGCACTCTCTACAGATAGTATTTCGTGGAGAAAGAACTCATAGACATGATTTGACAACTTTAGTTTGGACAGAGATGAAGTAATAAATTTTGGACATGTGGATGTGTCGGGGGAAACTGTCCACCGCGAGCACCTATGGGACCGGAGCCCCTTGTTCGTGCGGTAAGGGAGCGGAGGGAGCACAAAGAGCAGATCGTAGAGCACATGCGGGCAGTTTACCCAGGTTCGGGCCGCGATGGACGCGTAAAACCCTACTCCTGCTTAGATTGTATTGAATGTTGGAGCTCGGGAGCTTGAAGAACTAGCTACACCGAGCGAATGAGCGATCTAGGTTCCGAACCCCTTCTACGTTGTGCATGGGCCCCCTTTTATAGCTCAAGGGGTCACCGACAGGTGTCAACGTAGGAGAAAGGGGTAAAAATGTAACTTTGGTGGTAGTTGTAACAGTGCGGGAACAATGGACGAACAGTGGATGAACAGTGGTCATCACCTACTTTGACAGTGGGGGACAAGAGCATTAAATGCCCGTCGCCGTCGACCTCAAAAGCGCCCGCCCTTGCGTCTCCGTTCGCCACGGTGGTAGCCTCGTCACCGTGGAGCGCCACCGTGTCCCCCAGGCTGCACAGCCATCCGCCACGCGTCCCTGGAAGGGCCCCAGGGCGACACGTGGGCCGATGAGCTGGAGCGCGGGCACACAGTGCAAACTTCCCCCGGCAAGCAGCTTGCCGGGGGCTTGATCTTGTCGGGCCGGGAAGCTTGTCGCTCCCCGGGTCTCGCCGGGGTGCAGAGTGCGCCGAGGCTCGTCTTCTAGATACAGTCTTCTGGTCTTCCTGGCAAGCTCCTCTTGCCAGGGCCTTGCGTCAATGACATAGTCTTTAGCCTAGGACGGCCTTCCCGGCAAGCTCCACTTGCCAGGGCCTTGATCTTCTGTCTTGTATACTTTGTTTTTGAATGGCTTAATAAGGACCAGAGAGGTTTCCGGCAAGCACGTGGTAGACCCTGCCGCGGGAAGCTGCTACTGCCCGTGCACAAGTTGGGGTACTAAGGTACCCCTATCTTAGTACACCGACAGGAGCCCCCGGGCCTGGGCCACACGCGGTGCCCAGCGCCGTTGGGCCAGGCCCAAAACAGTGCACGGGCACGCGCGGCCCACGGCGAGCCGTAATTACCCTTCCGTATCCGCCGCGTCCCTCCCTAACGGCACGCGTCGATTGCGGCGTCGTGGGAGGGAACGTGGCCATGTTCTTTAATGGGAAATGCGGAGCGTCCCCCACTTCCCCCTTAAAAGCAGAGGAAGCAGGGGTCGTTACCTTACTTCGTCTTCATAGCTTCTTCCACCTCCAGAAACCCCCCTCTGCGCTCCGCCTCCTCACCTCCTCCGCCGTCTCTCGCATCTGCGGCGCCACCGGACTCCTCGTCTCCTTCCCTCGCCGCCTCCGCCATGGCCCCGAAGACCGAGAAGGCGAAGGCGGAGAAGGCCAAGAAAGAGAAATCCGAGCAGGCGGCGAAGCTTGCTCTCCTGCGGAAGAGGAATGTCGTCTTCGCGCCAAGGCTCAGCGCGCGGGAGCTCTGGAACAAGTACTATATGTTCTGGGCCAAGAAGACCAAGGCGCATCCCCACACCCGAGTCTACCCGGCCGCCGCCAGAGATCTGTACCCCAGCGGGTATTTCTTCTTTGCTGCCTTCTTCCACTGCGGCCTTTGTCCTCCATTCTCTGAATTTTTCTGTGATATCATGAACACCTACAACCTCCATCTTTTAGACTTCACCCCCAACGCCATCCTCACGATGGCGGTTTTCGCACATCTGTGCGAAAACTACATAGGGATCTATCCAACCGTAGCACTCTTTAGGCACTTCTTTATGCCTAGAGTAGAGGCCGGCGCTCCCCTCTCCGGGGGGATCTCTTGGATCTTCCGCTTGAACAAGAAAGAATCTTATCTGAAAGGGGAGCTCCGCGGCAAGTGGGAGGAGTGGCGCGCGGATTGGTGCTGGATAGTGGAGGACGAGCCGCAGCCTTTCACTGCGCCGCGCACAACTGCTATAGTGCACGGCAGGGACTGGAATGATTTGGCCGCCGATGACATCAAGCTCAACGTTGCCCTTGTCAGGATTCTTCGTCTCCGGGTAGCCAAGTTGACTATCGGAGAGGTAGGAGCAGACTTTCTCCGCCGCCGCATTGCCCCTTTACAGGAAAGAAAAAGGCCAGCATGGGAGTTTGGCAATGCGGCGGACGTAATGAGGTTGCGCCCGGGGCTGAATTACAACTTCACGGCGCTGGAGCTGAAGGGAATGCTTCGGGAGCTTTTCAAGCACGACCCAGCTCACCCAGAGTGGTTTAGATCTCCCCGGGGAGTAGTACCTTTATGCAACAGCACCGCCCGGGACGCCTTGGGGGCGATGATGCCCGCATGTGACTCACATGGCGTCGACCCAACATGGATAGTACCCACGCCGGACGCCATTATGAGCTTCTTCGATAACTTGGTTGAGGTGCCGAAGAACACCGATGAGATCAAGGGTCTTACCCGGGCCACCATGGAGCGGGAGATAGCTTATATCGCTACCCGGGTAGAAGAGGCCGCCGCAGCCGCAGCGGTAGGAGAATTTGGGTTCACCGTCGACGAGGCAGAGGCCGAGGACGCGTCGTGCCAGGCCGAGGAGGCAGAGATCCGGAAACTTCTCAATCTTCCGCCCGACGAGCTCGCCGGGGTCCCTTCTCTGAGGCATGCCGGGATCCCCGGAGTGGTGAGCGAGGCCGCGTCAAGAGGCGAGGTTGCCGGAGGAAGCAGAGGTGCCGGAGGGGGCGGAGCTGCCGGAAGGAGCAAGGCCGCGGGGCAGGGTGTTGGGCCCAGTGAGCCCACCGAGGAGGAGGAGGAGGAGGACGCCGGAGCCGACGAGGATACCGGCGGATCTCTGGGGCTCGACGATGACATCTCCTCGTCCTCGGAGAGCTCCCCGCCCCGGGCAAGTCCCAAGCGAACACCGCCGAAGCGCCTCCGCAAGGCGGCTACGGCGACGAAGACGCAGGCGCCCCACAGCAGCCCGCTCGCCAGGCGACGCGCGCCACCAGAGCGAGCCAGACCGCGACGGAGGCGCCCCGCGCACCAGCGCCAAGCGGAGGAGGAGCCTCCCAAAGCGGAGCGGCTGCTCCGCCTGCTCCCCAGGCCTCGGCGCCAACAGAGGCTGGGGCTTCGCAGCCCCCAGCCCCGGGGACCGCCAAGCGCCCGAGGGAGCCTTCTCCTCCCGCTCCTCGCGCGGAAGCGCCTCAGGTGGAGTTCGACTTCTCCGCCCTGAGCGACAACGACTACGAGGAACATGAGTAAGGACTTGTATTCTGTAGCTTCTTCAAATTTGTCTTGATTCTTTCGTTGACGATTCTGATCTCGCTTCTTGCTTTGATTTCAGGACCCTGGCCCAGCGAGCTGCGAAGACGGCCAAGGTTCCTGTAGTCGAGGTCGAGGACGACTCGTCCATCGCGGCGACAGGGGACGCGCCGGCGACGAGCTTGCCGGACCCCAGCGCTGCTCCGAGGAGCAGCCCCCAGCGCAGCCCCCAGCGTAAGTCTGGGCTTGATCTTTCCGCTCGTCGGGCGCGCCTGAGGTTTTTGCCTTGTACTAACATCTTGTTGCTCTGTTTGGTCTCGCTTGTCTTGTGCAGAAACGGAGCCGTAGCCGCAGGAGCGCCCGGAGACCACTCCCGAAGAGCCGCAGGCCCCGCCGTCCCCGCCAAGGACGAACTCTCCGGCGAAGGAGAGCGCTCCGCCAAGGGCGGGTACTCCGCCAAGGGCGAGTACCCCGCCAAGGGCGAGCAGCCCGGCGAGGGCGGCCACCCCGCCAAGGGAGAGCTCCCCGGCGAGGGAGCCTGTCGTCGACGAAGCCTGCGAAGGTAAGTCTTGCAACCTCGTCTTCTTGGACTCGTCTTTTTTGGATATTTGCTTGAACTTTTTCTTTTCTTCTTTTCTTCTTCTTCTAGACCCTCCCGCGCCGGACCGGATGAAGACCGAGGTCGTCGGCGAGGAAGGCGCGCAGGGCGACGGCGGCAACGCCCCTGTCGTCGAAGACATAGCAGGAGCCGACGAGCCTGCGGCTGAGGAGACTGCCCCGGCTGCGGATGCAGCGGCCGGGGAGGGGGACGGCGGCCACACTGCCGGCCCGGAGGCGGCAGGAGCGTCCAGCGCTGCACCGGCCACCGATCCCTCCACCGAGAAGGAGCAGTCCGCCTTCTACCTTGAGGCTCCCAACGGCGTCTTCATACAGGTGCCGTGGGGATCCTCGTCGCGAGCCCCCGAGGAGGGAGAGACCTTCGATGGGGAGGTCCTCGCCTCCGCGGGGCTGAAGATCGTCAAGGCGCCTGGTGGGAGCAACGAGCCCGAGGAGGAGAAACTGCTTCACCGGCTCCTGGCCCTTTACCGGGCCAGGCAGGCGAAACTTGAGTCTCGGGAAGCCCTCGCCGCCAAGGCCACAGCAGATATGGAGAAACGCGCCGTGGAGCTCCGCGCCGCCAACCAGGCGGCCCTCCGCGACGTGGCGGAGGAGCGCGAGAGGCTTGCTGGAGAGTACCAAGAGTGGCTCCTGGAGAAGGCTGAGGCCGAGGAGCAGCAGCGACTCGCCGGAGAAGCGATGTCCCAGCGAGAAGGAGCGCTCAACCAGCGGAAGGTCGACCTCGATTCTCACGAGGACGACCTTGCCGCCTGGGAGCAGGCCCTTGGCGGAGAGCTGAAGGAAGCAAAGGCCGCCGCTGCCACCGCGGAGACCGCCAAGAAGGACCTCGAGGCTAAGGTGGTGCAGCTGGAGGAGTACCTAAAGGCGAGCACGGAGAGGGTCACCGCGCTCAACATAGACCGCGAGAAGGACGCCCACACCAATTCTGAACTCCAGGTATGCCTCTCCAAGCAAGGCGACAAGCTGAAGGCCACCAAGGACTCGATTGCAGATCTGGAGCTGAAAGTCTCCACGCTGAAGGATTCGCTCGACGCCGCCTGGGACCGTGAAACCAAGCTGAAGGACGAGCTCCGCAAGGAGCGAGGCCTGGTGGAGAGCGCCGCCACTTCAGCTGAGAACTTCCGCCGGACCGTCGAAGTATGGACCGAAGATCTGGTGGCTTCTGCAGCTAGCATCGACAAGGAGCTGATGGCGCTGAGGGTTGAGCATCTCATATACTCTCCGGATCCAAATCTCCCCCACAGCGCCAAGCTCAGTCTCTTCTTCAGAGGGGTCGCGCCGGCACTCGCAAGTCTACAGAAGAAACTCCCCGCGTAGCTGGCCGAGGAGTCACGCCAGCTCTGCGCGGGTACCCTGGAGCGCGTCTTGACCAAGATTGTTTACCGCAATCCTGGTATTAATCTCGTCAACGTCCTCCGCAGCTTGCCGGCCAACGCGGATCAGGAGGCACTGAAGGCGCAGGTCGCCCACATCATCGCCAAGGTGAACAAGATCTCCAAGCGCGAGGGCGACCGCGTGGACTAGGCCTCTTCTCCTTTTATTTCTTTTGCTGCTGCAAAGTGTGTCATGAACATGGATTAATTAGTGATTGCAACAAGTTATCCCTTGTAATATGTTATCTTATTTTGAGCAATCGATGCAGTGTTATCTCCCTTGCTTTGGTCCTTTACTTTGTATGCTTTTAACCCTACGCTTCTAGGGGACTTGCCGGCAAGGAGCCTTTGCCGCGAGCGCTGAGTGCTGGACTCTGAGCAGCCTGCTGGCCAAGGTCTTACCGGCAAGTAACCTTGCTGCAGCTAGTCGCGACGCACTTAGCTTGCTGAGCGAACTCGAAAACGAAGCAAGGGCGCGACACTTGTCGCAGCTCACTTAAGTCGTTGAGCGTACTCGAAAACAAGATAAGGGTGCGGCTAGCCACGGGTAGGTTCCTCCGCGCACAGGTTTTCCATACAAAGTGTGGTTGTTCAAGGAAGATAACTAAAATTTAAAAATTTGAACTGCTCAAACTCTGGTAACTTAGCTTTCTTATATTGCTTGCTTCCCCGACAAGGCTTCTCTTTCTTGAACAGCACTTGGTTCATCCTCCATCTCTTTCCCCCCCGGCAAACTTGTGCGCGAGGAACATTCCTTCTGCTTAAGAGGAAAGAAAATAAGGAGGGAAAACAAGTATAGGGCCTTTTGGCGCACTAATTCTTACCGGGTATGTGTGTTGCACAAAATGCCAAATGATGCATGCAAAGAACAAAGAAAAGCACGAGAATGGCAAATAGTGCGAAAACACAAAGATTTACTGATGCGCGGGATCTGCGCCCGGCTTTGTACAAAGGTTTACATGCGACAGCGGCAAGACTCGTACAAAAGGTGGTTGCCGGAGCGGCTCACGGCAACCGCGCCTTATGGGTGAAACTTTCGAAGATGCTCTATGTTCCAGGAGTTGGTCACCGGAAAGCCTTCTTCGGTCTCAAGGCGGACAGCGCCGGGCCTTGTTACTTGTCTCACCCGATAAGGGCCTTCCCACCTCGGCGTCAACTTGTTGGAATTCTTGGCGGACTGAACGCGCCGAAGAACAAGGTCGCCTTCCTCGAGACTCCTGGCCTTAACCTTGCGGCTATGATAGCGACGCAAGGCTTGCTGGTATCGAGCAGCTCGTACAGCAGCCTGGAGACGTTCCTCCTCGAGGAGCAATGCATCATCTTGTCGCAGTTGCTCTTGCTCGAGCTCATCATAAGCGAGCACCCAAGAAGATCCGTATACGAGTTCTGTGGGGAGAACTGCCTCTGCTCCATAGACAAGAGCAAAGGGTGTCTGTCCGGTGGCTCAACTTGGTGTCGTTCTGATTGACCAAAGAGCCGCCGGCAACTCCTCTATCCAGTTTCTTCCGCACTTGCGCAGCCTGTCAAAGGTCCTTGTCTTGAGTCTGCGCAGCACTTCAGCATTTGCCCTCTCCGCTTTACCGTTGCTCCTCGGGTGAGCAACAGAAGCGAAGCAGACCTTGGCGCCAAGGTCTTGGACATACTGCATGAAGGTGCGACTAGTGAATTGTGTGCCGTTGTCGGTAATGATCCTGTTAGGGATTCCGAAACGGCAAACAATCGACCTGAAGAACCTGACCGCTGACTGTGCTGTCACCTTTCTCACCGGTTCCACTTCTGGCCACTTTGTGAACTTGTCGATTGCAACGTACAAGTACTCAAAGCCCCCGACAGCACGGGGGAAAGGGCCGAGGATATCGAGCCCCCAGACCGAGAAGGGCCAGGACAAAGGGATCGTCTGGAGAGCTTGAGCTGGCTAATTAATTTGTTTGGCATGGAACTGGCACGCTTCACACTTGGTTACTTGTGCAGTTGCATCTTGGAGGGCTTCTTGCCAAAAGAACCCTTGCCGGAATGCCTTTCCGGCAAGTGCCCTTGCGCCAATGTGGTGGCCACATATG
The DNA here is from genome assembly GCA_902687465.1 of Secale cereale. Classification (NCBI taxonomy): domain Eukaryota; kingdom Viridiplantae; phylum Streptophyta; class Magnoliopsida; order Poales; family Poaceae; genus Secale; species Secale cereale. The sequence goes on along the minus strand of LR738711.1, from coordinate 327,012,110 downwards.
CCTCCATGTATTTCTGCCAACAGCTTCTGTCCATCTTCTCTGGAAATGCACTTCAACCTGACACCATTGAGCCTTCTTCTGTACAGTTCATTGTCCACGAACTGGTACATACTTGACTGCCTGGTTATTTTCTCTATCTTTGCTGGGTCGTCGGGAAGTTCTCCAGTTTGCAAAAAACGGACAATTTGCTGTGCCCATGCCGGAGCCCGAGGCTCAACGGCAAGGACTAAAGGCATGAGGGCCGCTGCGGGAACCTCAGCTTCTACGGCAAGAACCTCTGGTTCTGCCGGAGCTGATGGTCCCCCGGCAAGCTCGCCGGGACGAGGCTTGTCGAGAACGATTGCTTCAACTGTACAGACCCTTGGGTCTGCAGGAGCAAACTGTTCCTCAGCGTTCTGGCTGTTGATCTTGGGAACCTTGGCGGCGGCTTCGGGAAGATCCGCCGGCAAGTAGTCACCGGAGACCAATTTTCTCTTCTTGGGCTGTCCAATTGATGGTGTAACGGATGGCTGAGTTAGTTTGAGCAGGAAGGTCCCTGGTTCCACAGGTAACTTCATCGCAGCACACTTTGAAAGGCCATCTGCTATATCATTCTGAGCTCTCGGGACGTGCTCCATTTGCAGACCTTCAAAGTGTTCTTCAAGCTTCCTCACTTCATCTACATAAGCTTCCATCAAAGGGCTCTGATAACTCTTGTTGACTTGTCGGACCACCAACTGAGAATCTCCCCGCACAATCAGCTTCTTAATCCCCAGTTCAGCTGCAATTCTGAGGCCGGCAAGCAGGCCCTCATACTCTGCAGTGTTGTTTGTCGCTTGTTCTCTGGGAAAGTGCATCTGGATAACATACTTGAGTTGTTCTCCGGTGGGTGCTATGAGTACCACACCGGCTCCAGCGCCTTGCAGCGAGAAGGCACCATCAAAGTACATTACCCATTCGCTTGTCGCTTCTTGTACGGGTACGCTTGTCTCTGGAACTTCTTCATCGGGCGTTGGGGTCCACTCAGCTATAAATTCTGCCAAAGCTCTGCTCTGTATAGTTGAAGTACTTTCAAACTTAAGACCAAAGCTTGACAGCTCCAGTGCCCACTCGACGATCCTGCCTGTTGCTTCTGAATTCTGCAATATCCTCTTCAACGGAAAGCGAGTGACCACTGTTATCTCGTGGGCTTGGAAGTAATGGCGCAGCTTTCTCGAGGCCATGAGGAGACCGAAAAGCAACTTTTGCACCCCAGAGTATCTTGATCTAGCTCCCTGCAAGAGGGAACTCACAAAATACACCGGGCGCTGCACCATCTTCTTCCGCACCTCTCCTTGCTTCTGCGCAGAGTTGTCCTTGTCGGGGCCAGAGCTTGTCGGAGCAGCCCCCCTGCTTGTCGCTGGATTCGCTTGCCGGTGGTGTAGACTCCTCATCGGCCTCCCTCTCCGCTACTAACGCAGCACTAACCACTTGATTGGTTGCTTCTAGGTATAGCAACAACTTCTCTTGTGGCCTAGGTGCGACAAGTATTGGAGTCGAGGATAGGTATCCTTTCAAGTCTTGTAGCGCTGCCTCCGCTTCCAGAGTCCATTTCATAGGACCTGCCTTCTTCAAGATTTTGAAGAAAGGAAGGGCGCGTTCTGCAGACTTTGAAATGAACCTACTGAGGGCAGCCACACAACCTGCAAGTCTCCTTACGTCCTTGACGCGCTTCGGGGCTTCGATCTGCTCGATGGCTTTGATCTTGTCGGGATTAGCTTCAATCCCCCTCTGAGACACGAAGAACCCGAGAAGCTTGCCGGAGGGGACTCCAAAGACGCACTTCTCGGGGTTCAACTTAAGCTGGATCTTGCGCAGATTTGCAAAAGTTTCTTCCAAATCTTGGATCAGGGTATTCTTGCTCTTGCTCTTCACCACTATGTCATCCATGTAAGCTTCTACATTTCTGTGGATCTGTGGCTCAAAAGCAGTGTGCACCACCCTTGCAAATGTTGAGCCTGCATTTTTCAATCCGAAAGGCATGCGAATGAAGCAATATGTGCCACATGGAGTAATGAATGCAGTCTTCTCTTCATCTTCCTTGGCCATAAAGATCTGGTGGTAGCCTAAATATGCATCAAGAAAGGAGAGCAGCTCACATCCGGCAGTGGAGTCAACAATCTGGTCAATGCGCGGCAAGGGAAATAGATCCTTGGGACATGCTTTATTCACATCGGTGAAGTCTATACACAGTCTCCACTTCCCGTTAGCCTTACGCACAACAACTGGGTTTGCTAACCACGTCGGATGGATCACGCCTCTAACCAGGCCTGCTGCTTCTAGCTTCTTGATTTCTTCGGCAATGAATTCTTGGTGCTCCACGGCTTGCTTCCTGACCTTCTGCTTGATGGGCCGCACATGAGGGCAAACAACAAGCTTGTGCTCAATTACCTTCCTGGGAACACCGAGGATGTCAGATGGTTGCCAGGCAAACACATCGACATTCGCCCGCCGGAAGGCAACGAGCGCGCTTTCCTATTTGCTATCGAGCGTAGCACTGATGGTGAAAGTACCACTAGTGCCGTCCTCCTTGGCGGGCACCTTCTTGGTTGCCGGTGGAGCGGCCATTCCTTTCTTGTTCTTGCCGGTGGAGCTCGATGGAACGTCCTCGACGGCAGCGCAGCACTCCGAAGAGGTGCGTTTGCCGGAGTGGGCCCCAGAGCACTTGCCGGACTTGGTCTTGGTCTTCTTCCCCCCGGGAGCTTCAGCGGCAAGTGTCTTGCTCTCCGCTGCGGCTGCTGCATCCCGGTAGATCTTGTCGGCGCAGATAAGCGCGTCCTTCTTGTCGCCATGGACAGAGATGACGCTTATCGGCCCCGGCATCTTGAGCACGTTGTAGGCGTAGTGGGAAGCTGCCATGAACTTGGCGAGGGCAGGACGTCCAAGTATCCCATTGTATGGCAATGGGATATCGGCAACATCGAAGGTTATCCTCTCTGTCCTGAAGTTCAGCTCCGCGCCAAAGGTCACTGGCAGAGTAATATTCCCCTTGGGCTTGCTCCTCCCCGGGTTTATTCCTTGGAAAGAACCGGTCTCTTTGAGCTCGCCGTCTGGGATTTGTAGTTTCTTGATCACAGCAGAGGAGATCAAGTTTAGGCCGGCCCCGCCGTCAACCAACATTTTGGTGACCTTGAGGTTGCGGATGGTTGGTGAGACCAGCATCGGCAAGCACCCGACCGCAGTGGTGCGGTCAGGGTGATCCTCAAGATCAAAAATGATGGGCGTGCTGGACCATTTGAGGAGCCTGCGCGACTCCACGGGCGGCTCTGCTGCATTTACTTCCCGCACCCACTGTTTGAGTTGGCGGTGGGAAGTATGCAGAGAGGCGTCGCCGTCGACGCACAAGACTTCCGTGGCCTTCTGGAACTCCTGCTCGCTGTTATCTTCTTCCTCCATGTCATCGTCGTCGTCTTCTTCATCCTTGTCGCGGCCCCGGGGAGGTCGGTCACCTTGCCGCTGCTTGGCCTTGCCGCGGCGTCCTCCCCGACCATTGAATGGCCGCTTCTTACTTGGCTCTCCTCCGCCACCTTGGGCCTTCTCCTTGTCGCGCCGCTCGTACTCAGCTTTCTGCTGCTCGACGAGGTACTCGACGCGCTTGCAGTGGAGAGGTCGTGACCCTTAGTGCGGTGGATCTTGCAGTATTGCTTGTCGGAGCCGTCCTGCTTGTCGGCTGCCGCTACAGGGGCAGGCTCCTTGCCGGAGCCGCCAGCCTGTGTTTTCTTGGCGGAAGCCTCCTTGCCGGACTTCTCGACGGCAAGCACTTCCTTGCTCTTCTTCTTCCTATTGTTCCGCCGCCGGCTCTTCTTTGCCGGGGCGGCATCCTCGCTGTCGCTTCCTCCTGCGCCAGCATCCTCTCCGGGGAGTCTCCTCCCCTCTTCGGCGCGCGCGCACTTGTCAGCCAGAGCATAGAGCTCGCTAACATCCCGTATCTTGGTCATGGCCATCTCCTCACGCATGCGGCGGTTACGCACGTTCTGATGGAACGCGCTGATAACCGCGGCAGGGTGGACGTCGGGAATGTTGTGCTGCACGCGGCTGAAGCGTTGGATGTACTTGCGCAGAGGTTCTCCTTCCTTCTGGGCCAAGATGTGGAGATCGCTCTCCTGGCCGTGGGGTTTGTGGCCGCCCGTGAAGGCGCCAACAAACTGGTGGCAAAGATCTGCCCAAGAAGAAATGGAGCCTTCCGGCAAGTGCATAAGCCAAGAACGAACGTTCGGCTTAAGAACCAGCGGGAAGTAGTTCGCCAGTATCTTCTCGTCGCGCCCCCCGGCAGCCTGCACCGCGATGGTGTAAATGCTGAGGAATTCCAAGGGGTGCGTCTTGCCGTCGTACTTCTCCGGTACGTCGGGCTTGAAGTTCTTCATGCTGGGCCACTGGACACGCCGCAGCTCACGGGTAAACGCAGGGCAACCTGCCACGTACGGCAAGTCGCCTGGCTCAACGGGCGCGTGTGTGTCAACAGCGGTCCCAGCTCGCTGATCTGATTGTCGCCGGGCTTCTCGGCGGCGCTCGATCGTCGTCCGAGCGTCTTCTTGTCGCCGATCGTCAAGGACCTGGCATTGGTCCCGACGAGCCCGCGGATCCGACGACGTCGTGGAGTCGTCGTCGACGTTAATCCGGCGGGGCGGCGTCTTCTGCTTCCGCGGTGGGGAGTGCACGGTGGTTGCACCCCCGGCGGTCTTGTCGCCATCGGCCTTCGCCCTCTCGACTTGCCGCGGCCGTGATGTCACCGGCTGCTGCGGCGTGTCGTTATTGGCGAAGGCGATCAGGCTCTGGATGGTTGCCCTCCAGTCTTCGGCTTTGTCTGCCGCTGGAGGGAAATCGAGGAGCAGTTGCGCTCTTGCGAGCGCTTCTGCTGGAGAGGAGGGGAGCGGGGGCGAGCGGTGCGAGGAGCGGGATATGCTCGGACTCCTAACGGGGTTAGAAGGAGCAGCTTCCCGCCCCGGCGACCGTGCCTTGCTCGTGCCAGGACGGTGGCCCGGAGCGTCCCGCGAACCTCCGGTTTGCCCTTGCCCCAGCAAGCGGATGGTACCTCCTGTACCACGGCGCTGCTGGGTCGTCGTCTGCTGAGATGGACGTGGCGCATCTACAGAGACCGAGGCTCGGTCGTCCGTCTTGTCCTTGGACTTGGCGGTGCCGCGAGTTTCCTCACCGGCGACCACCCTTCCGCGGGCGTCTCCTCCGCCCACCGTTGGTTCCGGTGGCGGTGGAACAGACGCGGACGGGCCTGCGACCTCCGAAGCCTTCTTCTTCGGGGCCATGCTGCTGTTGCTGATGAAGCTGACGAAGTTGGAGAGGTTGATGAAGAATGCGCCCGCGTGAACGCCGGATCAGGTTCGCACAACCTCGACGCCCCCCTACCTGGCGCGCCAAAGATGTCGGGGGAAACTGTCCACCGCGAGCACCTATGGGACCGGAGCCCCTTGTTCGTGCGGTAAGGGAGCGGAGGGAGCACAAAGAGCATATCGTAGAGCACACGCGGGCAGTTTACCCAGGTTCGGGCCGCGATGGACGCGTAAAACCCTACTCCTGCTTAGATTGTATTGAATGTTGGAGCTCGGGAGCTTGAAGAACTAGCTACACCGAGCGAATGAGCGATCTAGGTTCCGAACCCCTTCTATGTTGTGCATGGGCCCCCTTTTATAGCTCAAGGGGTCACCGACATGTGTCAACGTAGGAGAAAGGGGTAAAAATGTAACTTTGGTGGTAGTTGTAACAGTGCGGGAACAGTGGACGAACAGTGGATGAACAGTGGTCATCACCTACTTTGACAGTGGGGGACAAGAGCATTAAATGCCCGTCGCCGTCGACCTCAAAAGCGCCCGCCCTTGCGTCTCCGTTCGCCACGGTGGTAGCCTCGTCACCGTGGAGCGCCACCGTGTCCCCCAGGCTGCACAGCCATCCGCCACGCGTCCCTGGAAGGGCCCCAGGGCGACGCGTGGGCCGATGAGCTGGAGCACGGGCACACAGTGCAAACTTCCCCCGGCAAGCAGCTTGCCGGGGGCTTGATCTTGTCGGGCCGGGAAGCTTGTCGCTCCCCGGGTCTCGCCGGGGTGCAGAGTGCGCCGAGGCTCGTCTTCTAGATACAGTCTTCTGGTCTTCCTGGCAAGCTCCTCTTGCCAGGGCCTTGCGTCAATGACATAGTCTTTAGCCTAGGACGGCCTTCCCGGCAAGCTCCACTTGCCGGGGCCTTGATCTTCTGTCCTGTATACTTTGTTTTTGAATGGCTTAATAAGGACCAGAGAGGTTTCCGGCAAGCACGTGGTAGACCCTGCCGCGGGAAGCTGCTACTGCCCGTGCACAAGTTGGGGTACTAAGGTACCCCTATCTTAGTACACCGACAGGATGGCATTCAAATATGTCGGTTGCCAAACTGAATCAAGAAGGCCACAACACATAAAAATTGTAAACTATGGCAAGCAGTTTGTAATATCTGCTTATTTGGATGAACAAACCGGTGTGTCCACAATGCAAAATAATATCCCTGCAAGTCATCACAAACAAATATCATGTAAGTAAAATAAGTCTGCGTTGTAATGCTATGAATCCTGGAAACATCGGAAGAACAATGTTAGATTTCGTAAAAGGGACTTTTGAAAAACAATGAAAGAAAGTTAGCAAGTTCTCTTATCTGCAAGTATAAACATGACAGAGGCATACACTAATTAGAGAAGGTAATTGATTCAGTCTTTCAACTATGTTTTTCACCGAGGGGTCAAGGGTCGTGGGGTTGAGTGGTCGAGGGATGACACCCCGACACGACACCCCGACACCCCGACCTGACACCCCGACACCCTGATACCTCGACACCACGACACACAGACACGACACCCCCGACACCCGACACCTCTTCGGCCTCTTGTTGACCGAAAAGGTGCTCTTCGGCCTTCCAGGGGTCGACGGGGTCATATATTTGTGAATTATGAGTTAGGTCATATATTTCCAAATTTTGTTATGAAAAACATCATATATATTTGTGTTGATCGGGTGGATTTAAATGTGCAGTTGTTTCATCGCTGTGAGGGTCTGGTGTTCAACGACCTCCCCGTGCGTTCGACTAGCTCCGCCCCTGCGTTCGTGGGTGAGCACAAATGACATCTCCTCCTCTCCCCCTTCATTTGCTCTGTTCCGGTCTTCGTGCCGGTGAAACTTGCTAGCTATAGGTGTATTCAATCATCAGTATACGTGACCACTATGCGTCTCCCATTCGAAAGGGTTACATCTATAAATATGCATTCATTTGCATATTTATAACTGCAATTCTTTCGAATTGTCCAACGTTATCCATGGACAGCCCGAGTATGTGTAGATTGGGTTCGTTTTCCCATATGCTCTGCTCTCGATCCGATGCAGAATTTCGTTAGTGCCTCTCTGTTGTTCTCCGGGTACACATCCTCTCTGCTTATTGCCGAGACGTGTATCAGGAGAACAACGGGGAGGTGCTGCCAAAATTTTGTGTCAGATCCGGAGCAGAGCATGGGAAAACGAACCCAATCTACACATACTCGGGTGGGATTAGGACCTATCTTTACCTATTAGCGTCTAGGTTGCATGGACGTAATAAAACTGAGAAACTCTATTAACTGATGAATATGGTTTGCTGAATTATGTATGTATTTCTTGTGTGTCCAGTAGCTAGGCAAGATGAGTGATCGTGCGTGGATGTACATCGGTCACCCGAGTCAGAAAGACATGACCCCTGAATGGATGAGAAAAACCAAGGGGTTTATCAGAGCCACGTTTGCAAATGGACAAGAAACAACCTGGTGCCCTTGAGTCGAGTGCGACAACTATCATAAGATGTCATAGATTGAAATGATCGAACACCTGCAGAAGTGGGGTTTTACGCCCGGTTATACGATGTGGACATTTCATGGTGAGTCTGCCCAACGTTCCAGAGCTGAGGAGGGCCGTCGTCGCACCGACGAGCATGGTACCGGGATGGAAGACATGGTGCAAGACTTTCATGATGCTCAGGATTCGGACAATTAGATGGAGGAATCTGCAAAAGCCTTCAATGATATGTTGGAGTCTTCGAAGCGTCCTCTCCACGAGCACACCGAGCTTTGTCAGCTGGATGTCATCGCACAAGTAATGGCTCTGAAGCTCAATTCAACTTGGGCAGAGAATGCTATGACGCGATGGTGACACTATTTGGATGCTTTCTACCCAAAGGCCATATAATGTCAGCAAACCTGTACCAGTCGGACAAAATCCTCCGTGTACTTAAGATGCCCTATGAGAAGATAGATGCCTGTGAGAATGGATGTGCCTTATTTAGGCTCCAGTATGCGGACTTGAACTATTGTCCCATTTGCAAGTCTTGTAGGTATGTTGAGGTAGACAACGGTATGGGTGAGAAGAGTCAGACCAAAATCACCATTAACGTTCTTCGGTATATGCCAATCATACCAAGACTTCAACGTCTATTAATGGTCGAAGAGACGGCCAGACAGATGACATGGCACAAATTGGGCAAAAGAACCGAACGGGATGCAGATGGGAATCTGATGATGGTACACACATCAGATGATGAAAAAGCGGCAGATCCAAGGAATCCTCGAGTAGCCATCAGCACGGATGGGTTCAATGTATGTGAGTTCTTTATGACTAACATGAGTCCTTGGATTATACGCACTCTCACCCTTCCATCTTTGCTAGCCTCTACTGTCAGGACCGGTTTCCCAATAAAGTATTTACTGAGAAACAGACCTTTTTATCGGACCAGTGTAGAAGAATCCTTCTTACTGGTAGATAAATCCTTGATACATAATTCCAGAGTACTAAATATTATACAAGGTTGAGTTGAGGCTGCTCAACAATATATTACAAGCACGCCGATATTATACATAACGGCGGATATGACACAAGGGTATGGTGGCATAACTACTGAGTCGCACGAAAGTGGTGGTGGTTATGTCACATTGTGGTGGTTGACATGACTCCAATATCTTACAGCTCATCGAGCATCAGAGTGAGACTCGATGAATTTATTTGGGTAGCGGAAGCGTATATAATTCAAGTGACCAACTCCAGGATCGCAAGAGACTGACTGGTACTCCTCTAGGCGTCGGACTCGCTATCGAACTCTTCATCCATGAGATCGCCTTCGTCAACATCTGGCCAAATCAACAAGCCAGGTGAGTACTTTGAATGTACTCGCAAGACAGTTTGGACATAAGATATAACAAATGCAAACATGATGCATATAAGCAGACTAGTAATGCGCATTTAGATAATAAATTTTCACTGCATGCTAAATAAAAAGGAAGTCAGGCAGTAGTGCTCCCGAAATCCCAAAGAAATAACTGAAGACCGATCGGGGTCTGAAGCGACCCCTCGAAGGGTAAAATGAAAAAACTGGCCACAGTCGGCCGTCTGGGCGACACCATATAAAGGGCTTATATTGGAACGTAAATGATGATAATGCCATAGTCGGACGTCTGAGCGACATCACATAAAGGGCTTAAGAAGATAATCATAACCAACATGCCACAGTCGGACGTCTGAGCGACATCACATAAAGGGCTTATATCAAAGGTAAATAACAATAATGCCACAGTCGGACGTCTAAGCGACATCACATAAAGGGCTTATATCAAAAGTAAATAACAATAATGCCACAGTCGGACGTCTGAGCGACATCACATAAAGGGATTATATCAAAAGTAAATAACAATAATGCCACACCCGGACGTCTAAGCGACATCACATAAAGGGCTTATATCAAAAGTAAATAACAATAATGCCACAGTCGGACGTCTGAGCGACATCACATAAAGGGCTTATATCAAAAGTAAATAACTATAATGCCACAGTCGGACGTCTGAGCGACATCGCATAAAGGGCTTATATAATCATTCGCAACCAAGTTGCTCATGAAGGTAAATCATCTCAAGGAAATACTCAGTACAGAATAAACTGGTTAGTCCATCCACCGGAATAACTTTCGGTCGGGTTTACAACTCTTAGCACTATGTTTAATTAGCAGAGACTGTCACTGAGACTGACACAGAGACTGACGGATGCTGAGACTGACGGTAATACTGACATTGTTACGATGATCAAAACTTTGACCTTGGACATGGTTACTCGAATGGTTTTGACTCTGCAGAGTTTGTACTCTTTAACCACAGCCAACGGATTTCAGTAGTCCCAAGGGACTAGTTCCGTTTACGGTATTTTAGCAGAAACACAACTAACCAGTACACACCCATTCCACATCCCGCTGCCAGGAATCACCCTAGGCAAAGTTCACGAAAAACTTTAAGAAGAAGAGGCTACAACCTCGAATAGCATGGGGTCAAATTTATATCGCGCGCTCTAAGGGGTGCCCCCCTCTCGGTCCCAACCGGAAACACCCATGCCCCCTGACCGGATGACGGTCTTTAATCCAGGGCCATGGAACCCTCATCCCGGCCCCTCTATTTGGTGTGTACAAGGAAAGAGGTTTGCAACTGACTAAACCATATTCTTTGCAGAAGACGTGTGGTAGCACAAAAAGGAGACGAACGGGAACGTGACTTGATCCTCGTTAACACTGGAGTTAAACGGTTAACTGGCATGCTTCAACAATACCAGTTCACAACCTATCATGTCACCACATGCTCAGGTTGGCTCACCATTAACTTTTGAAGCTCACTTGTAGCTTGTCTTGCATGCAATATAACATTCACAAATGCTTATATAAACATGCCATGAGAAAAAACTACTCAAGCAAACATGCAAAGCACTCATCATATCGAAGGTTTAAACATGATTGCATGGTTCGGAGTAGTCAGAGTCTAGCTCGGTGAAGTTTGCGGCTCCGTCACCTCCTTCGGTATCTATGGGTAAAATAAATCGGATACTAACATAAATACCGTGTGTGCATAAAAATAATCCCAAATATTATTCAAATAAATATGATAAAAAAATAGACAGAAAAATAAAGATGACAGAAAAAGAATCAACTCAAAATCGTCTTCTGTTAAAAAGTTATTAAGGTTTTAGCTCAAGGACTTATCTGTAATGAAACAGAAAGTTTCTAGGGGTTTGTTTATAAAAACAGAAAACATTTCAGTAAGAAATACGCCAACTCAAAAGGGAAATCGTACTTTGCCCGAAGGCGTTTTCCAGGAAAACGGTTCGAATAGAACAGAGAGGCTGACGAGGGGGTCCCACGCGTCAGGTTTAAATATTTGAAAAGGAAAAACAGAGTACGCCGGCATCCGAGGACCGCGGTGGTCGCCGGCACCGATCCACGGTGAGGTAGGGGTAGGGGATGGTACCTACGGACTCACGGTGCTCTTCCGCGTCTGTGGGTGGTGGAGTTGGACGTCGGCGAGCACCACATCGACGGCGGCCTTCACTCCGGCGGACGGTGGTTCGGGCGGTGGTGGATCTCGTCGGGGAGGGCTCCAGAGGCCAAATTGAAGCGCGGGTTAGGTGTTTAGGTGCACTAGGAGGCTACTGGCACGAATAGGGAGGCGGAGGTGCTCTCACCAGTGAGAAACTTGCCGGAGCCCGAAGCGGATCGGGGCGGCCGGAGCTAGGGAAGAAGGCCTCCTTGAGGTCCTTCTAGTGGCTGGGAGTGGTCTGGTGAGGTGGAGGAGAAGCGTAGGGTCAAATGCGAGCTCGGGGTTGCTATTTATAGCCGGCCCGAGGCGGTTGCCGCAAACAAGATAACTCCGGTGAGTCATTGCGGCGAGGCCGTGGCTGAACAGGCGGTTTAAGCGACTGGGCATCAACGTGATGGTCTACTAGTTCCCTCCAGATGCTAAGCTTGGCAAGACTTGGGCGATACTTCACGTTCTCTATGGAACGGCTGCGCGGGCACATCGGCGGCAGAGAGGGCGCTCAGCGCCTCTCAGGACACGATGACAATGCTGCAGCGTGCACAGGGGAGGGCATGGCCACGCGGAGCCCTCTGGTGGTTTGGGCGGTGCCGAACGGCGCCGTTCTGCAGGGCTGGCCCCTGTTGGCCGGCATGGGTGGCTCTGCCACAACAGAAGACGCCGGAGCTGGCGAGCCACGTCGCCACCTACGCTCGCAACCGGCCAAGCAACCGTGCGGCGCTCTGGATACAGAAGGGGAGTAGTGAGCAAGGCGCCAATGCAGGCACTGGCGAGATTGGCGTGGCTGTCTGAAGAAAATGACACTGTCGACTGAACCTAACACTGAGCTCTGAATTTTGCAGAATTTGAACAGCAACATTGCATGCCAACTGTTCAATGAAATGATTCAGGCACATGGAAATTTTTTCTAGAGCTGGGACTTGGTGGATTGATCTCTTGATGCATCTAGAGGCTACCTGAATTTTCAGAGATTTTTAGGAAGAGAAAAAGTATGAATTTCACCAAAATTGGCAAATCTAGTCCAAACTTGCAGCAAGCAAATTTTGAAAAAAAATTGAACTGTGGACCAACATGTCTTGATGGATCTAGGTTGAGGGTACTAAGGACTAGTCAGGGGAGTTTATTTGGGGTCAAAACTCAAAGGGAATCCAGTAGTTCCTTTGTAAATCACTAAGGTCCAAATTAAAAGACAAAAAATGTTTTGAGGGAAAAATAATTAGAAATAAAATCTAAAGGAGGTTGAAACCTGCTGGAAATTGATTTTAGACTTGACCCAAAGTAGGGAGGTGGGTTTTGGAAGAAAGTCTTCAACATAGGTCATGGAAAAAGGGAAGTTTTTGAATGCTAAAGGATAAGCCCATAGTTTTATATGAATGCTTTTTAGTAAAAAGAAATTGTCAAAACCTTTCAAAATTATTTGTGTTGAGCCAACACAAGGTGAAAACTCTCAAGACCAAAGATCAAGGTTGAGGAGGACACAAAAATCTTTTGTCATAAAAGATTTGAGAAGGAGGGGTTTTAAGAAAATTTAAATAACCTCCTCCCAAGAGAATAAAGAGTTTGATGAAAACCAATCCAAAATTTTTGGAGTGTTACACCTCTACGGTACTTTGCATTGCCCTTTCTCACCTCGAGAGTCGGTGCAAACTTTGCGGTGCATCCAATCCCTGTGATATGATACGCTCTAGCACGCATAAGCCTCATTATATCTTCCTCAAAACTGCCACCATATCTACCTATCATGGCATTTCCATAGCCATTCCGAGATATATTGCCATGCAACTTCCATCATCATCATATACATTACTTGAGAATTCATTGTCTTATTGCTTTGCATGATCGTAAGATAGCTAGCATGATATTTCCATGGCTTGTCCCTTTTTATGATATCATGATATACATCCAGGTACACTGCCAGAGGCAGACATATAGTCATCATGTCTTAGTTTTATTGATTTGTAATATCAAGTTGTAAGTAAACAAAAGAGTGATGATCATCATTATTAGAACATTGCCCCATTTGAGGAAATAAAAAAAAGGCCAATGAAGCCTAACTAAAAAAAGGGGGCCAAAGATGCCCACAAAATAAGAAACAAGAAAAAAGGAAAAAAAGAGAAAATAAAAAATTGAGAGAAAAAGAGAGAAGGGGCAATTTTACTATCCTTTTCCACGGTTTTGCTTCAGAGTAGCACCATGTTCTTCATATATAGAGTCTCCTATATTCTCACTTTCATATACTAGTGGCAATTTTTCATTATAGAACTTGGCTTGTATATTCCAATGATGAGCTTCTTCAAATGCCCGAGGTCTTCATGAGCAAGGAAGTTGGATGCACACCCACTTAGTTTTCTTTTGAGCTTTCATACACTTATAGATCTTAGTGCATTCATGGCATGACAATCTCTACTCCTCGCATTGATATCGGTTGATGGGCATCTCCATAGCCCATTGATCTGCCTAGCTGATGTGAGACTTTCTCCTTTTTATCTTCGCCACATAAACCTCTACCACAGCATTCTATTCCACCCATAGTGCTATATCCATGGCTCGTGCTCATGTATTGCGTGAAAGTTGAAAAAGCTGAAGCGTGTTAAAAAGTATGACAAAATTGCTTGGCTGACACCAGGGTAGCGCATGATTTATATTCTGTGTTAAGAAGATGAAGCGTGACAAGGCTATATGATTTCGTAGCGATAACGTTCTTTAGCATTAATAATTTGAAAGACTTGATTGTTTGTTCGGATGTCCGAGTATTAAATTAGTTTATGTCAAATGATAGACTATTATTGTGAATCACTCATGTCTTAATATTCATGCCATGATTGAATTATATGATCAAGATTATGCTAAATAGCATTCCACATAAAGAAATATCTCTTTTATCATTTACCTACTCGTGGACGAGCAGGAATTTAGCTTGGGGATGCTGATACGTTTCTGTCGTATCTACAATTTTTTATTGTTCCAGGCCAATATTCTACAACTTTCATATACTTTTGGCAACTTTTATACTATTTTTGGGACTAAGGTATTGGTCCAGTGCCCAGTGCAAGTTCATGTTTGTTGCATGTTTTTTCTTTTGCAGAATATCCATATCAAATGGAGTCCAAACGCGATAAAATCTTACAGATATTTTTTTGGAATATATGCGATTTTTGGGAAAAGAATCAATGTGAGAGGATGCCCGAGGGGGGCACAAGGCAGGGGGCGCCCTGGACCCTTGTGGCCACCCCGTAAGGCTGTTGATGCCCTTCTACAACTGCACGGAAGCTAATATCCGGATAAAAATCATGTTAAAATTTAAGCCCAATCAAAGTTACAGGTGTCCGGGAATATAAGAAATGGTGAAAGGCCAGAATCTGGGAGCACAGAAACAGAAGGAAACAACGAGAGATACCCAATCTCGGAGGGGCTCCCGTCCCTCCCATGCCATCTAGGGGGAAGGTCAAGAAAGAAGAAGAAGGAAGGGGGTTGTCTCCCTCTCTCTCCTAGTGGCGCCGGAACGCCGCCAGGGCCATCATCGTGACGACAATCTACACCAACAACTTCACCGCCGTCATCACTAACTCTCCCCCCTTTATGCAGCAGTTCAACACCTCTTCTCCCCACTGTAATCTCTACTTAAACGTGGTGCTCCAAGCTATATATTACTTCCCAATGATGTATGGCTATCCTATGATGTTTTAGTAGATCCGTTTTGTCCTATGGGTTGATAGATGATCATGATTGGTTTGAGTTGCATGTTTTATTATTGGTGTTGTCCTATGGTGCTCATCGTGTAGCGCAAGCATGAGCGATCCCTGTTGTATGGTGTTCTAATATGTTCATAGTTTGCTTATTGTCTATGTTGTGTGAGTGATATAAACACAAACACGGATAAGTGGTTCATGGCGTATGGGAATAAAGAGGACTTGATATTTAATCCTATTGTTGGGTTTTACCTTAATGATCTTTAGTAGTTGCGGATGCTTGCTAGAGTTCCAATCATAAGTGCATATGATCCAAGTAGAGAAAGTATGTTAGCTTATGCCTCTCCCTCATATAAAATCGCAATAATGATTACCGATCCAGTCATCGATTGTCTAGGGAAAAATAACTTTCTTGTGACAAAAAGCTCTCTCCTAAAACTAACTTAGTTGTGTCTATCTAAACAGCCCCTAGCTTTTATTTAGGGACAATTACATTTGAGCCCCTAGTTGTGTCACACCCATGTGTTTTGCCCCTAAATTCAAAAATCCCTCATTTCTGTCCAAGCTCGTTTGCTCCTCTTATGCTTTTGCCCTTTGACCGTTTGACCGCAACTTTGAAAACTTCATAACGAATTCATACTAACTCGGAAAAATGCAAATAAGATATCAAAATGTTCGAAATAACATCACCCATAAGTGCATGTCATTTGCATTCATGGCAACAGTGCTGAAAAGTCTATACCTCAGTTTGAGCTCATATGATTTTTTTTGGATTTTGAACACTGTTGTCATGAATACAAATGATGTGCACATATAGGTGATGTTTTTCCGACCATTTTGATATCTTATATGCATTTTTCTGAGTTAGTATGAATTCGTTATGATGTTTTCAAAGTTACGGTCAAACGGTCAAAGGGCAAAAGCATAAGAAAAACAAACAAAGTTGGGCAGAAACAACACGGGGCAAAACACACGGGTGTGACACAACTAGGGGCTCAAATGTAATTGTCCCTTTTATTTACGTGCTCTTTATTATCTTCCAAACATACCCTACAACATCTAAAAAGTACTTCTAGTTTCATACTTGTTCTAGGTAAAGTGAATGTCAAGCGTGCGTAGAGTTGTATCGTAGGTCGATAGAACTTGAGGGAATATTTGTTGTACCTTTAGCTCCTCGTTGGGTTAGACGCTCTTACTTATCGAAAGAGGCTACAATTGATCCCCTATATTTGTGGGTTATCACGCTGCCATTGCCGGCACCGTCAGAAGCCAAGCAACGTTAAGGTCTACATCGTCGTCCGTGACGAGCACTGCTTTAGAGGCTATGGCACGGGCCCAACTGTTGTTGTGATTTCCTCTAGCGGGCGATCAAATGGATGAGTGGAGATCCACCATTCAGAGCTTGATTGGTTTCACCGAGGCAGGAGGATCACAGCGAGCGGGCCCGTCATGGCCTTCGCAGGCGGCGACAACGACTCGAGATGTTGGCCATACCAAGAGGGCCACCCCCTTCGCGACAGCCAGCGCAGGTAATGCAGCCATATCCACGTGACCAAGGACCATACGACATATCGATGGCGTCATCCGATCCTCAAGCACGTCAAGACTAGTGACAAGTCCTGGAAGATAGGTGGAGGGAAGACGCGCGTGTCACCATCGAACGACACTATGGGACCCACCACTAGTCTGATAGGAACAATGGCCCTGATGTTCCGCGCCCGGTGAGAGCGGGTACCTGCCTTTCGAGGGTGGGTGCCCCGCCTTCACTCGCGAGCTGCGGCAAGTCCGTTGGCCATCTACTCGCACGTTCAAGCCAGACATACCAGAGAAGTGCGATGGAAGACTAAACCCACAGAGTTCTCGAGTATCTACACTATCGTTATTCAAGCTACCGAGGGAAGAGATGAGAAGGTATTTGCCAATTACTTCCCTTCGGCACTCAAGCCAAATGTGAGGTCTTGGCTGATGCACCTGTCGGAGAACTCCATCTCGAACTAGGCTAACCTGTGCCATAAGTTTGTTGGCGCCTTCATGGGCGGCCATCAATAACAAGGGCGGCCCAGCGACTTGCAGCTCCTCCCATAGAAAGAAGGAGAGAGTCTGCGAAAGTACATGTAGAGGTTTAGTCGAGTGCACAGGAACATTCCAGACATCCACCTGGCAGTTGTGATAGCTGTGTTCCAGTCCAACGTGCGCAACCGCAGGATACATTCCATGATGAACGTGCGGCTGCCCAAGGAGGGGAGGCGACTGCCCGGTGAAGAAGATAGCGGCGACATCGAGTCAGAGGATGACGATGACACCTCCAACCAGAAGAAGAAGAAAAAGAAGCGCAACATGAAACGCAAGGATAAAGCGGTGAAGACCGTTGAAGGATCGAGCGCGCCTAGTACCGGCTAGAAGGCCAAGATCGAGGCTCAGGGCAAGGAAGCTACCGCATGCACTTATTGCCGGGAAGCCGTGGCTGCCGAAAAAGCTGGGAAGGGTGATGGGCCGTACTATAAGATCCACCTAACCAAAGGCCATGATCTTTAAGAGTGTCATCAGGTTGAACAACTCGTCAAAGAGTAGAGGCTTGAGTATGAGAAGCTTGACAAGAAGAAAGACCAGGATGGCGCTGGTGGGAAGGGCCAAGGCGGTAGCGCAAGTCGCCCTAGCAAAGCTCCTCGGTATTAACGAAAACCCGCCAGAGGCCACGAGAACAAGGATTGCAATGGCGAGAGTGATGAAGGAGATGAAGAGGAAACCAGCGAGCAGGATTTCCAGAAAGCCACTTGCGCTCTATGCATTGACGGGGGTGCATCTTTGCACTCCTCTCATGTCTAACTTAAACAGTGGGCGGTTGAAGTGAATGATGTGGAGCCAGCGGTAGATTCTCGAAAGCCGCTGAAGTGGTCCCGCACGCCCATCTTCATTGACGAAGAGGACCACCCTAACCACACCACCGTGATAGGATGCTTTGAATTGTTGGTCTCACCAATGATTCGCAACCTCAAGGTCACAAAGATGTTGGTTGATGACGGGGCCGGGTTGACTCTGATCTCTCCAAAGGTCATCAGCAAACTCCAAATAGCAGATGAAGAGCTCAAGTTTACCAACATGTTCCAAGGGATCAACCCCGGCAGCAGTCGTCCTAAGGGGGAGATCATGATGCCGGTGACGTTCGGAAGGTAGTTAAACTACCAGACTTAGAAGATCGTCTATGATGTGGTTGACCTCCCCCTGCCGTACAATGGGATCCTTGGTCGCCCAACCCTGGCCATACACATGGCGGCATCCCACTATTCCTACAACACCCTGAAGATGCCAGGGCATATGGGCGTCATTTCCATTCCATCAGACAAGAAAGACACAGTCATATGCATGGACAAGATGTACCGGGAAGAAGTCGCCATGGAGGCCGCGGAAACCACTGCATCCGCCAACTAAAGCAAGAAAAAGAAGAAAGCTAGCACGGATGCAGGCAAGGAATCCGGGAAGCGTACCTCTTTGGAGTGCGATGCGCCTGTTGATGACTGGACACATCATTTCAATAGCCAGAGATCCAAGGATGTTGCACCTGCTGTGATAGCTGTGTACCAGTCCAACGTGCGCAACCGCAGGATACATTCCATGATGAACGTGCAGCTGCCCAATACTGTGAATGTGCTGTCCACTCTGGTGGATAAGTCTGCTCGCATCGAGGAGGGGAGGCGACTCCCCGGTGAACAAGATAGCGGCGACGTCGACTCAGATGATGACGATGACGCCACCAACCAGAAGAAGAAGAACAATAAGCGCAACATGAAGGCAAGGATAAAGCGGTGACGACAGTTGAAGGATCGAGCGCGCCTAGTACCGACAAGAAGGCCTAGATCGAGGCTCACGGCAAGGAAGCTACCGCGTGCACTTATTGCCAGGAAGCCGCGGCTGCCAAAAAGCTGGGAAGGGTGATGGGCCTTATTGTAAGATCCACCTAACCAAAGGCCATGATCTTCAAGTGTGTCATCAGGTTGAACAACTCGTCAAAAAGTAGAGGGCTTAGTATGAGAAGCTTCATAAGAAGAAATACCAGGATGGCGCTGGTGGGAAGGGCCAATGCGGTAAAGCAAGTCGCCCTAGCAAAGCTCCTCGGTATCAAGGAAAACCCGCCAGAAGCCACGAGAACAAGGATTGCAATGACGAGAGTGATGAAGGAGATGAAGAGGAAACCAGTGAGCAGTAGTTCCAGAAAGCGACTAGCGCCCTATGCATTGAAAGGGGTGCATCTTTGCACTCCTCTCACGGCCAACTTAAATAGTGGGCGATTGAAGTCAATGACATGGAGCCAGTAGTAGATTCTTGGAAGCCGCTCAAGTGGTCCCGCACGCCCATTATCTTTGACGAAGAGGACCACCCTAACCACACCACCGCGATAGGATGCTTTCAATTGTTGGTCTCACCAACGATTCACAACCTCAAGGTCACAAAGATGTTGGTTGATGGCAGGAACGGGTTGACTCTGATCTCTCCAAAGGTCATCAGCAAACTCCAAATAGCAGATGAAGAGCTCAAGTTTACCAACATGTTCCAAGGGATCAACCCCGGCAGCATTCGTCCTAAGGGGAAGATCACGATGCTGGTGACGTTCGGAGGGTAGTTAAACTACTGGACTTAGAAGATCGTCTATGATGTGGTTGACCTCCCCCTGCCGTACAATGGGATCCTTGGTCGCCCAACCGTGGCCATACTCATGGAGGCATCCCACTATGCCTACAACACCATGAAGATGCCAGGGCATATGGGCGTCATTTCCATTCCATCAGACAAGAAAGACGCAGTCATATGCATGGACAAGATGTACAGGGAAGAAGTCGCCATGGAGGCCGCGGAAACCACTGCACCCGCCAAGTAAAGCAAGAAAAAGAAGAAAGCTAGCACGGATGCCGACAAGGAATCCGGGAAGCGTACCTCTTCGGAGTGCGCTGCACCTGTTGATGACTTGACACAACATTTCAATAGCAAGAGATCCAAGGATGTTGCATCTGTTGTGAAGAAGGTCCTAGCAGGGCTGGCTGGCGCTGATGGTACATTTACCATCAATGTCACCCTCAATGAAAAATAGGAAAGCGCGCTCATCCTAGGAAAGCGCGCTCATCCTACGGGCGAATGTTGATGTGTTTGCATGGCAACCATCTGACATCCCCGGTGTTCCCAGGGAGGTAATCGAGCACCTCCTTGTTGTCTGCATGCCTGGCCCGCAAGCAGAATGTTTGGAAGCAAGCTTTGGAGTGGCAGCACTTCATCGCCGAGGAGATCAAGAAATTTGAGCAGGAGTGTTACATCCAACGTGGTTGGCAAATCCAGCGGTGGTGTGCAAGGCTAATGGGAAATGGAGGCTTCGCATCGATTCACAGATCTAAACAAAACATGCCCGAAGGACCCATTCCCCTTGCCGCGCATTGACCAGATTGTGGATTCCACGTCCGGGTGTGACCTGCTTTCCTTCTTGGATGCCTACTCTGGATACCACCAGATCTTCATGTCCAAAGAAGACAAAGAGAAGATGGCGTCCATAACCCCGTGTGGCACGTACTGCTTTGTACGGATGCCCTTCGGGTTGAAGAGCGCTGGATCCACTTTCGCAATAGCAGTACAGATTGGCTTTGAGTCACACCTGCACAGAAATGTTGAAGCTTACATGGATGATATAGTGGTCAAGACCAAGGACAGATTGACTCTCATTAAGGACTTGGAAGAGATCTTTGCAAATCTACGCAATATCAACTTGAAGCTGAACCCGGAGAAGTTTGTGTTTGGCATTCCTGCCGGCAAGCTACTTGGCTTTTTTGTGTCCCATAGGGGGATAAAGGCCAACCCTGACAAGATCAAGGTTATTGAGCAAACTGAAGCACTCAAGATAGTTAAAGACATGAGATGTTTGACTAGGTGTGTTGCCACTCTGAGCAGGTTCATTTTCAAATCCGCCGAGCGCACCTTGCCATTCTTCAAAATATTAAAGAAGGCAAGGCCCGTGGTGTGTACCCTGGAGACGGAAGTTGCGCTACAAGATTTGAAGACCTACCTTTCCTCTGTTCCCACCTTAGTCGCTCCCAAACCACAAGAGCCATTGCTGCTATACTTAGTACCAACCTATCAAGTGGTTAGCGCAGCGCTAGTGGCATAGCGGGAGGTAGACGAAAAGTCAGCCGCCACCGCCGTCTCCTTTGGAAAGGAAAGTGAACCTATCCTGGCAAGGTCAGAGGCAGTTCAAGACAAGGAAGAGCAGGGCGACGGAGGTAGTTCCATGATCGCGACAAGGAAGAATTGTGGCAACTTGCAAAATTATGGAATGGGCTTTGGAGTTATCCAGCTTTGGTTTGGAGTTTGAAAGCACGTCAACTATTTAGAGCTGAGTTCATTGCGGAGTGGACACCTACCCCTGATGAAGAAGTACTGGAGACAGTCATACCCGGCAAGGAAGCACCCCAATAATGGAACATGTATTTTGACGGTGCCTTCTCCCTACAAGG
Organism: Secale cereale; assembly: GCA_902687465.1. NCBI lineage: Eukaryota > Viridiplantae > Streptophyta > Magnoliopsida > Poales > Poaceae > Secale > Secale cereale. The sequence continues at coordinate 326,990,576 of LR738711.1, read as the reverse complement.
TGCGGGAGCTGGCGTGCTCCTCGTTGCTCCCACTGGGGAGCACCTCAAGTACGTCATCCAAATGCATTTTCCACAGGGGAAGGCTACCAATAACAATGCAGAGTACGGAGGGCTCCTTGCTGGGCTCAGAATTGCCACAAAACTAGGAATGAAGAAGCTGATCATCCGCGGAGATTCACAACTTGTGGTGAGACAGGTGAACAAGGATTATCAAAGCCCATTGATGGAGACATACATCGAGGAAGTGAGAAAGTTGGAGGAGCGCTATGACGGATTGCATACAGAGCACATACCTCATGCGGAAAACATCATAGCTGATCATCTGTCAAAGTGCGCTGCGCAAAAACTCCTATGGAACCAGGGAATTTTGTTCTCCATCTGACTCAACCCTACGTAAACCGGACAACAATGGCCAGAAAGAGGAGGAAACAGGACTCCGGCAAGCCTCTCCCAGCAAAGCTACTCGAAGCCCCCGGCACAAAGCTTGGCGGGAACAACTCCCCTTCGACCGGTAAACTGAACCCTCCTGCCAGACTACCAACTTCTTCGCTTGATGAGTGCGCTCCCGTGAATGAGGAAGTACTGCTGGTCCTCATTGCTGAGCCTGAGGATCCAACCTGGGCACGACACATTGTACATTTCCTCCAAACAAGAGAACTTCCCAAAGAGCAGGAGGAAGCTGAAACAGTAGCACGTAGGACTAGTATGTATCAGTTCATTGACGACATGCTATACAGAAGAAGACCCAGCGGTGTGTAATTGAAGTGCATTTTACGGGAAGAACGAAAGGAAGTACTGGTAGAGATACACAAGGGTATGTGCAGCTCCCACATCGGATCAAGGGCCTTGCTTGGGAAAGCTTTCTGGCAAGGATTCTACTGGAGCCCTCCAAGACGTAATCGAGCTAATCACCAAGTGTGAAGCCTGCCAGTTCCATTCCAAGAATATCCATTAGCCTCCTCAAGCTCTCGAGACGACCCCTTTGTCATGGCCATTTTCGGTCTGGGGGTCCAACATCTTGGTCCCCTTCCCCCGTGCTACCAGGGGCTTTGAATTCTTGTTCATTGAAATCGACCAGTTTACAAAGTGACCGGAAGCTGAGCCCGTGAGGAAGGTGACCGCACAGTCAGCTATCTAGTTCTTGAAAGGATTGGTGTGCCATTTGGGGGTCCCTGCCCGAATCATCACTGAAAATGGCACCCAATTCGCAAGCCGCACATTAATGCAATATGTTCATGCCCTCAGAAGAAAGATCTCATTCGCCTCTGTTGCCCACCCAAGGAGCAACGGACAAGCTGAGAGGGCAAATGCTGAAGTGCTACGAGGACTCAAGAAAAGAACATTTGATAAGCTGCACAATTGTGGCAGGCGATGGATCGACGAGCTGCCAGTGGTTATTTGGTCCCTCCGTACGACACCAAACCGAGCTACCGGGCAGACTCCCTTCTCCCTAACCTATGGGGCAGAAGCAGTTATCCCCATGAAACTCATTTACGGATCAACTCCAGTACTCGCCTAAGATAAAGTAGCACAAGAACAGCACTGGCGTGACGATGCTGTGCTACTTGAGGACAACCGTCTCTGGGTTACATGCCTTGCCGGCAAGGTTTGTACAAAAGGGTGGCTTGCCGGGAAGCCCGACAACCGCGACTTACGGGTAACACTTGCGAAGATGTTAAATGTTCCAAGAGTTACTCACTGGAATACCATCTTCGGTCTCCAGGAGGACTGCGTCAGGCCTGGTGACTCGTATTACCCGATAAGGGCCTTCCCACTTCGGCGCCAACTTGTTGGATTTCTTGGCCGACTGAACATGCCGAAGAACAAGGTCGCCTTCCTAAACTCTTCGGGCATGCATCTTGCGGCTATGATAACGGCGCAAGGCTTGCTGGTAGCGCGCTGCTCGCACAGCCGCTCGAAGACGATCTTCCTCGAGGAGCGTTGCATCATCTTGGTGCAGCTGCTCTTTCTCAAGCTCATCATAAGCGAGCACTCGGGGTGACCCGTATGTGAGTTCCATGGGGAGAACTTCTTCTTCCCCTTAAACAAGGGAGAGAGGTGTCTGGCCGGTGGCTCAATTTGGTGTCGTTCTGATTGACCAAAGAACCACCGGTAATTCATCAATCCAGCACCTTCTGCACTTGCGCAGTCTGTCGAATGTTTTTGTCCGGATGCCTCGCGGTACTTCAGCATTTGCCCTCTCCGCCCGGCCGTTGGTTCGAGGATGCGCAACATAAGCAAAACAGACCTTGCTGCCAAGATCTTGAATATATTGCATGAAGGTGTGGCTTGTGAACTGCGTGCCATTGTCGGTGATGACTCTATTTGGTATCCCAAATCGGTAGACTAGGCCCTTGAAGAACTTGATAGCTGCTTGTGGTGTCACCTTTCTCACTGCATCCACCTCTGGCCACTTTGTGAACTTGTCGATTGCAACATACAAGTACTCAAAGCTCCCAACAGCACGGGGGAAGGGCCTAGTATGTCAAGCCCCTGGACCGAGAATGGCCAGGAAAGATGGATTGTTTGGAGGGCTTGAGCTGGTTGATGAAGCTTCTTTAAATGGAACTGACACGCTTCACACTTGGTTACTAGTGTCGTTGCATCTTGGAGGGCAGTGGGCCAGAAGAAACCTTGCCGGAATGCTTTGCCGGCTAGGGCCCTCGACCCTATGTGGGAGCCACATATGCCTCCGTGTATCTCTGCCAGCAGCTCCAGTCCTTCCTCCCCGGGAATGCAATTCAATTTCACACCGTTAGGCCTTTTTGTGTACCAGTTCATCTGTCGGTGTACAAAAGTAGGGGCGCTCTTTCATACCCCTTGCTTGTGCACGGGCAGACAGAGCCACGCCTCCGACCACACATAACATGGCAGAGGAGGGAAGCCAGAGACACAAAGTTACCAGAGCAACGGCAAGAGGGTGGCACAAGAAGGCCAAGCAAGAAGACAGGCTCTCCCCCGACAAGCCTCTTGCTGGGGCGTCCTTCGCACCCCCGGCAAGAACCCTTGCCGGGCAACTCACCCAAACGCCTCCGTTGCAACCACCCTTGAGCCTAGGGGCTGCAACATCATTAGCGGCATTGGGACCAAGGCTCAGGAGGCTCCCACGGGATAGCATGCAGATCTTTGTAAAGTCAAAGGTCTATGACTCCCAAGATGAGAACCACACGATAAGGAAATTGCAAGGCTCCTTGCCAAGGATGCCCACGAGGCCCCGACAGGGCTCCTCGTCGAAGACACCCCGAGGCCCCGGCAAGCCTCTTGCCAAGGACGCTCGCAGAAACCCCGGCAAGCCTCATGCCGAGAACACTCACCGAGGTCCAGGCAAGAACCTTTCCAGGAATAGACGGAGGACCACGGCAAGACCTTGCCGCCCCATCGTCGCCCCAGCTCGGCGGCCGACCCACTAGCCTAGGCAGGTACCCACGTGGTGGTACGTGGTTCCTGGTCCAGCTAGTCAAGCACCTGCGTGGTGGCATGCAGATCTTCATGAATACCCTACCACCACGCCATCTCAGCTGCTTGCCCCGCAGGCCTGGACGCGTGTCGCAACCAGACGAAGCGGCCACGGACGGGACGGGCCTCGTTTCCGTCCCCGATAAATCAAGTGGACACTTAAGTAGCGCATTTAATGCATCTTGTCCCATAATGGCATCAGATAAGCCTGTGCACTGTACACCTTTCCACCTCCTGTGTGCCATTGTGTCAGCCCCTTTGAACTATAAAGGAGGCCCGATGCATACTGGAGAAGGATTCGGATAATTTGGGCTAGACATGCACCGTAGCTAGTTCAAGAACTCAAGAACACTCAAATACACACCAAAGCAGGACTAGGGTATTACGCATTCTCGCGGCCTGAACCTAGGTAAATGACCCTCGTACTGACTCTTAGACCCGCTCTTTGCGCAACCTCGCGCCCGCCAACCATAGAAGGGATTCCAGTGATCCCATAGGTGTCGTTTCCGCCGACATCTTTGGTGCAAAAGATGTCGTTGGAAACGACACCTATGGGATAACTGGAATCCCTTCTACAGTTGGCGGCCGCGAGGTTGTGGACAGAGCGGGTCTAAGAGTCAGTACAAGGGTCGTTTACCTAGGTTCGGGCCGCGAGAATGCGTAATACCCTAGTCCTGCTTTGGTGTCTATTTGAGTGTTCTTGAGTTCTTGAACTAGCTATGGTGCATGTCTAGCCCAAAATATCTGAATCCTTCTCCAGTATGCCTCGGGCCTCCTTTTATAGTCCCAAGGGTCTGCCATAGTGCCACACATGAGGTGGAAAGGTGTACAGTGCACATGCTTATCTCATGCCATTACTGGACAAGATGCATTAAATGAGCAACTTATGTGTCCACTTGGTTTATCGAGGACGAAAACGAGGCCCGTCCCATCCGTGGCCCCTCCGTCTGTGTCGGTGTATTTGGATCGACACCTATGGGATCACAAGAATCCCTACTACGGTTGCGGGGCGCGGGGTTGAGAGAAGAGCGGATCTAACAGTCAGGACACGGTTCCTTTACCCAGGTTCGGGCCGCAAAGATGCGTAAAACCCTACTCCTGCTTTGGTGGATTATATGTGTGTGTTCTTCAGCTAGTGAGGAGCTCCAAGAGATTCGTGAGGAGTTCTAAAAAGCCGAATCCTCCTCTTGGTCGCCTCGGGCCTCCTTTTATAGGAAAAAGGGGTTGCCACAGTGGCACACAGCAGGTGGAAAGGGTAAGGTGATGCGAGGTTATCCCTTGCATTACAGGACAAGGCGCATTTAATGCGCTTAGCTTAGGTGTCCTTGCTTTATCGGGAATGAGGGGAGACGTCTGTCTTGTCCGTCGCCGCTCCTCCTCGTGTTGACACATGCCCTGGCCAGTGGTGCTTGAGGTGCCATGTAGGCAGGCAGGCAGCTGAGGTGGCGCAACGATGGTTCTCCACGAAGATATGCAAGTTGCCACGCAGGAGCATGTCCAGCTGGTTGGGCCGGTAGCTGCGTGGGGCGGTGGAAATACAGTTGGTGCGGGCCTGATGGTGACCCTCTGTGTGTCCTCGGCAAGGGCCTTGTCGGGGCCCCGGTAAGGCTCTTGCCGCGGCGCCTGTTGTCATCCCCAGCAAGGTGCTTGCCGGAGGCCTTGTGGTCCTCCTTGGCTGGGATCCCACCAAGGGTCGTCGTCTTCTTAGCTTGTATCTGATCTTGGATGTCTTCACAAAGATATGCATGCCACCACGGGGATATCTCCCGAATCCTCGCCCCATGGGGGCGGTGGACTAAAGGGTGATCCGCTCCGTAGGCGTGGGGCGAACTGCCGCGGCAAGGGTCTTGCCAGGGCTGCTGAAAATGGCTCCCGGCAAGGATCTTGCCGGGGAAAGCCACTTCGTCCCTTTGCTCTTCGTGGTCTTGTTCTTGGCATTGTTCCAGTCTCCATCAAGCTCCGGTCTTACCCCAGCTCACCTCCCTTGGCATGCTTGGTGTGGTGGTGCCCGTGGCTCAGACTGCCCGTGCACAGTCATAGGGGTACAAAAAGTGTACCCCACTTTTTGTACACCGACAGGAGCCCCCGGGCCTGGGCCACACATAAGCGCGACATGTTGTTGGGCCAGGCCCAGAACGGTGCGCGGGCAAGCCGGGCGGTTTTCACCGTGGTAAGATTTTCCGCGCGTTGCGCCTCCCGTGACCCACGCGCATGGCGCGGGGTGGAGGGGGGTGCGTGACGTGGGCGGCATGCGTGGGGCGGTTTCCACAGGCATGCGTCACGTCGCAGTAAATGCGAAAGGGGGGCGGCTTCGCACCTTCCCCGTAAACGAGGGGAGGCATGGAGGCGCGGCCCATTTACTGAACGGGGCCGAGGCGCGGTCGTCAAGGTGTCCACTCCCCACGATCACGGGGTGGGGAGAGGTCGCCTCACCTGTCCCCTCGGTTTTGCAAGTCCGCCACGTGCCCTTCATGCGCTTGAGGTGGCAAACGCTGGGAGGCGGGAAACCGAGCCGTTGCTGGTTGGGGCAGTGGGTTGGTCCTGGCTCCCTCGCCTTCTGCATCTTGATTGGCCGAGCGGGGCGGTCGAGCCCCAGCCTCGTCCCTTTATAAAGAGCGGGAGGGAAGGGACGGCGCCCCGCACTCCTCCATCTTCTTTCTCCTTCTGCTTCTGCTCCTCTCTTCTGTTCGCCATGAAGAGAGGAAATCCCGGCTCTTCAACGGTGGTGGCGAGGGTCGCTGCTCGACAACGCGTCCCTCCTTCTCCTACACCTGCAGTGGCCGAGCCAGCCACGAGGGGAAGAGGGAGGGGGCGAGGCCGTGGGTGAGGCCGGGGCGCTCGGGGAAGAGGAGGACGGGGCGGGCCGCCGGCCTCGCCCCCGCCAGCAGCCCCTCCTCCAATGGAAGGTCATATTGGGGATGACCCTTGTGAGTTCTTCGTTAGGATGCGGGGGGAGCTGCGTCGCCGTCTTCGTATCCCGACTCCATTTGCGCGGGAGATGGAGGTGGATCCGCCGGAATCGCTGCGGCTACACATGAGGGGCTGCGGGATCAGTGGCATGTGGGTCCGCGTCGACTTCCCTGCCCCTCATGTGATGTATCTTCGTCAAGGATGGAATACGTTTGCTCATATCCACAACCTGACGGATGGGCTCACCCTCCATTTCAAGTTGATGGAGGATTGCCTCCTCTCCGTCAAGGTCTTCGGGCACCTCGGGACTCGTGCGAGGTGCTGCGTGGAGAGCTCCTCCGATGACGAAGACTCCTCCTCGAACGAGGGTGACGAGGAGGACAGCGTTAGCGACGACGAGGGTGGTGGACGGCAGGATGACGGGTCCGACTAGGTGTCGGGCGGCGCTCCCGGTGGCACCGGCGACCCCATCATCCGCGTCGCCGGCTCCTTGAACTTCTCGGGGCCGTCTCCTTGGCGGCTGGCGTAGGGAGGTTGCGGAAGAGGAAGAGAAAGAATGTGGGCGGCAAGGTCGTCATGTCGGAGTACGCGGGCACCGACGCCTTCGACGCGTACTGACGTCGTGCTGCCTCGTCTTCGAGCTCTGCCTTCGGCGCCGTCATCACCGCCCAGCCCTTGGGTGGCCGCCGAGATGTTCTCTTGGTGTCTTCTGCCACCCGCAGCTCGCCTAGGCGCCCCTTTTGCCCTTCTCGCCTCCTTGACCTACCTCCTGAGGAGAGGGACAAGAAAGGCATTATGGGCATCTTATCTCTTTTTAGTTTGTAAGCCCTCGGGCATCTGTTAACTTTAGAACTTGTAATCTCCTTGTTCTTGTTTTTCATTCCTTACGGATTGTATCTGACGGAATGTTTTTAATGAAAAAGGAATGTTTGCCGGGTCAGTTGTTCGCAGGTAAAACCCTCAACAGGGAATAAATCCCTTATATCTCTAAGATAAACATTTTCTCGCCCGGCAACAGGCCCTGCTGTTTCCCTACTTCGCTCGACCTTTCTCACGCCTTTGGCGGAAGCAGGGATGAACTGGGCTAAGACTCCTCGTTTCATACTTTTGCTGCCGCGACTACGACCGAACTTAGTCCCAGGAACGAGCCCTAGGGCCTAGAGTTATGGGAGCACGGTAGCTTAAGGAAAAGAACGAGGTTTCACATACCTCAGTCCATAATGGAATGCATGATAAGGGATAAAGAATTTATCTGAAGCTGCAGCCCCCGGCAACCCTAGTCTGCCGTGGGCGAATCTTTGCCCTTGTAGACCCTGGTAACACTGGCTCGCCGGGGCATAGGTGTTAGTCTGTCCCTCTTTCTTTTCCCAAGTGGCTTCGGCAAGGATGTTTGCGTGTCCTGTGAACCAAAGAAGATAGAGGAAAGACAAAGACTCGACCTCTAAGCTAGGGGTTAGCCGCCGCTAAGCACTATCAACCCTAACCAAGGACGAGACTCGACTCAGCATGCATGCTATGACCTAGGGCGCCAGCGCTTCATTTATTTATGCTCAAGGTCTGTGCCTGGCTTTGTACAAAGGGTTACATGCCTTGCCGGCAAGGCTTGTACAAAAGGGTGGCTTGCCGGGGGGCCCGGCAAGCCGCGCCTTATGGGTAAAACTTGCAAAGATGCTCAATGTTCCGGGAATTGCTCACCGGAATGGCATTTTCGGTCTCCAGGCAGACTGCGCCGGGCCTGGTGACTCGTATTACCCGATAAGGGCCTTCCCACTTCGGCGTCAACTTGTTTGTATTCCTGGCCGATTGAACGCGCCAGAGAACAAGGTCGCCTTCCTCAAAGCTTCGGGCACGGACCTTGCGGCTATGGTAGCGGCGCAAGGCTTGCTGGTAGCGTGCTGCTCTCACAGCCGCCCGAAGACGATCTTCCTCAAGGAGCGTTGCGTCCTCTTGCCACAGTCGCTCTTGCTCAAGGCCATCATAAGCGAGCACTCGAGATGACCCGTATATGAGTTTAGTGGGAAGAACTGCTTCTGCCCCGTATATCAGGGCAAAGGGCGTCTTGCCGGTGGCTCGATTTGGCGTCGTTCTGATCGACCAAAGAACCGTCGGCAACTCATCAATCCAGCGCCTCCCGCTCTTGTGCATCCTGTCAAAGGTCTTTGTCCTTAATCCTCGCAACACTTCAACATTTTCCCTCTCAGCTTGACCATTGCTCCGGGGGTGAGCAACGGAAGCGAAACAGACTTTGCTGCCGAGGTCTTGGGTATATTGCATGAAGGTGCGGCTTGTGAACTGCGTGACGTTGTCGGTGATGATCCTGTTGGGTACACCAAAACGGCACACCAGTCCCTTGAAGAACTTGATGGATGACTGAGCTGTGACCTTCCTCACTGCCTCCACTTTTGGCCACTTTGTGAACTCGTCGATTGCAACGTATAAGTACTCAAAGCCCCCGGCAGCACAGGGAAAAGGGCCCAGTATGTCGAGCCCCCAGACCGTGAAGGTCCAGGAGAGAGGAATGGTTTGAAGGGCTTGAGATGGTTGATGAAGTTTCTTTGAATGGAACTGGCTTGCTTCACACCTGGTGACCAGTGTCGTCGCATCCTGGAGGGCAGTGGGCCAGAAGAAGCCTTGTCGGAATGTCTTGCCGGCAAGGGTTCTCGACCCTATGTGGGATCCACATATGCCTCCATGTATCTCTGTCAACAGCTCCAGTCCTTCCTCTCCAGGGATCCACTTCAATTTCACGCTGTTTGGCCTCCTTCTATACAGGACGTCATCGACAAACTGGTACATAGCAGACCGACGGGCTACTTTCTCCGCTTCTTCCTGCTCCTCAGGAAGTTCCCCAGTCTGGAGGAATCGGACGGTATGCTGCGCCCACGCTGGAGCCTGGGGCTCGACGGCGAGGACCAAAGGCATTTCAACAGCAACAGCTTGACGCTCTACCAGAGCTAGCCGTCCTATGGCGGGCTCAGTGTCTCCGGCCACATCCTTGCCGGCGGCTCCGGAGAGCTCAGCGGGAAAGTACTTGCCGAGCCCTGATTTCCTTCTCTTGTTCTGCTCTGTTGATGGATCAACGGATGGCTGAGAAAGCTGAAGCACAAAGGTACCTGGTTCCACAGGTAGCTTGAGGGAAGTGCGCTTTGACAGGTAATCGGCGATGTCATTCTCCGCTCGGGGAACGTGCACCGCCTATATACCATCAAAGCGCTCTTCCAACTTTCTCACTTCATCGACGTAGGCCTTCATCAACGGGCTCTGGTAATCCTTGTTGACTTGTTTGACGACAAGCTGCGAGTCGCCCCTGACAATGAGCTTCTTGATTCCGAGGTCTGCCGCGATCCTAAGACCGGCAAGCAGCCCCTCGTACTCAGCAATGTTCTTTGTTGATAACTCCCTGGGGAAGTGCATATTGATCACGTACTTGAGGTGCTCTCTAGTGGGCGCGACCAGCAGTACGCCAGCCCCGGCGCCCTACAAGGAGAAAGCTCCATCGAAGTACATGATCCAGTTGCAACTCGCCTCTTTGCCGGGGAGAGGAGTTTCCTGGACTTCTTCATCAAGCGTTGCGGTCCATTCTGCGACGGACTCTGCCAGGACTCGGCTCTGGATCATCGAGGTACTTTCAAACTTGAGGCCAAAGCTGGACAGCTCCAGTGCCCACTCGACAATCCTTCCCGTTGCATCTCGATTGTGCAATATCCGTTGTAGAGGGAGGCGAGTGACTACAGTGATCTCGTGCGCCTGGAAGTAGTGACGTAGCTTCCTCAAGGCCATAAGAAGGCTGAAGAGCAATTTCTGCACACCGGAGTACCTTGATCTAGCCCCTGCAAGAGGGAGCTAACAAAGTAGACCGGGTGCCGCATCATTTTCTTCTTCGGCTGCACTCCAACCGGCTGTGTCGTCTCTGCACCGGTGGCATCAGGCTCTGTTGCTGCTATCACCTCATCATCAATTTCTCTCTGCGCCACTAGTGCGGCGCTGACCACCTGGTTTGTTGCCGCTAAGTATAGCAGCAACGGTTCTTGTGGTCTAGGTGCAACTAGTATTGGCATGGAGGAAAGATACCTCTTCAGATCTTGTAATGATGCTTCAACTTCTGGCGTCCACTCCATTGGGCCCGCCTTTTTCAAAATCTTGAAAAAGGGAAGGGCGCGCTCGGCAGACTTGGAAATGAATCTGCTCATGGCGGCAACGCAGCCAGCAAGCCGACGCACACCATTGACCCGTTTGGGTGCTTCAATCTGCTCTATAGCTTTGATCTTGTCCGTATTGGCTTCTATCCCACGCTGCGACACAAAGAACCCGAGAAGCTTGCCAGACGAGACGCCGAAGACGCACTTCTCAGGGTTCATCTTGAGGTTGATCTTGCATAGGTTTACAAATGTTTCTTGTAAATCCGATACAAGGGTTGCCCTGTTCTTGGTTTTGACCACTATATCATCCATATAAGCCTCCATATTTCAATGGAGCTGGGGTTCAAAACCAATCTGGACTGCCCTTGCAAACGTCGAGCCAGCACTCTTCAACCCGAAAGGCATTCGTACGAAACAGTACGTACCACATGGGGTGATGAATTCTGTCTTCTCTTCGTCTTCTCTTGTCATCAAGATCTGGTGGTAGCCGGAGTAGGCATCGAGGAATGAGAGCAGGTCACACCCCGCCGTGGAGTCAACAATCTGGTCTATGCGCGGCAACGGGAAGGGGTCCTTGGGACAAGCTTTATTGATATCTGTGTAATCAATAAACAGCCTCCACTTCCCATTTTCCTTGCGCACTACCACTGGATTGGCCAACGACGTTGGATGGAGCACTCCTCTTACCAAACCCACAGCTTCTAGTTTCCGGATCTCCTCGGTGATAAACTCTTGCCGTTCCAAAGCTTGCTTTATGACCTTCTTCTTGACGGGCCGCGCATGAGGACAGACAGCAAGGTGGTTCTCAATCACCTCCCTGGGAATGCCGGGGATGTCGGATGCTTGCCAGGCAAACACATCGACATTCGCCCACAGGAAGGTGACAAGCGCGTCTTCCTATTTGTTGTCAAGGGTGGAGCTTATGGTGAAAGCCCCTCCCGTTCCGTCCTCCTTGATGGAAACCATCTTGGTTCCCGGCGGTGTGGCCCTGGATCTCTTGTGTCTGCCGGTGGAGCTCTCTGGCACGTCCTCGACGGGAGCGCGACACTCCGAAGAGGTGCGCTTTCCGGAGTAGGTGTCCGAGGTCTGACCCGTCTTGTTCTTTCCGGTGGAGCTCTCTGGCACGTCATCGACAGGAGCACAGCACTCCGAAGAGGTGTGCTTGCCAGAGTGGGCACCCGAGGTCTCACCGGTCTTCTTCCTCTTTCCTTCCGGGGTTCCAGTGGCAGGAGCAAATGCCCTCGTAGCGGCAGTTGCTGCAACTGCTTGCTGGTACAACTGGTCAACGCAAATCAGCGCATCTTTCTTATCGGAGGGGACGGTGATGATCGTCACAGGCCCTGGCATCTTCAGGGTGTTGTAGGCGTAGTGTGATGCTGCCATGAACTTGGCCAGTGCTGGCGGGCCAAGGATCCCGTTGTAAGGCAGGGGGATCTTGGCAACATCGAACACGATCATCTCTGTCCTGTAGTTCAGATCACTTCCAAAAGTCACGGGCAGCATGACTTTCCCCTTCGGTTGACTTCTCCCTGGGTTGACCCCCTGAAACGTGTCCGTTTCTTCGAAGTCTCCATCAGGAACTTGCAGCTTCTCGATCACGGTGGGCGAAAGTAGGTTCAGACCGGCCCCGCCATCGACTAGCATCTTTGTCACCTTGAGGTTGTGTATTGTCGGTGAAACCAACAATGGCAAGCACCCGACCGTGGTAGTGCGATCAGGGTGGTCCTCGGCGTCAAAGATGATAGGTGTGCTGGACCATTTCAGCGGCTTTTGGGCACCGGACGATGGCTCCGCCGCAATAATCTCAAGCGCCCACTATTTAAGTTGGCCGTGAGAAGTATGCAGCGAGGCGCCACCATCGACGCACATGGCGTCCGTAGCCTTCTGAAACTCTTGGTCGCCGGACTCGTCGTCCTCTTTGTGATCGTCGTCTTCAGGCCTTCTGTCGTGGCCCCGGGCGGGCCTTTCCTGATGTTTCTCCTTGCCGCGACGGCCTGCCTGGCCGTCACGCTTCTTGTCGGACCCCTCAGCGCCGTCCTGGCCCTTCTCCTTGTCCCGCCTCTCGTATTTAGCCCTTTGCTTCTCAACAAGGAGCTCAACCTGGTGGCAGTCCTGGAGATCATGGCCTTTGGTGCGATGGATCTTGCAGTATCGCTTGCCGGAGTTTCCTGGCTCCTCGGCAGCCGCCAAGGCCCGACAGGCGACGCACCCGGCAATCTCCTTGTCGGGGTCACCCGCCCTGGTTTTCTTGGCTGAGCCGGCATCATCAGACCCCTCGACGGCAAGTACGGCTTTACCCTTGCGCTTCCTGTTGCGGTGCCGGCCCTTCTTCACCGGGGCGGCAGTATCCTCGTCTGAAGAGTCGGTTTCCGCACCGGCGCCTTCGCCGGGGTACTTCCTTCCCTCTTCAGCCTGGTAACATCTGTCGGCAAGAACATAGAGTTCCGCCACATCTTTCACCTTGGTCATCGCCAGTTCTTCGCGCATCTTGCGGTTACACACGTTCTGATGGAACGCGCTGATGATGGCGGCAGGGTGAACATCGGGGATATTGTACTGTACCCGACTGAATCTCTATATGTACTTGCGCAGACTCTCGCCTTCCTTCTGGGGTATGACATGCAGGTCACTCGCTTGGCCATGGGCTTGGTGGCCTCCAGTAAAGGCGCCAACAAACTCATGGCACAAGTCGGACCAGGAGTAAATAGAGTCTACTGGCATGTGTGAAAGTGCAGTATATCGACTAGAGGGGGGTGAATAGGCGATTTTTATGAAATGCTTCAAAACATGATAGTTTCGAAGACAAATGATAAGCTCAAGCCTATTAGTATGCAGCGGAAAGTGGACTACACTAGATAAGCCATAGTCATGTATTCAATGAAGTGAAAGCATGAAGAGTAATAGCAACTAGGCAGTAGTGATCACAAAGGAAGAAGGAATGAAGCCAATCACAACAAGTAGATACTCAGTGAAGACAATCAGATAAAGCAAACATGCAATGTCTTCACAACATGGAGCATTGAGTAAAGGGAAGGAAAGGATAGAACCAGTAGCTCGGCGAAGACAGTGATTTGTTGGACCAGTTCCACTTGCTGTGACAACTGTACATCTGGTTAGGGAGGCTGAGATTTAACTCAGAAGACCGCGTCTTCACCTTGTTCCCCTTGAGCTAAGAACACCTAGTCCTCGCCCAATCACTCTGGTAAGTCTTCAAGGTAGACTTCCAAACCTTCACAGACTTCGTTCACCGGCAATCCACAATTACTCTTGGATGCTCAGAACGCGACGCCTAACTGGCTGGAGGAAACACAGTCCTCAAGTGTAATAAGTCTTCAGGTCACACAGACAGAAAGACTTCAGTGACGCCTAACACTCTTTGGCTCTGGGTGTTTGGGCTTTTGTCCTCGCAAGGATTTCTCTCTCAAATGCTTCGGAGGTGGGTTGCTCTCAAACGACAAAAGCCGTGCAATAACTCTGAGCAGCCACAAATTTATGGTGTAGGGGGTGGGCTATTTATAGCCACTAGGCAACCCGACCTGATTTGTCCGAAGTGACCCTGGGTCACTAGGGAACTGACACGTGTTCCAACGGTCAAATTTCAAACACACACGGCAGGTTTAGTTGAGCTCCAAGTAAAGCTGACTCATCCGCCTCAGGATAACATTTGCTCTCATAGCCTTCGCTCGAAGACATAGGATTTGGTTGAGCATCACTTCAGTCACTCTGACTTAGTTCACTTAGACCCCACTTAACAGTACGGTGGTTCCTATGACTCAACAAAGAAGAAAAGGAAACAACGAAACATCTACGTCTTCGCTCTCCATAGTCTTCACACAATGTCTTCTCATGTCATAGTCTTCAATATGATTATCTTCATATACCACCATTGTTATCAATGTCTTCATACATTTTTAGGGGTCATCTCCGGTAGGTTAACCGAATCAATGAGGGACTACTACCTGTGTTATCCTGCAATTCTCACAAACACATTAGTCCCTCAACCAGATTTGTCGTCAATACTCCAAAACCACTAGGGGTGGCACTAGATGCACTTACAATCTCCCCCTTTTTGGTGACTGATGACAAACTGGTTGAAGTTTTCAACGGGGATAAAGATATGTGAAATTGTAAAGGATAAGGTATTGTCTTCGTAAGTAGCAAAAGGCTCCTCCTGAAGATGTGCATATAGTTGATTTGCCTTTGAATGCAAATGCACATGGCAGGTTGTACTTCTGGAGATCCTCATCAACTTATGAAGACACTTCATCAAGCATAATTGATATGTCGAAGATAATGACATGCATAATGAAAAATGGACGTCTGCAATAATGACTAAGTGCGGAATATAAGGTAGCAGATGCGGAATTTATCATCGCATTACAAAGTAGCATAAAAACATAGAAGACGACCATCAGTTTAAGTGTTACAACTCAAAGAACCAAATGTAGCAAAATGAGAATTGTAAACACTAGGCAAATTATAAAGAACCCGCCCATATGGACCCGCTTGAAGTCTATCAACTCATATACTTCACCCCCTTTTGTCAGCAAGGACCAGAAATGTTTGAAGACATAGAGTCTCTACTCGTTCCCAGGTGGAGCAGAAGAGGATGCAGGGTCGGTGTTGTTGTTTGGTGGTGCAGAGGTGGTTGGTGCAGTGTTGATGCGCGCTGAACTAGGAGGCGGTGAAGTAGCATCGTCCTGATCATCGATCACCATGGCGTCAATTGTTGCAGCGGAGGAGGAGTATTCAGAGTCTTCAAGGGATGGAGTTTGACGCATAACAGCAGTCCTTGGTGGAGGGTTGTCAAACTTGAATCTCTCAGTGAAGCCATCGTCTTGAAGATCTGTGTCGGTGTACTAGAGTAGGGGTATCCTAGTATCCCGAACTTGTGCACAGGCAGTCGCAGCATCCCGCCGCAAGGCTTGCCGGGTGACCGCCAAGGTCCTTCGTGGTTCCTTTGGAGCCATTCAAGAACAAAGTATTCAAGCCAAGGAGACAAGACCCCGGCAAGAGGAGCTTGCCGGGAAGGCCAACCTAGGCATCTCAAGGAACTTGCCGCGACATGCCACGCGTCCCGGCAAGGCCCGGTGAGTGGCAAGCTCCCGGACGTGACAAGACAACGACCGCGGCAAGGCGCTTGCCGCGGCAAGCTACCACTCTGTACCCGCGCTCCAGCACATCCACCAACGTGTCGCTCTGGGACCCTTCCAGGCATACGTGGCGGGAGGCTGTGCAGCCAGCGGCGCGCGGTGGCAAGCGGCGCTGACAAGATTGCCATCATGGCGAGCGGTGGCGTCCCTGACAGTCCCTTTTGCACTATTTGGGCGATGCAGACGGGCATTCAATGCCTTTGTCCCCTGCCGTCAGGGTTAGGTATGATACACTGTACAGGTATTTGTACCAACCGCAACACCTTTCCATTTTTACCCTTGTCTACATTGCCACCTGTCGGTGACCCCTTGAGCATATAAAAGGAGGCCCATGTGCAACGTAGAGGGGGACGGACGAGGACGGAAGAGAACACTCACGCTCGGTCTCGCTAGCTGCTGGTGTGTACTGTAGCACTCAGCGCTCCCGAGCAAGAACTCAATACAAACTACAAAGCAGGAGTAGGGTTTTACGCATCCGTGCGGCCCGAACCTGGGTAAACAGCCCGAACCTGGGTAAACTCTTCGTGCGATCTTCACCCCCGCCGAACCGAAAGGGACTCGGTCCGCCGGTCCCATAGGTGCTCGTGGATCAGTTTCCCCGACATCTTTGGCGCGCCAGGTAGGGGGGGCGAGGTTGTGTGAACCTGATCCGGCGTTCACACGAGCTAGATCTTCATCGTCTTCATCGACATGCCGCCGAAGAAGAAGGCTTCGGAGGCGGCTGCTCCGTCCGCGCCGAACCCAGCACCGCGGAGCAAACGGCTGGTGGGGTAGACGCCGGCGGAAGAACGTGCATCGACGAGGGAGCTCACGGTGCTGCCAGGTCCAAGGACAAGGCTGCGCCGCCCATCGGCGGCGTAGCCGGCTCCCACAACGACCGGGCGCACTCCAAGACCTCGGCGTCCGTACATGCACCGCGCCCATCTCAGGAGGCGCGGGACCGGCAGCGTCAAAGTACTCATGGTACCATACGTTTGTTGGACCAAGATCGAGTTGGTGGATCTCGGAATGCTCAAGACCAGCATGCACGCCAACATGCTGGCACGAGCGAGGAACGGTCGCCTGGACGGGATACTGCTCCTTCTAACATAGTTAGAAGTCCGAGCATATCCCGCTCCTCACACCGTTCGCCACCGCCACCCGCCACTTCAACAGAAGCTTTGGTGCGAGCTCAACTACTCCTGGACTACCCTCCAACGGCAGACCAGATCGATGAATGGAGGGCCACCATTCAGAGTCTCATCGGTTTCGCCAACGGCAACACTCCACGGCAGCAGAGTACATCGCAGCCGCGGCAAGTTTGCCAGGCACAAGCTGGTGGCGACAAGACCGGTGGGGGTGCAACCACCGTGCACTCTCCGCCCTGAAGGCCAAGATCGCCGACTCACCGGATCCACCTCGACAGCGACTCCACCGCGTCATCAGATCCGCGAGCTCGTCGCGATCAGCGCCAAGTTCTTCACGAACGACAGCAAGAAGACGCTCGTACTCGCATCGAGCGCCAAAGAGAAGCGTGACGTCAATCAGACCAGCGCGCTAGGCCCTTTGTCGACATGCATGCGCCAGGGGAACCAGGCGACTTGCCATACGCGGTAGGTTGCCCTGCGTTTACTCGTGAGCTGCGGCAAGTCCAGTGGCCCAGCACGAAGAATTTCAAGTCAGACGTACCAGAGAAGTACGACGGCAAGTCGCATCCGTAGGAGTTCCTCAGCATCTACACCATCGCGGTGCAGGCTGCCAGGGGCGGGACGACAAGATCCTTGCCAACTACTTCCCGCTGGTGCTCAAGCCAAACGTCAGGTCCTGGCTCATGCACTTGCCGGACAACTCCATATCCTCCTGGGCAGACCTATGCCATTAGTTTGTCGGCGCCTTTACAGGCGGCCACAAACCTCATGGCCAAGAGAGTGACCTTCATCTGCTAGCCTAGAAGGAAGGAGAGCCCCTGCGCAAGTACATTCAGAGATTCAGCCGTGTACAGCACAACATCCCAGATGTCCACCCTGCCGCGGTCATCAGCGTGTTCCATCAGAACGTGCGTAACCGCAGGATGCGGGAGGAGATAGCGATGTGCAAGATCAGAGACGTCAGTGCACTGTATGCCCTGGACGACAAGTGTGCACGTGCTGAGGAAGGGAGGAAACTCCCCGGAGAGAATACAGGAGCAGGAGGATCTGACAGCGAGGATGCTGCCCCGGCAAAGAAAAACCGGCGGCGGAACAACAGGAAGAAGAAAGGCAAAGATGTGCTAGTCATTGAGCAGTCCGGCAACGAAGGTGGCGCCAAGAAAGCCAAAGCTGGTAGCTCCGGCAAAGAGATTGCCGCATGCACCAACTGCCAGGCTGTTGCGGTCGCCGACAAGGAGGACGGCACAAACAAATAGTACTGCAAGATTCACCGCACCAAGGGCCATGACCTCCAGAGCTGCAAGAAGGTCGAGCAGCTTGTCGAGCAGCAAAAGGTTGAATACGAGCGACGCGACAAGGAGAAGGCCCAAGGAGGTGCTGGAGAATCCGGCAAGAAGCGCGCCGGCCGGGGAGGACGCCGCGGCAAGGCCAAGCAGCGGCAAGGAGACGGACCTCCCCGCGGCCGCGACAAGGATGAAGATGACGACGACGATGAAGACATGGATGATGTCGAGACCAGTGAGAAGGAGTTCCAGAAAGCCACAGAGGTATTGTGCTTTGACGGCGGTGCTTCTCTGCATAATTCACATCGCCAACTCAAGTAGTGGGTGCGGGAAGTCAATGTGGCAGAACCACCTGTCGAGTCACGCAAGCTTCTGAAATGGTCCAGCACGCCTATCATCTTTGATATTGAGGACCACCCTGATCGCACAACTGCGGTCGGGTGCTTGCCAATGTTGGTTTCACCAACTATCCGCAACCTCAAGGTCACTAAGATGCTAGTTGACGGCGGGGCCGGCTTGAACCTGATCTCCTCCGCTGTACTCCAGAAACTCCAGATCCCTGACAGCGAGCTCGAAGATACCGGCACATTCCAAGGAATCAACCCGGGAAGGAGGAAGCCGAAGGGGAAGGTCACGTTGCCGGTGACATTTGGCAGCGAGTTGAACTTCAGGACTGAGAGGGTCACTTTTGACGTTGCCGATTTTCCATTGCCTTACAATGGGATACTCGGCCGTCCAGCACTCGCCAAGTTCATGGCAGCCTCTCACTACGCATACAACATGCTGAAGATGCCAGGCCCGATAAGTGTCATCTCTGTCCCTGGCGACAAGAAGGATGCTCTTATCTGCGCCGACAAGATCTAACGGGAAGCGGCAGCCGCAACAGATTGCAAGTCACCTGCCGTTGAAGCTCCCGGGGGGAAGAAGAAGACCAAGTCCGGCAAGAGTTCTGATGCCCACTCCGGCAAGCGCACCTCTTCGGAGTGCGGCGCTACCGTCGAGGACGCACCATCGAGCTCCACCGGCAAGTATAAGAAGACAATGGCAGCCCAGCCAGAGACCAAGAAGGTGTCCGCCAAGGAGGACGGCACTGGTGGTACCTTCACCATCAGTGCCACTCTTGACCCTAAATAGGAAAGCGCGCTCATTGCTTTCATGCGGGCGAACGTCGACGTGTTTGCGTGGCAACTGTCTGACATCCCCGGTGTTCCCAGGAAAGTAATTGAGAACCATCTTGCCGTTTGTCCTCATGCGCGGCCCGTCAAACAGAAGGTCAGGAAGCAAGCAGTGGAGCGCCAAGAATTCATCACAGAAGAGATCAAGAAGTTGGAAGCAGCAGGCCTTGTCATAGGAGTGCTCCATCCTACGTGGTTGGCCAATCCTGTAGTCGTGCGCAAGTCAAACGGGAAATGGAGGCTTTGCATCGACTTTACCGATGTTAACAAAGCTTGTCCCAAAGACCCATTTCCCTTGCCGCGCATTGACCAGATTGTTGACTCCACGGCCGGATGTGACTTGCTTTCATTTCTTGACGCATAGTCAGGATACCATCAGATCTTCATGGCAGAAGAGGATGAGGAGAAGACCGCATTCATCACTCCATGTGGCACGTACTGTTTCATACGGATGCCTTTCGGTTTGAAGAATGCTGGTTCAACATTTGCAAGGGTAGTCCATGTCGCTTTTGAGCCACAAATACACAGAAATGTGGAAGCCTACATGGATGACATAGTGGTCAAGAGCAAGGACAAGGCAACTCTGATTCAAGATTTAGACGAGACCTTTGCAAATCTGCGCAAGATCAGCCTCAAGCTCAACCCCAAGAAGTGTGTGTTTGGAGTCCCTTCCGGCAAGCTTCTCGGGTTATTCGTGTCTCAGCGGGGAATTGAAGCCAATCCCGACAAGATCAAGGCCATTGAGCAGATCAAAGCACCAAAGCTCGTCAAGGATGTACGAAGACTTTCCGGTTGCGTGGCTGCTCTCAGCTGGTTTATCTCTAAGTCTACTGAGCGCGCCCTGCCGTTTTTCAAAATATTGAAAAAGGCAGGTCCAATGAAATGGACTCCGGAAGCGGAGGCTGCGCTGCAAGACTTAAAGAGATACCCGTCCTCCACTCCAATACTTGTCGCACCTAAGACACAAGAGAAGTTGCTGATGTATATAGCGGCAACCAATCAAGTGGTTAGTGCTGCGTTAGTAGCGGAGAGGGAGGCAGATGATGAGCCAGCAACCACGGCAGGCGCATCCAGCGACAAGCAGGGGACTTCCCCGACAAGCTCTGGTCCCGACAAAGATGGATCTGCGCAGGCGCGCGAGGAGATACAGAAGAGAATGGTGCAGCGCCCAGTTTACTTTGTCAGTTCCCTTCTGCAGGGGGCTAGGTCAAGGTACTCTGGTATGCAGAAATTGCTTTTCGGCCTTCTCATGGCCTCGAGAAAGCTGCGCCATTACTTCCAAGCACATGAGATCACAGTTGTCACTCGTTTTCCGCTGAAGAGGATACTGCAAAATCCAGAAGCAACAGGCAGGATTGTTGAGTGGGCACTGGAACTGTCAAGCTTTGGCCTCAAGTTTGAGAGCACTTCAGCTATCCAAAGGAGGGCATTGGCAGAATTCATAGCAGAGTGGACGCCAACACCAGATGAAGAAATTCCAGAAACGAGCATCCCTGTCAAGGAAGCAAGCAAAGAGTGGCTGATGTACTTTGATGGTGCCTTCTCGCTGCAAGGCGCCGGTGCTGGCGTGCTGCTCGTTGCACCCACCGGAGAGCACCTCAAGTACGTAGTCCAGATGCACTTTCCCAAGGAGCAAGCAACAAACAATACCGCAGAGTATGAAGGTTTGCTTGCCGGTCTCAGGATCGCGGCAGACCTTGGGATCAAGAAGCTCATTGTCAGGGGTGACACGCAGCTTGTCGTCCGCCAAGTGAACAAGAGTTATCAGAGTCCGTTGATGGAAGCCTACGTTGATGAAGTGAGAAAGCTAGAAGAGCGCTTTGACGGCCTACAAATGGAGCATGTTCCAAGAGCTCAGAACGGCATTGCCGATGGCCTGTCGAAGTGCGCCGCACTAAAGTTACCTGTGGAACCAGGGATCTTTGTGCTCAAGCTGACTCAACCGTCTGTAACGCCATCAAATGGACAGAGCAAGAAGAGGAAGTTGATTTCTGGTGACTATTTTCCGGCAGAGCTTCCCGAAGCCATCACCAAAAAGGTCCCCAAGATCAACACGAAGAGTGCTGAGGAGCAGTCTGCTCCGGCAAGCCCTAGGGTTTGTTCCGTTGAAGCAGAAGCTCCCGACAAGTCTTGCTCCGGCAAGCTTGCCGGGGAACGTCAAGCTCCGGCTAAGCCGCAAGTTCTCGCCGTAGAAGCGGATGTTCCCGCAGCAGCAGATGTGCCTTTAGTCCTTGTTGTCGAGCCACAAGATCCAGCATGGGCACAGCAGATTGTCCGTTTCCTTCAGACAGGAGAACTTCCCGAAGAGCAAGAAGAAGCGGAAAGAGTAGCCCGGCAGTCAAGTATGTACCAGTTTGTCGACAACACACTGTACAGAAGAAGACTCAACAGTGTGAAATTGAAGTGTATTCACCGGGAAGACGGACAAAAGCTGTTGGCAGAGATACATGGAGGCACATGTGGTCACCACATTGGCGCAAGAGCACTTGCCGGCAAAGCATTTAGGCAAGGTTTCTTTTGGCCGACAGCCCTCCAGGATGCAACTGCACAAATAACCAAGTGTGAAGCGTGCCAGTTCCATTCCAAGCAGATACACCAGCCAGCTCAAGCTCTCCAGATGATCCCTTTATCTTGGCCATTTTCGGTCTGGGGGCTCGACATCCTCGGCCCCTTTACCCGAGCAGTCGGGGGCTTTGAGTACTTGTACGTTGCAATCGACAAGTTCACAAAGTGGCCGGAAGTGGAAGCAGTGAGGAAGGTGACAGCACAGTCAGCAGTCAAGTTCTTCAGGTCGATTGTTTGCCGCTTCGGAATCCCTAACAGGATCATCACCGACAATGGTACGCAATTCACGAGCCGCACCTTCATGCTGTACGCCCAAGATCTTGGCGCCAAGGTCTGCTTCGCTTCTGTTGCTCACCCGAGAAGCAACGGTCAAGCGGAGAGGGCAAATGCTGAAGTGCTGCGTGGGCTCAAGACCAGGACTTTCGACAGGCTGCACAAGTGCGGAAGAAACTGGATTGAGGAGCTGCCGGTGGTTCTTTGGTCGATCAGGATGACGCCAAATCGAGCCACTGGCCAGACACCTTTCGCTCTAGTCTATGGAGCAGAGGCAGTTCTCCCCACGATACTCGTATACGGGTCACCTCGAGTGCTCGCTTATGATGAGCTTGAGCAAGAGCAGCTGCGACAAGATGACACGCTGCTCCTTGAGGAAGACCGTCTTCAGGCTGCTGTACGAGATGCTCGCTACCAGCAAGCTTTGCGCCGCTACCATAGCCGCAAAGTTAACGCCAGAAGTCTCGAGGAAGGCGACCTTGTTCTTCGGCGCGTTCAGTCTGCCAAGAATTCCAACAAGTTGACGCCGAAGTGGGAAGGCCCTTACCGGGTGAAATGAGTCACTAGGCCTGGCACTGTCCGCCTTGAGACCGAAGATGGCATTCCGGTGAGCAACTCCTGGAACATTGAGCATCTTCATAAGTTTTACCCGTAAGGCGCGGTTGCCGGAACCCGTTCCGGCAACCACCTTTTGTACAAGTCTTGCCGCTGTAGCATGTAATCCTTTGTGCAAAGCCGGGCGCAGACCCCGTGCATAAGTAAAGCTCATGTGCTCCGCACATCTTGTCAATTTCATCCTTTCTATTTTTTGCATGTGTTATCTGACACTTTGTGCAACACCTACCCCCGATAAGCAATAACGAGCCGTAAGGCTCCATATATTTATTTTCTCTTCTTTCTTTTTCTCAAGGAAAGGAAGGTTCCCTCGCCCACAAGTTTGCGGGGGGGAAGGAGAATATAATGGTATGGACCAGGCGTCGTTCAAGAAAGTTTCGCCTTGCCGGGAAGCAAACAACAGAAAAGCTAAGTTGCCAAAGTTTGAGCAATCAGATTTTTAAAAAATTTAAGTTATCTTCCTTGAACGACCGTGCTTTGTATGGAAAACCTATGCGCAGAGGAACCAACTCGTAGCTAATTGCGCCCTTACTTTGTTTCGAGTCCGCTCAACAACTTAAGTGAGCTGCGACTAGTTGCGACAAGGTTTCTTGTCGGTAACGGCACCGCCAGCAGGCTACTAACATCCCGCACTCAGCGCTCGCGGCTAAGGTGCCTGCGCCGACAAGTTCCCTAAAAGCGCAGGGCAAAAACATACAAAGGAAGGAATCAAGTAAAGGAAATAATGTTGCAATCACTACCCAAAATAGAGCTATATTACAAGGTAGCTTGTCGCAGCTCTAACAGATTGTTCTCATAACATGAGCAGCAGCGACAAGAAAAGAAGAAAACGGGCGGCCTAGTCCACGCGACCTCCCTCAATCCTCTTGATCCCGCTCACCTTGTCCACAATGGGTGCGACAAGGGTCTTGAGCGCTTCCAGATCAGCATCCGGCGGAAGGGTCTTGAGGACGTTGGTGAGGTTGAGGCCCGGGTTGCGGAAGGCCACCTTCACCAACACCTTTTGAAGAGCTCCCGCGCAGATCTTGCGCGACTCGTCGGCCAGCTGCTTTGGGATCTTCTCCCGAAGTCACTGGAGGGCCGTCGCCACGCCTTTAAAGAACAAGGTGAGCTTGGCACTGGGTTGGAGGTTCTCATCGGAGGGATACCCGAGACCCTCCATCCCCAGCTGCGCCAGCTCCCTGTCAATATCTGCGGCAGCATTCACGAGACCCTCCGTCCAGTGCTCCACATTCTCCCTAAAAGAGTTCTGGGCGGCAGCAGCACTCGCCAGCAGCGCCTTATCGGCCTTGATCTCCTCCTTCAAGGCCACCTCCTGCTCCCTGGCGCCGTCCAGCGTCTTGGTCAAAGTAGTCAGCTTCAACTCAAGATCTGCGTTGGAGTCCATGGCGGCGCTAAGTTCCTTGCCCTTCTCAGCGAGACGAACCTGCAGCTCTGAGTTGCTGTGGGTGTCCTTCTCCCGCTCGCGCTTGAGCGCGGCAAGCTCTTCACCGCTCGCCTTGAGATTGGCCTCCAGCCGCGCCACCTTCGTCTCCAGCTCCTTCTTGGCGGCCTCGGCAGCTGCGGCAGCATCCTCTGCTTGCTTGAGGGCTCCGCCGAATGATTGCTCGCGCGCGGTAAGCTCCTCCTCGTGGCTGTCAAGGTTGACTTTCCGCTGCGCCAGCTCGCCCTCCTGCGCGGACAGCTTCTCAGCGGCAAGCCGCTGTTGCTCTTTGACTTCAGCCTTCTCGAGGAAGAAGGCCTTCTGCTCCTCGGCGAGTTGCTCCCGCTCCTCTGCCAGGGACCGGAGAGCGTCCTGGTTGAGACCCCGGAGCTCCTCCGCGCGCTTCTCGATGTCCACTCCCGCCTTCGCGACAAGCGCCTCGCGGGATTCCAGCTTGGCCTGCCGAGCGCGGTAGAGCGACACCAGCTTCCGCAGCAGCCGCTCCTCCTCAGGCTCGCCGCTGCTGCTGCTTGGCGCATCAACCAGCGTCAGCCCATTGGAGGCGAGCACCTCTCCATCGAAGCTTTCTCCTTCAACTGGCGCCCTGGAGCTTGACGCCCAGGGGAGGTTGATGAAGACGTTCTCGCCGGCCTTCAAGTAGACGCCTGGCCGGGGCTCTTCGGAGCCTGACGCTGCGGCAGCGGCGGAGGGATCGGCGGTCGGCATAGCGTCTGGCGCTCCTGCAGCCTCAGGGCTGTCAGTACGATCGCCAGACCCCTCGCCAGCTTTTGCGGCGGCAGCCTTGGCGGCCTCTTCGCCGGCGGGATCATCAGCGCCGGCTGCTTCTTCGGTGGCAGCGGCGTCGTCGGTATTGCCGCGCGTGTTCTCCTCGCCGGCAACCTCGGTCTCCATCGGCTCCGTAGCAGATGTGTCTTACGGGTGGAAAAGGGAGAAAGAGTCAAGCAAATATCCAAAAAGAGATCAAAAGAAGAAGAACCCAAGGGAAGTTTTGAAGCAAGAGGATTACTTGTACCGGGTTCAGCAGTCTCCGCCGCCGAAGAACTCTCCCTTGGCGGAGAACTCTCCCTTGCCGGAGAACTCCCCCTTGCTGGAGAACTCTCCCTTGCCGAAGAACTCTCCCTTGGCGGAGAACTCTCCCTTGCCGGAGAGTCCCTTGCCGGAGAACTCTCCCTTGGCGGCGTAGTCGAAGCAGATGGCATGTCGGGGGGCGGTCTCCGGGCGCTCCTGGTGTGGTTGCTCTTCTCCTACACAAATCAACCATCAGATGTTAGCAAAGAAAGAGCATCCATGCGCGCCTAACGACGGAAAGCGAACCATATGCTTACGCTGGGGGCTGCTCTGGAGAATAGTTGCCGATTCCGGCAAGGTGGTCTCGGGCGCACCCTCTTCTGTCGCGGTGGGTTCGTCCTCGACGATAATCACCGGGACCTTGGCTCTCTTCGCCGCTCTCTGGGCCAGAGTCCTAAAAAGGAATAAGTTCAGAGTAAAGAAAATAAGATACAAGACGAAATGGCAGGAATTAAAGAACTATAAGTACAGCGAAGAATCTTACTCTTCTTCTTCCTCGTCCGAGCTGAGCGCGGAGAAGTCAAAGTCCGGCTCACGTCCGGCGCGAGGAGGTGGAGGAGTAGGTTCTCTTGGACGCTTGGCGGGAGCAGTAGCGGTGGTCCGAGACGACCCCGCTCCGGCTGCCACCGCGGCGGGAGAAGCGGCAGGAGCAGAAGCGGTGGTCCGGGAGGACCCCGCTCCAGTTGCCGCAGCAGCGTGAGGTGCTCCCGCGCCAATAGTACTTGCCGCGATGGAGCGTGTCGCGCGGTGTAGCGACTGTCGACTCGTCTGCCGCTCCGCTACGTCCCCGGCCTTGCGGAGACGCCTTCTTGGTGGAGTTGGGGGCTCCGCTTGCGGCGAGCTGTCTGAGGATGAGGAGGAAGAGGAGTCGATCTTCAACGAGCCGCTCGTATCCTCGGCGGGCTCGCTCGACTCGACGTCATGCCCGGCAAGCTCTTCCTCGCCGGCAAGCTCCTCTCGCTCGGCACGGCTTGCCGCCTCCACTGCCTCTGCCTCCTCCACGGTGAATCCAAACTCGCCCGCGGCTGCGGCTACCGCCGCCTCTTCCTGCCTAGTGGTGATGCGTTTCATCTCCGCATCGGTGGTGCCGCGAGTAAGGCTTTTCTTTTCGTCGGAGCGGACCGGCACTTCTACCGAGCCGTCAAAGAACTCCTGCATGACGACGTCTTCAGGCTCTTGCCAAGTTGGGACAATTCCATGCGAGTCGCACAGCGGCATCATTGCACGGATGCGGTCAAGTGGGGAGTTGTTGCACAGCGAAACGACATTCTTCGGCAACCTAAACACTTCGGGATGTTCAGGGTCGTACTTGAACAGCTCCTGGAGCATTGCGTTAAGTTCCAGAACAGTGAAGTTGAAGTTGAGGCCCGGGCGCAGCCTCATGATGTCCGCCGCATTCTTGAACTCCCAGGCAGGTCTCCTCCTCTCCTGCAGGGGGGCGATGCGTCGGCGAAGAAAATCTGCGCCAACTGCGCCTACAGTGAGCCCTAGCCTGAGGCGTTGGATCCGGGTGACGGCGATCTTCAGCCTATCGTCTTCCGGGGCCACGTTGCTCCAATCGCTGCCGCGCGCTACTAGGGCTTGGCGTCGGGCGGTAAACGGCTGCGGGTTTTCCTCGACAATCCAGCACCAGTCTGCTCTCCATTCCTCCCACTTGCTGGGGAACTCTCCCTCCAGATAACCATCCTTCTTGCCAGCTCTCAAGATCCAGGCGATTCCGCCGGATAAAGGCTCTCCTCTCTCAACTCGGGGCATAAAGAAATGGCGAAAAAGGGCTACATTTGGATAGACTCCGACAAAGTTTTCGCAGCGATGTGCGAAAACTGCCATGGTCAGAACAGCATTGGGGGTGAAGTCAAGGAGGCGGAACCCGTAGGTGTTCATAATATCGCAGAAAAACTCAGAGAAAGGCGGGCAGAGCCCACGGTAGAAGAACAAGGCGAAGAAGGGATATCCATTTGGAGCCATTTTCCAAGCGACGGCTGGAAGTACCTTCGTGCGCGGGTGCACCCGCGTCTCCGTCGACCAGAAGAGGTAGTAATACTCCCTCAGCACCCTCGCAGCGAGCTTGGGGGGGGGGGAGATTGCCCGCTCCTTTCGCAGCGCCGCGAGTCGCTGCGCCACGGCCGACTTCACGACCTTCCCCTTTTCGGCTTTCGGAGCCATGGCGGAAGTGGTGAGGGAGGTCGACGGCGTTGGTGGTGCTGGTGGCGATGGGGGGCAGAGCGCTGCTCTCTTTCAGTTTTGGGAAGAAGGGGGAGCAGCGGAGAAATAGCAACCGGCGAATGGGCGAACTGCCCCTGTTTCCCCTGCTTATAAGGAGGGAGGGGGCGGACGTTCCGGCTTTCCGAATAAAGAAACCACCCACGATCTCTCCCACGACACTGCATTCAACGCGCGTCGTTCGGGGAGGGCGCGGTGGATACAGAGAGGGATACGGCGTAACCCAGGCCGCACGTGCACGTGCCCTGTTTTGGGCCTGGCCCAACAGCGCTCGGCACCGTGTATGGCCCAGGCCCGGGGGCTCCTGTCGGTGTACTAGAGTAGGGGTACCCTAGTATCCCGAACTTGTGCACGGGCAGTCGCAGCATCCCGCGGCAAGGCTTGCCGGGTGACCGCCAAGGTCCTCCGTGGTTCCTTTGGAACCATTCAAGAACAAAGTATTCAAGCCAAGGAGACAAGACCCCGGCAAGAGGAGCTTGCCGAGAAGGCCAACCTAGGCATCTCAAGGAACTTGCCGCGACGAGCCACGCGTCCCGGCAAGGCCCGGTGAGTGGCAAGCTCCCGGACGCGACAAGACAACGACCGCGGCAAGGCGCTTGCCGCGGCAAGCTACCACTCTGTACCCGCGCTCCAGCACATCCACCAACGTGTCGCTCTGGGACCCTTCCAGGCGTACGTGGCGGGAGGGTGTGCAGCCAGCGGCGCACGGTGGCAAGCGGCGCCGACAAGATTGCCATCGTGGCGAGCGGTGGCGTCCCTGATAGTCCCTTTTGCACTATTTGGGCGATGCAGACGAGCATTCAATGCCTTTGTCCCTTGCCGTCAGGGTTAGGTATGATACACTGTATAGGTAGTTGTATCAACCGCAACACCTTTCCATTTCTACCCTTGTCTACATTGCCACCTGTCGGTGACCCCTTGAGCATATAAAAGGAGGCCCATGCGCAACGTAGAGGGGGACGGACGAGGACGGAAGAGAACACTCACGCTCGGTCTCGCTAGCTGCTGGTGTGTACTGTAGCACTTAGCGCTCCCGAGCAAGAACTCAATACAAACTACAAAGCAGGAGTAGGGTTTCACGCATCCGTGCGGCCCGAACCTGGGTAAACTGCTCATGTGTTTCGCCTCGATCTGCTCTTCGTGCGATCTTCGCCCCCGCTAAACCGAAAGGGACTCGGTCCGCCGGTCCCATAGGTGCTCGTGGATTAGTTTCCCCGACAATCTGCTTCAGCACTCAGCAAGGTCAAACTCTTCCAAGACCTCCTGCATGTTTCATGAGCAACAAAAGCATTATTGGTGGCAAGATTGCGAATGCGATTGACATCCACCAAGAGGCTTTGCATCTGATGCTTTAACCAGAGGTGATGTTTGTCCTGTTTCTGATGAAGGGCTGCTAGAAGCTCTCGGTTATTCAAGACACGAGATCGCTTCTGAGGCCTTTGAGCGATGGTGCTTTCAGTGGCTTCGGTTTCAGCGTGTCGAGGTAGACGAGTACGGTCAGCAAGAGGATAGACGCGTGAGACTACTGGAACCCCTTCAATATGCTGGGTGAAGCTTTGATGATCAGCATTGTGAAGACTAACTGGCTCTTTAGCAGGCTCTTGGTAAATGGCTTCAGCTGACATATCAACCTCAGGCAAGAAAATCTGATGGTTGCGAGCAGAGGGCTGATAAGTGACAGCTGAGTGCAACTTGATGAGGCGCATTATCCAAGGTGCATAAAATTTTAGTCCAAATAGATCAGCTCCAGACATAGCCAGTTGCCTGATGAAGAAATCTTGAGCATTGAAGCTCATGCCATTGAAGATATACAAGACCAAAGTCTTCATAGCGCCTTCAAGCTTGGCTGATGAAGAATGTCCTTTGATTGGCCATAGAGTACGCCTTATAATGTGATAGATGGTGCGTGGCAGGTACTCAAGGTCTTCAACAAAGAATTCCTTAGGATATTCAGCATCACTTGGCAGAGGCTTCATCATGCTGAGCATTTGTCTCATGTTGGGCTGACGCTTCTGAAAGATACTCTCCAAGGCTTCAGTGTGCAGTTGACAGCCAGGTTCATATAGATCTCCTGGAGTGGGCAGGCCAGTAAGCTCAATGAGATCAAAGGCTTTAGCTTCATGATGCACATCGCCTGTCATCCACTCAAGGACCCATGTCTTCGGATCCCTGCTGTAGCCTCGTATGTGGAGTGTTGCATAAAATTGCAGAAGCAGCTCTTCATTCCAATGCTCTTTATCCAGGACAAAATTAAGTAAGCCAGTACAACGGAAGAAGTCAAGGGCTTCCTCCAAGCAGGGCAGACCAGCAATAGCTTCAGTGTCAAGACGCATGTGAGGGAAAATGCAGCCTTGATCATAGAGTACTCTTGAGTAGTAGCTGCGCTGTTGATGGCTCCAGAACCTATCTGATGATATTCTTGGCTTGGAATATGGGTTCTTGGCGCTGCCAAAGAAGGTGTTGTGCGCAGTGAAGCTATTGGCATTGAATGACCCTGAAGATGTTGCAATACCTGGAAGCCTTGGTAGTCTTGGCTTAGGCTTCTGAACTTGGGGCCTGTGCGCAACATGATGATCAAACTGAGGACCAGCAGCACGTGGTTCAGTTGTAGGTGGCGGAATCAGAATGGGCCACCGTACAGTAACAAGCTGATAATCCCTGTTGTATGCTTTCTCAATGGTATAAGGCCGTGGAGGCGGAACAGGAGCAGAGGCATTGTCTTCAAGCTGCAGATTGGCGTCAGGCGCAGCACTGGCTTCAGGCATTGCACTGGCTTCAGGCACAGCACTTGCTTCAGGAGCAGTTACTTCAGGCGCAGGTGCTTCAGGCACCACAGTATCTTCAGGTGCCACATAAGCTTCAGCCATGACCACGTCATTGGCTTCAGTGTTGGTGGTGGCAGCCTCTGGATTTGTTACCTCCACTTTAGAAGCTGGAGGGTCGGACACGTTCTCCTCGAGAACAGGTGGTGCGGCAGTACTTTCTACATCAACCTTGGGTTGTTCTTCTTCTTGTTGCGGTGGTTCTTCTTCGGCTGATGCAGCTGGAATATCTTCAGCCGCTTTGGCTTCAGATTCTGAGTGGCTTCCGGTAGGAGCAGCATCAAGTGCAGATGGTTGCTCTACTCCGTCTGGAGCACTTGGGGCAGTGACTTGAGGCCTTGGTCCTTTGCGAAGCCTGCGAAAATCTGGCGACGCCTGGGGAGATGGAAGTTGTTAGGCCTCAAAGTCTTCGTCTTCAAGCACCATACTGGTGTCTTGAGTTTGCTGGGGAGTGTCTTGTGTATCCTGTGGGTGATCAGCCAACGAGTCATCCTGAGCAATTGGCGTCAATGGACGACCAATGCTGATGCGTTCGCTATTCGTGAGAACAGGCAAAGAGTCAATGTTGTATTCGATCTGAGGAAGGACTTCATCATCTTCAACATTGTCGTGAGGACCAATGTCTTCAGCTGTGGTGGGGTCAACAGCTGGAATGTCTTCAGCCTCTGTGGGAGCAGGCTCATGAACAGTCAGTCTTCATTCTCTCAGGGCAGAAGAAGGGCGAGCAACTGAGATTGGCTCGACAAAGATAGGCTCTTTGGAAGCAGCCTTATCCTTCTTGGTCTTTCGCTTCTTGGTGGGTGGAGCTTCATCGGTAGATTGCTTATGTTTGCGAGCCTCAGCTTCAGCCACCTTATTCTTCTTGAGCTTTGAAGCGGTTGGAGTTGCCTTAGGCTTCGTGTCCATCATGCTAGCAGGGAAGACAATGCGAGGCATTTCTTGCCCAGATGCTTTAGCTTCGGGCATAGGCTTCTTCTTCTTCTTCTTGGCAGCCATCCTTGGATCAATGCCAAGACGCCCAAGTGCCTTGCGCTTTTCAGCTTCATTGAAAGCTTGAACGCATTTTGCAGCCAAGTGCTTGATGCGCTCTCGAGAACCTTTAGCTTCTTCACGCCGCTGGCGAAAGGCTTCCTTGAGCTCTTGCATCATAACCTTGAAGTTTTGAACTTCTTGCACGCTGAGCTTGTTCATATGCTTCTTGAACTGAGCTTTTCATATTCTATCTTTTGCTTCAGCTCAACAATTCTTTGAGCCAGAGCCAGCTCAGAAGCAATGGCGCCATGGAAGGAGACGCTGAGGCCAACTGGAAGTTGAAGATCGTCGAAGCTCAGGTTGGGAGTATCAAACCATTCATCAATGAAGTTATTGAGCACTTCAACGTCAAAGAGCGGTAAATCATTGAAGATTTCAGCATCCTGCTTGCTCTTGATCAATAGCTCCAAAGCATCATGTCCAAGATCTTCATCACTTGAGAGATCAAGGGCATCATTGGCAGTCTTCAGTACTGCATCTGGAGTGAGAGCTGGACTGGGGTTGCGTGTTGGCTTCCTCTTCAGCTGTCTGCTCTTGGAGATTCGAGAGTGTTCCTCAGATTGCACACTTGGTGCAGGTGGAGCAGTGGCCAAAGGCTTCACTCTAGAAGCTCTTGGTGGATTAGCCTTTGAAACCTTTGACTTCTTCTTCTGGGGCTTCGACGTTGCAGGTGCTTCTTCAGAGTCATCATCTGCTTCAGGCTGATCTACATCTGCCCCTTGAACCCTTATGTGACTGATGAGGCCCTCTAGGTTGTAGAAGGGCCCAACCAGATTCGGTTCAGTTTCACGCGAGCCATCAACGCGAGGTGCAGAGGGGCCAGGATTGAAGTCTAATCCCCACAACTTCTTGTTTTCCTTGGCCGAGTTCTTGGCGAATTGAAGATTTCGCTTGAACAGATTGTCGTCAGGACACCAAAGCAGAGCGCTTGGATCGGCATCAGCAGGCTGTGGCCCTCTCACCATGCAAGGATAGAAGCCTTGAGCAATGGCTTCAGCACGAGTCTTGGGGGGAAGATTTTTATAAGTGATATCTCCCCAAGGATGCTTGATGGCATTTTTCTCGGCA
Source organism: Secale cereale (assembly GCA_902687465.1). Lineage (NCBI taxonomy): Eukaryota > Viridiplantae > Streptophyta > Magnoliopsida > Poales > Poaceae > Secale > Secale cereale. Next base: position 326,958,223 of record LR738711.1, on the reverse strand, counting down.
TACTCTTGGGTCACAAACTTATATTTGAACCATTGTTCAGCCCAGTATCTTCGAATCCATTGGATTCGGGTCTTCCTCTTATTGTAATCCTCCGTTGGATCAGTCTTGTATATCTCACTGAGATCGGGAGGCAAATCACGGGAGGTGTTGCCACGGCGCTGTCTGCCACCCTTTCTTACTGTCTTGTTAGTTTTCATTTGCTTCAACCTGAATGGCTTCAAATTGAATGGCTTAAAAACTGGCAAATGCTTCGGTTTGCTGGTCAGACATGAACTAGCTTCAGGGAAATGAATGTGAAGCTGCAAAAACTCTGCAAATGAATGCAGACTATGAGAACCAAGGGATTCTCCCACGGACATGTACCTGTGACAGCATTAGAGATGCGAGGGAAGGGGAAGAGGTCATATGCATTCTCAGAAGTTTTGAAGATTAAAACAGTTTTGAAGACTTTGACCTCATAGTGTGAAGACGTTCACTCATGGGAGTTGGTTCCAGATTTGTACGAATCCACGAATAAGTACAAGTGAGGAATCTAACTATAGTTGAAGCATATGTGAATGTACTAGGCAAGATATGAGATGCAGACAGGATAGATCTAGATATCTAAGTAGGCAGAAACCTCTTGTTGTAAAGTAGATGAATCTTTATGGATCTAGAAGATGGTAAAAAGTAAGTTTATTTACCACACGATGAACTGCTTAGACGGAGTAGGAGTTGGATGCCCAGCAGTTTGGTCGTCTGTGCCCTAACTTGGCGACGGAGGACAGCTACGGCAACGGCGGAGTAGAAGAGGTCCGCGGCCGGCGTGAGGACGGCGTCGACAAAGTTGCGGCAGCGAAGCGCTTCGTCGCCGGCGTCGTCGAAAGCTAGCGGAGGTGCTAGGGTTGTTCGAGGTGGAGAGGTGGTGGAAGAAACATTTGACCGTGATGGGACGTGCATTTATAGGCATGCGAGACGGCACAGCGTAATTACTCAGGTGCCCCTGACGGTTCACGTACGAGTGACACATGGCGGTCATGTAATGCATTGGGAGTTGTCCCACGATCCCACGTACACCACGACTGTCGGAGTAGTCGTTCCGGCTTCTCCGGGTTTCAGGCATAACGGATGGAGCATTAAAATCAGATTTAAAGTTTGTCTCTGTATCTTCTGCTGACAAGGATGCAGAGAAAATATTCGACTGTTTCAACAGAATGCATATGATTTGGACAGACAGAATGTGAGATGAGAAAGCATAGAGAGGTTAGGGTCCGATCACATTCACTTAGTCCAAAAGATTCAAATATGAAGACATAGCTATAAGTGAATGCTGTTGAGGACAGAACACAACTCTATTTATATATATGTCCTATATGAAGACAAACCAAGTGCGAAGACTTTGCAAATGTAACAGCACAAGAAAAGCTTCAAACAAGAATTTGGTGGTGGCGTTAACCATCGTATAGGAAGTATTAGACCCAGACACGACGCACAATTATCGCGGCGCTCCGAAGTCAAATTCCATGTTAATGTATTCACACTTAGAATGTAAGTCTTCATTGATTGAAGATATACTTTACTTCGTGTGTTGCACATCTAAGTCATCAATATGCATAAGTGTTAGGATGTGTGCCTGATTACTGGACATTGAGGATTCTAAGATATTTAGCTCACACCGCAACTTGCAAAACCTTTTCTCATCCAAGGGCTTTATGAAGATATCTACCAGTTGCTCTTCAGTGTTGACGTGTATGATATCAATATCTTCCTTCATAACATGATCTCTAAGAAAGTGATGACGAATTTCAATGTGCTTTGTCTTCGAGTGCTGAACTGGGTTGTTGGCAATGTTGATGGCGCTTTCATTATCACAGAAGAGTGGCACATGCTTCAAATGGACTCCATAGTCCTGGAGTGTTTGCTTCATCCAGAGAAGCTGAGCGCAGCAAGATCCAGCAACAATGTATTCAGATTCAGCAGTGGAGAGTGATACACAGTTCTACTTCTTTAAAGACCAACAAACAAGTGATCGTTCTAGAAAGTGACATGTGCCAGATGTGGACTTACGATCAACTTTGTCACCAGCATAATCACCATCTGAAAATCCTACTAGATCAAACTTTGAGCCCTTCGGATACCATAATCCTAGTGTTGGGGTGTAAGCCAAATATCGAAGTATTCGCTTCACAGCTAAGTGATGCGACTCCTTTGGTGCCGCTTGATATCGAGCACACATGCAACCACTAAGCATAATATCTGGCCTAGATGCACATAAATAAAGTAAAGAACCAATCATGGAGCGGTATACCTGTTGATCAAACTCTTTACCCTTGGCGTCTGGACCCAGATGATGTTTAGGAGGCATTGGCGTCGAGTACCCTTTGCAGTCTTGCATTCCAAACATCTTCAGGCAGTCTTTAAGGTACTTCTCTTGAGATATGAAGATGCCGTTGCTTTGCTGACGAATTTGAAGACCAAGGAAGAATTCCAGCTCGCCCATCATGGACATTTGATATTGTTCTTGCATCATGTGAGCAAACTCATCACTGTATTTCTTGTCCGTGTAGTCGAAGATAATGTCATCCACATAGATTTGGCAGACAAATAGCTCATCATCATATGTCTTCGTGAAGAGTGTGGGATCTAGGGATCCAGGTTTGAAGCCTTTTCTCTTCAGGAAGTCTTTGAGGGTGTCATACCAAACACGAGGTGCTTGTTTGAGGCCATACAGTGCCTTGTTGAGCTTGTATACCATATCACGATGTTTTGGGTCTTCAAAGCCAGGTGGTTGTGCAACATACACTTCTTCTTCAATTCTTCCATTGAGAAAGGCACTCTTTACATCCATTTGATATAGAAGTATGTTGTGATGATTTGCATAGGCCAGCAGTATGCGAATAGCTTCAAGTCTAGCCACAGGAGCAAATGTTTCATCGAAGTCAATCCCTTCAACTTGAGTGTATCCTTGAGCAACGAGATGTGCTTTGTTTCTGACCACTTGACCATGCTCATCTTGCTTGTTGCGATAGATCCATTTTGTGCCTATTATGTTGTGCTTTCGAGGATCAGGACGCTTGACAAGTTCCCAAACATTGTTCAGCTCAAACTGTTGAAGCTCTTCTTGCATTGCTTGAATCCATTCAGGCTCCATAAAGGCTTCAGCAACTTTCTTGGGTTCAGATATTGAGACAAAAGCAAAATGCCCACAGAAATTTGCAAGCTGTGTTGCTCTTGAGCGAGTGAGTGGACCAGGAGCATTTATGCTATCAATTATCTTCTCAACTTGTACTTCATTTGCAACACGAGGATGAGCTGGACGAAGATTTTGCTCTTGGTGTTCATTGTCTTCATCAGGAGTATTATCTTTAGGCTGAGCATTGTCGTCATGTTGATTTGGAGCAGAGATGATGAGTTCCTCGTCATGTTGTGCTTCAGAAGGCATGATCTCACCAGTTCCCATTAGCTTGATAGATTCATTTGGTGAAGCTTCATCTAGCACATTTGGTAGGGATTCTCTTTGTGATCAATTTGTCTCATCAAACCTCACATCCACAGTTTCAACAGTTTTATAGAGAAAAATGTTGAATACTCTGTAGGAGTGTGAGTCCTTTCCATATCCGAGCATGAAGCCTTCATGAGCTTTGGGTGCAAATTTTGACTTATGATGAGGATCCTTGATCCAGCACTTAGCTCCAAATACTCTGAAGTAGCTTACATTTGGCTTCTTTCCAGTGAGGAGTTCATAGGATGTTTTCTTCAAAAGTTTGTGAAGATAAACACGGTTGATGATATGGCATGCAGTATCAATAGCTTCGGGCCAGAATCTTCTTGGTGTTTTGTACTCATCGAGCATCGTTCGAGCCATCTCAATTAGAGTTCTGTTCTTGCGCTCAACGATCGCATTTTGCTGAGGTGTATATGGGGCTGAGAATTCATGAGTGATTCCCATCTCATCCAGATAAAGATCGAGGCCAGTGTTCTTGAATTCAGTGCCATTGTCACTTCTGATGTGCTTGATCTTGATGCCATAATTGTTCATGGCACGGTTGGCGAAGCGTCTGAAGACATCTTGCACTTCAGTCTTGTAGAGTATTATGTGCACCCATGTGTATCTTGAATAATCATCAACAATGACGAAGCCATAGAGACAGGCTATGGTAGAGAATGTGGAGTAGTGAGTAGGGCCAAATAAGTCCATGTGGAGCAGATCGAAGGGTTTGGATGTTGTCATGATTGTCTTCGAGGGATGCTTGGCTCTGGTCATCTTCCCAGCTTCACAGGCACCACATAGATGATCTTTCTTGAACTTGACTTCCTCGATGCCTATGACATGCTTCTTCTTTGCGAGAGTGTGCAAGTTCCTCATGCCAGCATGTCCTAGCCTCTGATGCTAGAGCCAGCACTCTGAAGCTTTTGCTAGAAGACATACGGCCATCTGCGGTCCTGCTGAGAAATCTACCATATACAGATCACCTTTTCTGTATCCTTCAAATACTAAAGACTTGTCAGATTCCATTAGTACAATGCAACGAAATTTACCAAAGATCACAATCATGTTTAAGTCACAAAGCATTGAGACAGACATTAAGTTGAAGCCAAGAGATTCAACAAGCATGACTTTGTCCATGTGCTGATCTCTTGAGATTGCAACTCTACCTAGACCCAACACTTTGCTTTTACCAGTATCAGCAAATGTGATGTGACTCTTGTTGGATGGACGTAAAGTTGAGTCCATGCGAAGATTTCGGTCACCAGTCATATGATTTGTGCATCCGCTATCCATAATCCATTCTGAAGACTTTGGTGTCTCCCCCTACAATGCAGTTAGGAGGATAGGCTTCACCAAAAGCCATTATGAAGCATAAACATTTGATGCATAAGTGGATTATGAAAGCTTTAGATGAAAGTCAGGACTGATAAGATGTTCAGCAAGTGTTTTATGAATAGTATGAGCAGTAAGTCATTTTGGGCATTTGATCTTGTGCCCTACAAGTGTTTTAGGTCCCCAGCAATAGCATCAGAAGCCATTGATTATAGGCTGGAGACCGTTCCCTGCAAGAGAAAGTTAGTTCTTCTTAACCACCCACATCTTCAGGGGTGGCTTAGAAGGAATGAGTCTAAGAACAGCATCCGAGAATTTTGGCTTTGGGGCCTTATCAAATAGTCTTGTAGGAGGAGAATAATACTCATAAGAATAGGCAGAAAAGTTCTTTGATTTATGAACATAGCGGTTTGAAGAAACACGCTCATATTCATGGGTCTGAGTATGATTTCCCTTTAAAGCATCTGTGTTAGGGTGACTCACGTGAGTCATTTGTCTGTATGAAGCCTTAGGACCATATGAAGCCTTTGGTCTGGGGTTTGTCTTCATCCCAGTAGGTGTCATGATAGTATTTGCTGGAAGCTTCTCAAGACAACCTTTGGGTACCCAGATCTTCTTCATAGGTGGTCCATTCCTGCAGTTAGTACCAATATACCTGGCAAACACTTCACCATTTTGATTCTTAAACAGTTTATAGTTTGCATCAAGAGATTCATCAATGATAGCAGGATTAGCACAAGTGAAGCCAGATAAGGTAGATGGATCCACTGTAGGTTCCTTTGCAGCAACCCATGTGGTTTTGGGATACTACTCAGGCTTCCAGTATGAACCATCGGCATTCATTTTCCTGTCAAACCCAACACCCTCTTTCCTAGGATTTCGGTTCAGTATCTACTTTTTGAGGACATCACATAGAGTCTGATGCCCTTTGAGGCTTTTGTACATCCCTGTTTCAAGCAAAGTCTTCAACCTAGCATTTTCATCAGCAATAGTAGTGGTTTCCTCAACAGAGGGGTTTGTTTCCACATCAATAGTTGAAGATATTGCAACAGTGGCAGCAGTAGAGCATTCAGCAACAGATGTATCATTATCACGTTCAATGCATTTTAGACATGCTGGTTCAAACTCTTCATGAGAAGCACTGACATGTTGAGCAAGTAATGAATCATGCTTCTTCTTAAGATCTTCATAACATCCTCTTAACTTTTCATGATCGGACAAGAGAGTGTTATGAAGACTTTGAAGCATAGTCAACTTAGCCTAAAGCCTCTGAAGACTCTCAGCTAGGTTTTTTTACTGATCCATTTCTTCACCCAAAATGTCATTGCTCTTTTTAAGCATTATTTGAGCCTTTTCCAGAGCAATTTGTTGTTTAGTGGCAAGGGAAGCAAGCTTGACATAGCTGGGTCCAAACTCATCACCAGATTCATCATCACTAGATTCAGATGAATAGCATTCGGTTACCTTGACACCTTTTGCCATACGACATGGTGCAGAAGATGATGGTTCTGGATCGAAAGTCATCGTCTTGAGGGATTCCTTGAATTTCTCAAACCCAGAATCATCACGAGTTCGATGACCTTCATAGACTTCAGAGAGATGGTCCTAGATAAGCTTAGCATGATCAAGATGCATGATGTTCCTGAACTGATTTTGAGATAGACAGGAGCAGATGACGTCCTTCGCTGTGAGATTGAGAAGAGTGAACTTGCAAATATCATCAGCTTTTGGCCTCTTGCATAGATCGGTAAGACCAATCTCAGTGACGGTCCACAGCTCACTGTTAATCGACATGAGACGTTTCTTCATCATGGCCTTCCACTTGGGATACTCTTGACCGTCAAACATGGGGCAAGACACAGTCTTCATTCCTGTGGTCGACATAGCTAAAACTACAGGTGGTTAAACCAAATCACACAGAACAAGGGAATACCTTGCTCTGATACCAATTGAAAGTGCAGTATATCGACTAGAGGGGGGTGAATAGGCGATTTTTGTGAAATGTTTCAAAACATGATAGTTTCGAAGACAAATGATAAGCTCAAGCCTATTAGTATGCAGCGGAAAGTGGACTACACTAGATAAGCCATAGTCATGTATTCAATCAAGTGAAAGCATGAAGACTAATAGCAACTAGGCAGTAGTGATCACAAAGGAAGAAGGAATGAAGCCAATCACAACAAGTAGATACTCAGTGAAGACAATCAGATAAAGCAAACATGCAATGTCTTCACAACATGGAGCATTAAGTAAAGGGAAGGAAAGGATAGAACCAATAGCTCGGGGAAGACAGTGATTTGTTGGACCAGTTCCAGTTGTTGTAAAAATTGTATGTCTGGTTAGGGAGGCTGAGATTTAACTCAGAAGACCGCGTCTTCACCTTGTTCCCCTTGAGCTAAGAACACCTAGTCCTCGCCAAATCACTTTGGTAAGTCTTCAAGGTAGACTTCCAAACCTTCATAGACTTCGTTCACCGGCAATCCACAATTACTCTTGGATGCTCAGAACGCGACGCCTAACCGTCTGGAGGAAACACAGTCCTCAAGTGTAATAAGTCTTCAGGTCACACAGACAGAAAGACTTCAATGATTCCTAACACTCTTTGGCTCTGGGTGTTTGGGCTTTTGTCCTCGCAAGGATTCCTCTCTCAAATGCATCGGAGGTGGGTTGGTCTCAAACGACAAAAGCCGTGCAATAACTCTGAGCAGCCACAAATTTATGGTGTAGGGGGTGGGCTATTTATAGCCACTAGGCAACCCGACCTGATTTGTCCAAAGTGACCCTGGGTCACTAGGGAACTGACTCGTGTTCCAACGGTCAGATTTCAAACACACACGACAGCTTTACTTGAGCTCCAAGTAAAGCTGACTCATCCACCTCAGGATAAGATTTGCTCTCATAGTCTTCGCTCGAAGACATAGGATTTGGTTGAGCATCACTTCAGTCACTCTGACTTAGTTCACTTGGACCCCACTTAACGGTACGGTGGTTCCTATGACTCAACAAATAAGAAAAGGAAACAACGAAACATCTACGTCTTCGCTCTCCATAGTCTTCACATAATGTCTTCTCATGTCATAGTCTTCAATATGATTACCTTCATATACCACCACTGTTATCAATGTCTTCATACATTTTTAGGGGTCATCTCCGATAGGTTAACCGAATCAATGAGGGACTACTACCTGTGTTATCCTGCAATTCTCACAAACACATTAGTCCCTCAACCAGATTTGTCGTCAATACTCCAAAACCACTAGGGGTGGCACTAGATGCACTTACAAAGTGCATCAACCACAACATGGCATTAGGTTTAAGAGCCAACGGAAAGTAATTCGCAAGCACCTTATCGTCGCGGGCCCCGGCAGCTTGCATCGCGATGGTGTAGATGCTGAGGAACTCTGACGGGTGGGTCTTGCCGTTGTACTTCTCGCCAACGTCAGGCTTGAAGGTGCGGTGAGAGGGCCACTGGAACTACCGCAGCTCACAGGTAAAAGCTGGACAGCCTACCCCGTAAGGTAGACCTCCAGGGCTCTCCGGTGCTGGGCGGACCGCAGCAGGTCCCGCTCGCCTATCTGACTGGTGGTGCGCTCCGCGCCTGCGCTCGATGGTGGTTCGAGCGTCTTCATGAGCTTGCTCCTGAAGAACTCGACGCTGGTCGCCGTGGGTCCGCGGGTCGGACGACGCGATGGAGATGGCGTCGCCCACGACGTCCCGACGAGTCGACACACGCGGTATCAGGCGAGGAGGAGGCGAATGCACCGTAGCCACGGCGCTGCTGGTCCTCCCGCCACCGGTGCGTGGGACTCCATCGGAGCGTCGACCTGGGAGCTCCGCTGGATTTGGTTCATCCTTGTTGGCGACTGCGACATTGCTTCGGATGGTGGCTCTCCATTCGTCGAGTTTCCCTATAACGAGAGGAAAATCGAGGAGCAACTGCGCGCGTGCCAGGGCTTCGGCTGGGGTCAATGGTAGCGAAACCTGCACGGATCGCGACGCGCTTCGACCCCTGAGCGTGTCAGGAGGAGCCCCATCACGATCCCGCGGTCGCATACCATCTCCACCAGTGCCTCGGCGGGTGGGCGGGTCTTCTACGTCCCGGGAGTGGCGCTCGAGGCTCTTCCCATGGCGACGCCCGGGATCTTCGGGGTGACGACACCGTTCGTCGCGCGTTGCTTGAGAAGAGCGCGCTGTTGGTGCCGGCGTGGGAGTTCTGGAGGTCCTTGCGTCGCCTTCGGGTGATACGGCAGCGACCTTGGAAGGCCCCGCGCCACCCGCGGAGGGCCGGGCTCCATCTTTGGAACTAGCGGTGTGTGGCCCTTTACCAGGCGCACAAACATCGCCACCTCCCAAACTCAGGCTGCTGGGACGGCGTTGGTGTTCGCGAGCAGTGCCCCGGGTTCTTTCCGCGACAGGTCCGCTGCTCACCCGCGTCGGGACGGGTTGTCCGGCTTCCGACTGGCCAACCGCCACCGTCGTCTTCTTCTTGGGTGCCATGACGATGGAGAAGCGTCGAGCTGACTGCTAAAGCCGATTCTCACAACTGCGCCCCCTACCTGGCACGCCAAAGATGTCGGTGTATTTGGATCGACACCTATGGGATCACAAGAATCCCTACAACGGTTGCGGGGCGCGGGGTTAAGAGAAGAGCGGAACTAACAGTCAGGACACGGTTCCTTTACCCAGGTTCGGGCCGCAAAGATGCGTAAAACCCTACTCCTGCTTTGGTGGATTATATGTTTGTGTTCTTCAGCTAGTGAGGATCTCCAAGAGAGTCGTGAGGAGTTCTAAAAAGCCGAATCCTCCTCCTGGTCGCGTCGGGCCTCCTTTTATAGGAAAAAGTGGTTGCCATAGTGGCACACAGGAGGTGGAAAGGGTACGGTGATGCGAGGTTATCCCTCGCATTACAGGACAAGGTGCATTTAATGCGCTTAGCTTAGGTTTCTTGCTTTATCGGGAACGAGGGGAGACGTCCGTCTTGTCCGTCGCCGCTCCTCCTCGTGTTGACACGCGCCCTGGCCAGCGGTGCCTGAGGTGCCATGTAGGCAGGCAGGCAGCTGAGGTGGCGCAACGATGGGTCTCCACGAAGATCTGCAAGTTGCCATGCAGGAGCCTGTCCAGCTGGTTGGGTCGGCAGCTGCGTGGGGCGGTGGAAATACAGTTGGTGCGGGCCTGATGGTGGCCCTGCGGGTTTCCTCGGCAAGGGCCTTGCCGGGGCCCCGGCAAGGGTCTTGCCGCGGCGCCTGCTGTCATCCCCGGCAAGGTGCTTGCCGGAGGCCTTGTGGTCCTCCTTGGCTGGGATCCCGCCAAGGGTCGTCGTCTTCTTAGCTTGTATCTGATCTTGGATGTCTTCACAAAGATCTGCATGCCACCACGGGGATATCTCCCGAATCCTCGCCCCATGGGGGCAGTGTACTCAAGGGTGATCCGCTTCGTAGGCGTGGCGCGATCTGCCGCGGCAAGGGTCTTGCCGGGGCTGCCATAGCCGGCCCCGGCAAGGGTCTTGCCAGGGCTGCTGAAACTGGCTCCCGGCAAGGATCTTGCTGGGGAAAGCCGCTTCGTCCCTTTGCTCTTTGTGGTCTTGTTCTTGGTGTTGTTCCAGTCTCCATCAAGCTTCGGTCTTACCCCGGCTCACCTCCCTTGCCATTCTTGGTGTGGTGGTGCCCGTGGCTCAGACTGCCCGTGCACAGTCATAGGGGTACAAAAAGTGTACCCCTCTTTTTGTACACCGATAGTCTGGTTGCGATGCGCGTCCAGGCCAGCGGGGCAAGCAGCTGAGATGGCGTGGTGGAATGGTCTTCACGAAGATCTGCATGCCACCATGCAGGTGCTTGACTAGCTGGACCAGGAACCACATACCGCCACGTGGGTACCTGCCTGGGCTAGTGGGTCGGCCTCCGAGCTGGGGCGATGTTGGGGCGGCAAGGGCTTGCCGCGGTCCTGCGTCTGTTCCCGGCAAGGGTCTTGCCGGGACCTCCGTCAGCATTCTTGGCAAGAGGCTTGCCGGGGCTTCTACGAGTGTCCTCGGCAAGAGGCTTGTTAGGGCCTCCGGGTGTCTTCGATGAGGAGCCCTGTCGGGGCCTCATGGGCATCCTCGGCAAGGAGCCTTATGGTTACCTTGTCATCTGGTTCTCATCTTGGGAGTCATAGACCTTTGTCTTTACAAAGATCTGCATGACATCCCATGGGTGCCTCCCGAGCCTTGGTCCCAACGCCGCTAATGATGTCGCAGCCCCTAGGCTCAAGGGTGGCTGCAACAGAGGCGTTTGGGTGAGTTGCCAGGCAAGGGTTCTTGCCGGGGGTGCGCAGGCCGCCTCGGCAAGAGGCTTGTTGGGGGAGAGCATGTTTTATGGCTTGGCCTTCTTGTGCCACCGTCTTGGCGTTGATTTGGTAAGTTTGTGTCTCTAGCTTCCCTCCTCTGTCTTGTTATGTGTGATCGCATGGGTGGCTCTGACGGCCCGTGCACAAGAAAGGGGTATAAAAGAGCACCCCTACTTTTGTACACCGACAGCGCGCGACCGCTTTCACCCCGAGAAAACCTTGCCGGGAAATAGCACCACGTTCTTTTCCACCATACCACAATCAATCCATCAAAGCAGGAGTAGCGTTTTACGCCTCACGACGACCTGAACCTGGGTAAAAACTGCCTGTGTGATCTCTGTCGTGCAGTGCTACGCTTTCCGCTCTTTGTCCAATGTGCCCATCCCCCGCCAAACCAAAAAGGGACCCCTATCCCATAGGTGGCCACGCTTTTCCCGCGATATCTTTGGCGTGCCAGGTAGGGGCATCACTTGCACGAACCCGAGAGCGTGAGCAGCTTGTTGTCTTTGTCATCAGCTTCATCGTGTTCGGCTCCATCATCCATGGTGCCCAAGAAGAAGTCTGGTGCTGCAACTCACCCGTCCACTGCGAGAGCCTTGCTTCCTGCGACCTCCGATGCCACGGGGAATGTGGGGACGCATGGGAATGCAGACCCTACGGGAGACGTGGTCGACAGGCGGCATCGTTACCACACCCCCCGGGGCCGAAGCGGGGGTAGGATGCACCGGAGAAGGACAGCATCCCAGCGGCAACGCTCCATGAGGTACGAGCAGAGAGATTATTCCTTCTGTACCTCCTCGCCCAACCAAAGAGCACAGTTTTGGCGGTGTCACACGTTCTTTGGTCAATCGCATCTCTCCGGTTGCTCTCGTTGCAAACGCGACTACAGAACATGAGCCACAACCGGGATGAGCTAACCAAACCACTATGCTCGATGGAGCCACTGACCCTTATGCGTCTTCGCCTCGTCCCCACACCGTCCAAGCGGCTGGCTCACAGCGATGAGAGCATGGAGCGGTCGTCACCGGCACCATGAGAAGTCGGGTGATGCTGAGATCCACATCATCATCACCTATGCCAAGCACCACCACGGAGGCAATGGCGCGGGCCCAGTTGTTGCTGAGATTTCGGCCGATGGCCGATCATATGAATGAGTGGCGAGCCACCATCCAAAGTCTGATTGGTTTTGCCAAGTTGGGAGGATCATAGCGAGCTAGCCCGTCGCAGCCTTCCTAGCCGACGGCGACGGCCCACGCTGCTGGCCGTATTCAGGGGGCCAACCCCACGGTGCAGTCCCCACCACGGCTGCCGACCCGTGAGCCACGCAATCAGGAGCCAGACAATGTCTCGAAAGCCTTATCGAACCATCGAGCGCATCAAGGCGAACAGCGAGCCCTGGAGGGCAGGCAGGGAAGCGCACGCGCGTCACCATCGAGCAACGGCGCGGCGACCACTACCAGCCCGACGGGCATGATGGCCCCAATGTCGACAAGCCCGCATTCGACCAGGGTGGGTACCTGCCTTTCGAGGCAGGGTGCCCTGCCTTCACCCATGAGCTGCGGCAAGTCCGTTGGCCGTCCACTCGCACTTTCAAACCAGAGATTCCAGAGAAGTATGATGGAAGATTGAACCCCGTAGAGTTCTTGAGCATCTATACCATCACTGTTCAAGCTGCCTGGGAAGGGATGATAATGTATTAGCCAACTACTTCCATTTGGCACTCAAGCCAAATGAGAAGTCTTCGCTGATGCATCTATCGGAGAACTCCATTTGACCTAGGCTGACCTGTGTCATGAGTTCGTGGGCGCCTTCACGGGTGGGCACCAAGAACCAAGGAAACCCAGCGATTTGAAATTACTCCCGCAGAAGAAAGGAGAAACTATGCAGAAGTACATGTAGAGGTTCAATCGAGTCCACAGAAATATTCCAGACATCCACCCAGCTGCAGTGATAGCAGCATTCCAGTCCAACGTGCGCAATCGTCGAATATCTTCTAAGATGAACGTTCGGTTGCCCAAGATTGTGAAGGAGCTTTACTGTCACATCCCTAGTCAGTGCTTGAATTAGGACTAGCTAGAGTGTGCATCATGTTTACTTTCAAAATAAACTTGAAATGGGAATGACAGAAACCCCAGCACCCCTCTTCTAACAACTAGGGTTTAATAAAATCTTTTCCAATGTACCCAAAATGTCCTTCAAAAATGTTCATCATTTCTGCCTTGGTCTTAAACCTCTGCCAAAAATGGTGCACAATTTTCTAGGACACCCAAGGTCTCTGGATTAATTCATATGGTATTTGCATTTGGGCATTTAAATGCTATAAAATATTCTATGTGCCCAAATAATCATAAACTAAAATATTCCATACTGTTCATTTTATAAACAGTGGGCATGACTAGTTTTATGAGTTAAAAAATGTTCTGGCATTTTATTTAATTCAACAAAGTTGCAAAAGAAATGAAACAGAAAGCAAATAGAAAAAAATAGAGAAAGGCAGACTTACCTGAGCCCACCTACCTGCCTGGCCCAGCCCACCAGGGGCATCCCCGGCTTCTTCGCTGTGCCAGCATACGAAGTAGCTCGGTGGCGAGCGCCGCCGACGCGTCGGCCACCTCCTGCCTGCCTGGCTGGCCTCCTTGACCCTCTGGATGGAACCGGACGACGCCACGCAGACCCCCTCAACCGTTTCCCCCTCTCCCCCGTGCCTCTCCCCTTCTCTCTCCCCTCCGCCGAGCTCCACCGAGCGAGCTCGTCGCCGTCGATCGCTGCCACCACGCCCTACGCCTCCCCCTCGCCTCCCCAACACACCATTACCTCCGCCGCATCACCCCGAAGCTCCCCACCGACGCACACGATGCCAGAAGCTCTGCAATGCCCTCCCCGCTGTCGTCTTCAACCTTTGGCACCAGAGATCGCCGACGCCCGTACGCCGCCGTCCGACATTCCCCGAGCTCACTTCGACGCCCTCTGCGACCGCTGTGAGCTCACGCTTCGAACCCCTCTCTCCACGGGCTCGATTACGCTTTGTAGCCGCCGCCCCCTTGCTGACCGTAGCTCACCGCCGCCGGCCACCTCGCCGCCGTGGCCACAGCCACTGTGCCTCGCAGCTGAGCACTCCATTAGGATCAGTAGATCACCAGCAAGCTAATGCCAGCTTTAACTTCTCCTACCGTGCACCACAACGCCGTCCCAGCCAACTCCGTGCGAGCGCCGCCGCGAACGAGCTCGTCGCCGTCGACTTCGGCGACCTTTTGACTAACCAGTGGCACCGTTGGATGCGGTGCATCACCAGGAGCACTTAGAGCCCATCCGCGCGACAAATGGTCGCCGGAACAAGGATTCCGACGAGTCACCGCCGTGCGAAATGGTCGCCGCCGGCCAAACTCCGTCGGGCTGACGTGGCCTGTTAATTAGGAGCTAACAGTAATTCGATTAACCACCATAGTCACTGACAGTGGGCCCCTTTGCTTAGTCAAACCCAGTCAAATCTAGTTTTGACCGGAATTAGCTCCAGAGACACTGACATGAGGGACCCACCAGTCAGGTTTGACCTGGATCAGGTCTGTTGACTTGCTGACGTCAGCATGATGTCATGCTGACGCAGTAAATGATTTTCTGGGATTATTTGATTTAAAACAATTCAGGAAATTCCAGAAAATGCTTTAAACTTCAAAAAATCATATAAATTCAACAGTAGCTTAGATGGAACAGATTTATATATGAAAATTGATCAGAAAAATCCAGTTTTTCCAATGGCACTGGTTTCATGCATGTTTGAGCAAGTTAACCTTGCTGTATAGATTAAAACATGTTAATGCACTTAAATAAATAATAGTTTGAGTTTCAATTTGAATCTTTGATTCAAATGGGCTCAAACCCTTCTGGTTATAGTTGCATTAGCCCAAAACACATGCATCTTGCCATATCATGAGCATGAATCATATTGTTGCATTTGTTTGCTTACTGATTGTATCGCCGGTATTCTCCGTGTTAGGTCCTGCTCCCGAGAATACTTCTGCGTATCTAGCAGAAGAGCAGTACTCGACAATCACTCTGTCAGGCAAGCAATCATTGATCATTCCGATACAAACCCATCTTCTCGCTCCTGCTCTCTTTTACTGCATTAAGGCAACAGTGTGTGAACTGCTACTTGTTGCGGTAGTTGAACCCTATTCCCTTGCATGACCTGTCGTTGCCACAGTAAATAGTTGAAACCCACTAGCGTGTGTAGGAGTTGTTTGAGCCATGTGATGTGTGATCCACCATGCTATTTTTTATGTTGCCTGCTATGCTTAGAGTTGTGTCAGGTCTGGTTCATCTGGGTGATGGATTAGAGTGAAATTATCATACCGGTAAAGAGAAGGAAGTGTGGAACATGTTTGGTAAAGGTATCGATGAAAGGCCATGTAGGAGTATGTGGTGGGTTGTTTCATTGGAATCGTCCATAGGACCTGAGATCTGTATGTGTGGTTCAAGTTACAGCTACTACCACACATTGGGCCCTGAAATATGACCCCGCTCGACTTATTGACTGCCCATGTTCTATGTCCAGGAGTTGCAACTAGTTTCTGGTGTTTGTAGTTTACTGGTGGTCATGCACAGTGCTGACCCTCAGGGTGGGCTGTGATGCGACAGGTACGTGGCACGGTGTACCGGTTGCCCGTTTGGTGACTCGGGAACCCTGTACACATCGTTTGGGGCTGTGAGCGACACCCCTGCGGGATCTCCCCACGGATGGAACCCAAATAGGCGATAAACCTGGACGAGAGACTTGAGTGGTTGGTTAGGTCGTGGTCTACACCCACGTCGGCTTTCGCTTGAAGTCTGCCGACCACATGTCGTGTGCAGACGCTAAGTGGTGAAAACATGTGTGAAGAAGTACACCCCTGCAGGGTTACCAATCTATTCGAATAGCCGTTGTTCGAGGTACGGATTACTTGATTACTCTTACAGTTCATAGACAAGTTGATGGATACTACTAAAAGCCTCAAGATAAGTGTGAGTGCCGTGGATGGCCCTTCCGTAGGATGACGGAAGAGGATCCTCGGTGGTGTATTGTTGTGGTGAGTAGAGGACTCGTGTACGTAGTAATATCTTGCAATCTGTTGAGAGTTGTAGTATAGGTTAGCCAAGAGTCAAAGCTGGCTTTCTGCTATGAGCTCCACTACCCCCTGTTGATAATGTTGCATGTATGATAGGTTCTGTTGTAAGACTTGTTGAGTACCTTTGTACTCATGTTTGCTTAATAACTGTTGCAGAGGAGAACCCTGCCCCTTCTGATGGGTTCTACATAGACGTTGACATCGACGAGTAGCTTGCTACCCAGACGAAGGTCTGGAGCTTGTGAAGGGCCTTGTCGATAGTCAGGCTACACCAAGCCTGTTTTATTTTCTAAGTTGTCTGTACTCAGACATGTAGCTTCCACTTGTGCTTGTATGACTGTATGACTTGAGTGTTGGGTCATGTGACCCGTACCTGTATGGATATGTTATGTATGGCTCTTGGAGCCTCTTAAATAAAGTACTTTGAGTCATCGAGTTCTATTGTGATGCAATGTTGTATTTGCACATATTGAGCATATTGTGTGTATGATTGAAATGCTTGGTATGTGTGGGATCCGACACCTAGTTGTTTTCCTTTGGTAGCCTATCTTACAGGGAAATGCCTCCTAGTGCTTCCAATGAGCCTTGGTAGCTTGCTACTGCTCGGAACATGTAAGCTGGCCGGCATGTGTCCTTCTTCGTTCTTGTGTCTGTCCCTTAGGGGAAATGTCACGCGTTGTTCCTTTAAGTCCATGTAGCTTGCTACAACTTGGGTTCATACGTTGATGACCGACACGTTCGTTGATGGGTCATGGATGCATGTCTCAGTAATTTAGTGCCACTTTTGGTTTATAACTAGCCATGTCAGCCCGGGTTCTCTGTCATATGGATGCTAGCGACACTGTCATATACGTGTGCCAAAATGCGCAAACGGTCCCGGGCCAGGTAAGGTGGCACCCGTGGGGATACCGTGCGTGAGGCCGCAAATTGATATGACGTGTTACAGCTAGATCGGTGTGGCTTAGGATCGGGGTCCTGACAGCGTTGGCATCAGAGCTGGACTGCCTGTAGGTTTCTCAAGCCAAACTGGTCGATATTGAGTCTAGAAAAATTCTTAGTTATATGTAGGGGAATTGATTGTGGAAGGGAACGTAAGGCTCTTTTACTCCTTTACCTTATGTTCTTCTGATCTGAGTCAGTCTATTCATTCTATGGGGATTTAGGACTAGGCCTCTTATCCTTACTAGGTTCACGTGTTACTATTTCGTAGACTCTTAGGATTGCTGGTTTCAAGCCTCAGTTCAGTTTCTACCCTTTCAGTATGATGATTTGTTGGACCCGGAACCTTGATATGATATTGTTGAGTGGCTATGCTATCATTTGTATGATGTCTCAAAAATTCTTTTGAGCATTTATACTTGTTATGCTGCCCGATTTCTTCCAGAAACACTAATGCCCTTGCATTACTTCGTGTTTCAGATGTCTGGCCGCACACCTCACCAAGTGGTTCGTTTGACTCGGTGCATTAATGTGCCCGGTCACACGGCCATGCTAGTCCGTGTGTTGATTGAGACCGGTTACCGCTGGTATCCTGAGTACACCGTGGAGGAACAGTACCGGGATTTCAATCAGAGTCAGTATTTCTGCACAGTCGGGATATACCCTTCATATCCCGGAGCTAACGACCCCATCCATTGGTCTTATGGACTCGGGGTTACCATCGAGATGGCAGTGCAGGATGCCGCTTATTCGATGATGACCATCCTTCGGGCTAGGCATGCCCTGTTGCTGAACACTGAGTCTGTTACATGCCAGCCTCACTTCCCGGAGAGGAAGGCTACTACACTGGACTGTATACTGATGCTGCTCATGAAGAGCCACTGCTTCAGACTACTGTTCAGATGCTGGAGGATAGGGACCGTGAGGTCCGTGCCCTCCGAATGGAGTTGTATAACACTCGAGCCGCCCACTGGACTACTTTGACACGGCTTGCACCTGCTGTGCATGCCGGATATCTGGATATGCGGGATTGGTACCCCGTGCAGACTCGTCTGCCTGATCGTATGGATTGGCGTGACGTTGGGGGTATTACACCTCCACGTGGGCGTCGGTTACCACCAGCATCGGGACCGAGGCCACATCCATGTCCCTATGGTCCATAGCCTTTGAGTGCTCGAGAGTTTCAAGATCCATCTGTTCCACTCCCAGGCTATGGTGGTAATCTCTACGAAGATTACTACGCGAATGTCTGAGCTAGACCGTTGCAGTAGTAGTATCGTAGTAGTTGTATTTCCATAGTCCTGCGTGTCTCGTGGAATATGACTTAGTTAGTACTGAGTTCCGGAGGTGTAGTTAAATAATGTATAGGAGCTTGGAATGCCTCTGATGGGATGTATCGTCTTTCACCGCAGTTGTACTTTAGCCTTGGCTTGTACTAAACTATGTATGGTGTGTATGACCACTGGTGTATATTTGGCAGTTTCTATATTACCATGTCGTACGGATGAACATCTCTGCATTCCGTGTCATCCATTACATTCTGCACTCCTATGTCAAGTTTTTGCCATCCTTGTCTAAACCGTTGTTTTGTTTTCCTAGGATGGTCAACACTCGCAGCACTCCTGCTGCTCAGGAGCAGGGTGAGGCTAGTGGGGCTAGAGATGAGAATCTGCCCCAGCCACCCTCCCTGGCTGAAGTTATGCTCGAGGCAGAACGGAACAAGAGAGAGACCAACCGTCTGCTGGAACGCATAGAGCAGAACACTGGGTTCCGTCAGAGGAATGACGTGGTGTCAATCAATGACTTTATCAAGATGTGCCCACCAAAGTTCCACCACTCCACTGAACCTCTGGATGCGGATGACTGGCTTCGTAGTATCACCCACAAGCTACACTCTGCCCGTGTGGCCGAAGCTGACAAGGTTACCTACGCCGCCTACCATCTTGAGGGCCCTGCCAGTCTCTGGTGGGAGAACTTTGAGGCTATACGTCCTGCTGGCCAAGTCACTACTTGGGTTGAGTTTAGTGAGGCATTCCGTGAATATCACATTCCGGAAGGTCTCATGGATCGCAAGCGGGAGGAATTCTGCAATTTCACCCAGGGCCGGTTAACGGTGGATGGCTATAGTCGCGAGTTTGGCAACTTGGCACGCTATGCACCTGAGGAAGTATCCAACGATGCCAAGAAGCAGGCGAGGTTCCCCAAGGGACTCAACCCTGAACTCCGCCGAGATCTACGTCTCCACGAGTGCACTTCCTTCCAGAAGTTGGTGAACAAAGCTATCAGTGCTGAGACGGGCCAGACTGATTTCGAAGCCACACGCAAGCACCCTCGTGACTTTGGTTCATCATCCGGCTCTAGCTCTCGCAAGCGCCTTGTGTGGGTTCCTAACACTGCTCTGCACCCAAGTACACACCGAGGCCATCCTATGAGGCGCCTCGCCCAACTCAACAGTATGCACCTGCCAAGACTTATGGAGGACCACCGACCAATTTTGCTCCATGCACTGGCACTGTGACATGCTTCAAGTGTGGAGAACCAGGGCACTACGTGCGTGAGTGTCCCCAGAACCAGCCTGGAAAACCCTGTTGGCCGTGGTAAGCCAACCGGCAAGGTGAATTATGTCAAGCCAATCCCCACTGCATGTGGTCATGTCAACTATGTTTCTGCTGAGGAAGCTTATGAGGATCCTAACGTCGTCCTTGGTACGCTTCTCGTTAACTGCCATCCGGCATCTGTTCTTGTCGATACTGGAGCATCCCATTCGTTCATATCTGAGAGCTATGCTCGAATGCACAAACTGACTTTTTGTGACATGCCTACTTCCATGGTTATTCAAACTCCTGGTTCAAAGTGGCAAACCTCTAGGGTAAGCCATGGAAATGAAATCCTTGTCGATAGACTTGTTTTCATTGCATCTCTAATCGCTCTCAAGTCCTCGGACATAAACATCATCTTGGGTATGGATTGGATGACAACTCATTACGCCAAGATCGATTGCTACACTAGGACTGTTCAACTTACACACCCATCCGGCAAGACAGTAAATGTCTTGACCCGAATGGCTGAGCGTCAGCTCTACTCTCTTAATGCCAGCCCTCTACCAGAACTCGAAGATATTCCGGTAGACCGTGACTTTCCGAATGTTTTTCCAGAAGAACTGCCAGGAGTTCCACCTGACAGAGATGTCGAGTTCGTGATAGAACTTATTCCAGGAACTATCCCAATCTCTAGGAGACCTTATAAAATGGCACCCCTAGAATTAGCTGAGCTTAAGAAACAACTCGATGAGTCCTTGAAAAAGGGTTTCATCCGTCCAAGTTCTTCCCCTTGGGCTTGTCCCGTCCTCTTCATCAAGAAGAAGGATGGAACGGAACGGATGGTTGTAGATTAACGACCTGTCAATCTGGTCACTATAAAAAACAAGTATCCGCTCCCCAGGATCAACGACATGTATGATCAGCTCGCTGGATCCTCAGTCTTTTCCAAACTGGATTTGAGGTTGGGCTACCATCAAATCAAAATCAAGAACGGGGACATTCCTAAAACAGCTTTTGTTACTCGTTATAGCCAATACAAGTACACCGTCATGTCCTTCAGATTAACCAATGCCCCAGCCACCTTCTCCCGGCTAATGAATTCTATATTCGTGGAGTATTTGGATAAATTCGTCGTGGTATTCCTCGATGATATACTCATCTACTCCAAGAACAAGAAGGATCATGCCGAGCATCTAAGGCTGGTATTGACGAAACTTCGAAAGCACCGCCTTTTATGCCAAATTATCTAAATGTGAATTCTGGTTGCCGGAAGTGGCCTATCTACGTCATGTGATCTCTGGCAAGGGTATTGCTGTCAATCCCGAGCGAGTTCAAGCCATCCTTTATTGGACTCCCCCTGAATCGGTCAAGCAAGTTAGGAGTTTCCTTGGCTTAGCGAGCTATTGTCGACGCTTCGTCGATAATTTCTCCAAGGTTGCTAAACCTCTAACTGAACTCCTCAAGAAAGATAAAAAGTTTGAGTGGACCCCACAGTACGAGTCCACCTTTCAGGAACTGAAAAGACGCCTGACATCTGCACCCGTACTGGTACCACCAGATTTCTCCAAGGACTTTATTATCTACTGCGACGCCTTGCGACAAGGACTAGGTTGCATACTCATGCAAGATCGTCAAGTGATTGCTTACGCATCCCAACAGTTGCGTCCACAGGAGGATAACTATCCTACACATGATCTAGAGCTTGCAGCTGTAGTCCACGCAATCAAAACATGGCGACATTACCTTCTTGGTAATCGCTGCGAAATTTTCACCGATGACCAAAGTCTGAAATACATCTTCACCCAACCGGATCTAAATCTCAGGCAAAGACGTTGGGTTGAGTTTCTCATAGATTACGACTTAGGAATCACTTACACCCCTGGGAAGGCCAATGTCATGGCTGACGCACTAAGTCGTAAGTCTTATTGTAACAACTTGATGTTACAACAATGGCAACCACTTCTTTACGAGGAATTTCGTAAGCTTAACCTTCACATTGTTCCTCGAGGATTCCTTTCCACCTTGGTGGCGAAACCTACCCTTACGGATCAAATCATAGCTGCCCAGAAGCGTGATAAGGGTATATCCCGACTCCAGGAGAGCATTGCTAGCGGAGTCGCTAGAAGTTTCTCTACGGATGATCGAGGTGTTGTCTTCTTTGAGAACCGTTTAGTGGTTCCCAAGAACCAACATCTGCGGCAGCTGATTCTTAGGGAGGCTCATGAATCACCTCTCACGATTCATCCCGGTAGTACCAAAATGTATCGGGATCTACGCCAGAGGTTCTGGTGGACTAGGATGAGAAATCGCTCAATTTATTGCTAACTGCGACGTTTGTCATCGAGTCAAAGGAGAGCATCAACGGCCTACTGGCACCCTCCAACCTTTAGCTATTCCTGAATGGAAATGGGACAAGATCAGTATGGACTTCATTACCGGGTTTCCCAGGACCAGGAATGGGAATAATGCTATCTTCGTCGTTATTGACCGCCTCTCCAAAGTAGCTCATTTCCTGCCTGTTCGAGAGAGTATTACCGCTAGCCAGCTAGCGGATTTGTATATCTCTCGGATAGTATCACTTCATGGTGTGCCGTTGGAGATTAACTCAGACCGTGGAAGTCTTTTCACTTCACGATTTTGGGAAAGTTTCCAGAATGCTATGGGAACTCATCTCTCTTTCAGCACCGCCTTCCATCTTCAGTCAAGTGGTCAAGTGGAACGAGTCAATCAAATTCTGGAAGATATGCTTCGAGCCTCTGTCATATCTTTCGGTATGGATTGGGAGAAGTGTCTTCCATTTGCCGAATTCGCTTATAACAATAGTTATCAAGCCAGCTTGGGCAAGGCTCCCTTTGAAGTTTTATATGGACGAAGGTGTCGAACACCTCTTAACTGGTCAGAAACCGGGGAAAGACAATTCTTTGGTTCGGATATGATCCAGGAAGCAGAAGAGCAAGTTCGCATCGTTCGTGAGAAATTGAAAACAGCCCAGTCTCGCCAGAAGAGCCAATATGATAGTCATCATAAGGCTGTGACTTTTGAAGTCGGCGATAAGGCTTATCTTTGGGTTACTCCTCTTAAGGGAACCCATCGCTTCGGTATCAAAGGCAAATAGGCCCCTCGTTACATCGGTCCTTTTCGCATTCTTGCCAAACGAGGAGAAGTTGCCTACCAATTGGAATTACCTCGGCACCTTTCCAGAGTTCATGATGTCTTCCACGTTTCTCAACTCAGGCGTTGCTTCTCGGATCCTATCCACGGAGTGGACCACGAAACGCTTGATCTCCAGGACAGTCTAACATATCGAGAATACCCTGTTCGTATTCTTGATCAAACCGAGCGCACCACTCGACGTCACAATATCAAGTTTCTCAAGGTTCAACGGTCACATCATTCCGAGAGTGAAGCTACTTGGGAAAGGCAGGATCGTCTTCGACTTGAGTACCCCACCCTCTTTCCGGAAGAACCCGAATCTCGGGACGCGATTCTTTTGAGTGGGGGTGAGTTGTCACATCCCTAGTCAGTGCTTGCATTAGGACTAGCTAGAGTGTGCATCGTGTTTACTTTCAAAAGAAACTTGAAATGGGAATGACAGAAACACCAGCACCCCTCTTCTAACAACTAGGGTTTAATAAAATCTTTTCCAATGTAACCAAAATGCCCTTCAAAAATGTTCATCATTTCAGCCTTGGTCTTAAACCTCAGCCAAAAATGGTGCACAATTTTCTAGGACACCCAAGGTCTCTGGATTAATTCATATGGTATTTGCATTTGGGCATTTAAATGCTATAAAATATTCTATGTGCCCAAATAATCATAAACTAAAATGTTCCATAATGTTCATTTTATAAACAGTGGGCATGACTAGTTTTATGAGTTATAAAAATGTTCTGGCATTTTATTTAATTCAACAAAGTTGCAAAAGAAATGAAACAGAAAGCAAATAGAAAAAAATAGAGAAAGGCAGACTTACCTGAGCCCACCTACCTGCCTGGCCCAGCCGGCCCAGCCCACCAGGGGCATCCCCGTCTTCGTCGTCGTGCCAGCATACGAAGCAGCTCGGTGGCGAGCGCCGCCGACGCGCCGGCCATCTCCTGCCTGCCTGGCTGGCCTCCTTGACCCTCTGGATGGAACCGGACGACGCCACGCAGACCCCCTCAACCGTTTCCCCCTCTCCCACGTGCCTCTCCCCTTCTCTCTCCCCTCCGCCGAGCTCCACCGAGCGAGCTCGTCGCCGTCGATCGCTGCCACCGCACCCTACGCCACCCCCTCGCCTCTCCAACGCACCATTAGCTCCGCCGCATCACCCCGAAGCTCCCCACCGACGCACACGATGCCAGAAGCTCTGCAACGCCCTCCCCGCTGTCGTCTTCAACCTTCGGCACCGGAGATCGCCGACGCCCGTACGCCGCCGTCCGACATTCCCCGAGCTCACTTCGACGCCCTCTGCGACCGCTGTGAGCTCACGCTTCGAACCCCTCTCTCCACGGGCTCGATTACGCTTTGTAGCCGCCGCCCCCTTGCTGACCGTAGCTCACCGCCGCCGTCGTGGCCACAGCCACTGTGCCTCGCAGCTGAGCACTCCATTAGGATCAGTAGATCAGCAGCAAGCTAATGCCAGCTTTAACTTCTCCTACCGTGCACCACAACGCCGTCCCGGCCAACTCCGTGCGAGCGCCGCCACGGACGAGCTCGTCGCCGTCGACTTCGGCGACCTTTTGACCAACCAGTGGCACCGTTGGATGCGGTGCATCACCAGGAGCACTTAGAGCCCATCCGCGCGACAAATGGTCGCCGGAACAAGGATTCCGACGAGTCACCGCTGTGCAAAATGGTCGCCGCCGGCCAAACTCCGGCGGGCTGACGTGGCCTGTTAATTAGGAGCTAACAGTAATTAGATTAACCACCATAGTCACTGACAGTGGGCCCCTTTGCTTAGTCAAACCCAGTCAACTCTAGTTTTGACCGGAATTAGCTCCAGAGACACTGACATGAGGGACCCACCAATCAGGTTTGACCTGGATCAGGTCTGTTGACTTGCTGACGTTAGCATGATGTCATGCTGACACAGTAAAGGATTTTCTGGGATTATTTGATTTAAAACAATTCAGGAAATTCCAGAAAATGCTTTAAACTTCAAAAAAATCGTATAAAATCAATAGTAGCTCAGATGGAAAAGATTTATATATGAAAATTGATCAGAAAAACCCAGTTTTTCCAATGGCACTGGATTCATGCATGTTTGAGCAAGTTAACCTTGCTGTATACATTAAAACATGTTAATGCGCTTAAATAAATAATAGTTTGAGTTTCAATTTGAATCTTTGATTCAAATGGGCTCAAACCCTTCTGGTTATAGTTGCATTAGCCCAAAACACATGCATCTTGCCATATCATGAGCATGCATCAGATTGCTGCATTTGTTTGCTTACTGATTGTTTCGCCGGTATTCTCCGTGTTAGGTCCTGCTCCCGAGAATACTTCTGCGTATCCAGCTGAAGAGCAGTACCCGACAACCACTCTGTCAGGCAAGCAATCATTGATCATTCCGATACAAACCCATCTTCTCGCTCCTGCTCTCTTTTACTGCATTAAGGCAACAGTGTGTGAACTGCTACTTGCTGCGGTAGTTGAACCCTATTCCCTTGCATGACCTGTCGTTCCCACAGTAAATAGTTGAAACCCACTAGCATGTGTAGGGAGTTGTTTGAGCCATGTGATGTGTGATCCACCATGCTATTTGTTTATGTTGCATGCTATGCTTAGAGTTGTGTCAGGTCTGGTTCATCTGGATGATGGATCAGAGTGAAATGATCATACCGGTAAAGAGAAGGAAGTGTGGAACATGTATGGTAAAGGTATCGATGAAAGGTGATGTAGGGTGGCACCCTAATCAGCAGAACTTTCACGATTGGAGAATATTCCACGACGAACACGGAGAACACAAGGAGGAAACGGAGGAAAACACGAGGGGAAACACTCAAATCAACACAAATATGATCACACAAGTGCTAGATCCACGATACACATCGAGATACACGGTCCATAGTCAATGACGGTGGTACAAGGATAGTCTTCTCTCGGAGGAGGTCTTGGATATCCCTTGGGATCTTCCCCGATGTGGAGGTCTTGAATCCGAGATGGATCTTCTCCGAAGAGGCCGCGGTCTCGTAGGAGAGAATCCACAGAGGTCTGTAATGAGCTATCCAAAAGCTAACCCTAAACGATGTGGGGAAAGGAGTATATATAGTGTACGGAGCGAAGGGATACACGGGCCTCGGCCCAAAGGATGCGCACAGGCATTCAGGGGCCGGACGTCCGGGCGACGGGCCGGATGTCCGGGGCTTCGCGGGGCGCCGGATGTCCGGGGCGAGGGGCCGGATGTCCGGGCTAGAGGGGTTGAGTCTCGGGTAACCTCTGTGGAGTGGTGCCGGATTTCCGGGCCCGAGGCCGGATGTCTGGGCCTTGCTTGGCCGGATGTCCGGGGCCTGGCCGGACGTCTGGGCCCTGTAGCCTCTGCTGCTGGTGGCTTTCTGTAGCTGATTGTCCAGGGGCCGGATGTCCGGGCCAGAGGGCCGGATGTCCGGGCCAGAGGGCCAGATGTCCGGGGCCTGGAGCCTTCTTCTGCCCTTCTCGATGCAAAACCTCGTCCGTGAACTTGGGGACTTGTCCATCTTCACGCCCTTCTCCAATGTGGTCTTCTTCACACCTGAGCACACAAAGCAACCATGTCTCGCAAGATTCGTATGGAAGTAGGGCTAGGAGCGACGGCACCTCGGTCTCGAGAGCTATAGCACGAGCACGTGTCATTGGTCCTTGAGGCACTTGACGAGGTGAAGGAGGGTCCATGGGGATGACCTCGGGATGCTCTGCATCATCTCCCCTCCCTTGGGAAATATCCGACCTCGGATCGAAATCTTCATCACCATGGAAAGGAGATAGATCGTGGATGTTGAAAGTGTCGCTCACGGAGTACTTGTCGCGTGGAATGTCGATCTTGTAGGCGTTGTTGTTGTTGCGTGCTAGCACCTTGAAAGGTCCGTCGGCGCGAGGTAGTAGTTTGGACTTGCGCTCTTGTGGGAAACGGTCCTTGCGAAGATGTAGCCAAACAAGATCTCCCGGTTCGAACACCATTGGTGCCTTGTTGACATTGAGCTTGCTGGCAAGACGATGTACTTATCGCTCGATCATTGCTCTTGTATCTTCGTGCACCTTCTTGAGATAGCTTGCTCGTGCACTTGCGTCCATGTTCTTGCGCTCTTGGAGAGGTAGTGGTAGGATGTCCAATGGGGACAACGGGTTGAAGCCGTAGACGACCTCGAAGGGTGACTTGCCGGTGGTCGAATGTCTTGCATGGTTGTAGGCGTACTCGGCGATGGGCAAGCATTGCTCCCATTCCTTGATGTTCCTCTTGATCAACACGTGAAGAAGCGTCGAAAGCGTGCGGTTTGTCACCTCCGTTTGGCCGTCCGTTTGTGGATGGTACGCCGAAGAGAATAGTAGCTTGATTCTGAGCTTAGCGCATAGGGTTTTCCAAAAGTAGCTCAAGAACTTGACGTCCCGGTCCGACACGATCGTTTTGGGCACACCATGTAGACGGATGACCTCCCTACAAAAGAGATTTGCAACATGTGAAGCATCGTCTATCTTGTTACAAGGAATGAAATGAGCCATTTTAGAAAATCTATCCACGACAACTAGCACGGAGTCTTTTCCATTTTGAGTCCTAGGCAATCCAAGTACAAAATCCATGCTTATGTCTTCCCATGGATGGTATGGAATAGGAAGAGGCATGTAAAAACCATGTGATTGAGCTTTGGACTTAGCTTTGCGGCATGTAGAACATCGGTTGGTGAGGCGTGAGAAGTCAGGGAGCATCTTGGGCCAAAAATAGTTCTTAGAGAGGGTAGCAAACGTCTTGTCGCGTCCAAAGTGTCCCATGAGTCCCCCTCCATGCGATTCCTGCAAAAGGAGCAAACAAAGCGAAGACTCGGGAATGCAAAGTTTGTTAGCTCTCATAAGATATCCATCCTTGATGTAGTAACGTTCCCAAGAAGTGTGAGTCAAGCACTTAGCGTAAGCATTTGCAAAGAAAGGATCATGCTCATATAAATCTTTTATCTTCTCAAAGCCAATCACATTCAACTCAAGTTGTGTTACAAGCATGCATTTGCGGGAAAGGGCGTCCGCCACAACATTTTCTTTGCCTTTGATGTACTTGATGACATAGGGAAAAGACTCAATGAACTCACTCCATTTAGCATGACGCTTGTTCAACTTAGTTTGACCTTTGAGATACTTGAGAGTCTCATGGTCCGTATGAAGAATGAATCCATGAGGTCGAAGATAATGTTCCCAAACACGTAAAACTCTCACCAAGGCATAAAGCTCTTAATCGTAAATGGGGTAGTTAAGTTGCGCTCCGGATAGCTTCTCGCTAAAGTACGCAATTGGGCGCTTTTCTTGCATTAGCACGCCACCTATGCTGGTACCACTAGCGTCACAATGAATCTCAAACGGTTTGTCAAAGTTTGGGAGGGCTAGAAGTGGTGCGTGGGTAAGCAAGCTTTTTAGCTCATTGAACGCGGTGTCTTGCGAAGGACCCCAAATGAAGGGTGCGTTCTTCTTGCTCAAAGCGTGTAGAGGCATAGCAATGGTGCTAAAGTCCTTCACAAAACATCAATAGAAACCGGCTAGACCAAGGAAACTACGCACTTGCATGAGATTCGTTGGTTGAGGCCAAGTTTTAATTGCTTCAATTTTAGTTTCATCAACGTGAACACCTTGTGAAGAAACGACAAATCCTAGGAAGACAACCTTGTCAACGCCGAAAGTGCATTTCTCCATATTAGCATATAAGCGCTCTTTCCAAAGGGTTTGTAAAACCAAACGAATGTGTGTCACATGGTCCTCTAGAGTCTTGCTAAAAACGAGGATATCATCAAAGTAGACCACTACAAAGACACCTATGTAGGGTCGAAGACAAAAATGCATAAGACGCATAAATGAACTGGGTGCTTCCGATAAGCCCATTGGCATAACAAGCCACTCATATAACCCAAACTTGGTTTTGAAAGCCGTTTTCCACTCATCACCCTCTTGAATGTGAATTTGGTAGTAACCACTTTTAAGATCAATTTTTGAAAATATGGTGGCACCACATAATTCATCAAGCATGTCGTCTAAGCGTGGAATAGGGTAACGGTATCTAACGGTGATAGCATTAATAGGACGGCAATCGGAGCACATGCAAAAACTTCCATCTTTCTTAGGCACGAGAATAACCGGAACGGCACAAGGGCTTAAGCTTTCACGTACATGACCTTTGTCGATGAGTTTTTGCACTTGCCGTTGTATCTCCTTTGTTTCCTCGGGGTTGACGCGATAGGGAGCCTTGTTTGGAAGTGGTGCACCGGGTATGAGGTCGATGCGGTGTTCGATTCCGCGAAGAGGAGGTAGACCCGGAGGTAGTTCATCCGGAAAGACGTCCGAGAATTCCTGCAACAAATTAGACAACACTAAAGGTAGAGGTGGTGAAGTGTTAGTAGGTTTGGCTTCCCCTTTGCATAAAAGCACAAGGTGGAAGACACTCGATGGGTTCTCACACACTTCTCTCATCTAACTTTTGGTGGCAAATAGGACTAGTTGCTTCTTGTCGCTCATCGTGGAGTCGCTCATATTTGGCTTGTGGCTCTCACTCTCTTTTTGGTGGCTCACTCTCTCACCAATCTCTCCATGATGGTTGGTAGGTAAAAGCTTGTCGGCGGCTACTTGACTTGGAGTCATTGGTCGGAGCACGAATTCCTTGCCCTTTATCTTGAAGCTATAGTGATTTGTCCGTCCATTGTGTGTGACTCCACGATCATATTTCCATGGACGTCCAAGAATAAGGTGGCACACGAACATGGGTATCACAACACATTCAAGAGTGTCCTCGTAGGCACCAATCTTGAAAGAGGCTTGCACGGTGTGCTCGACTCGAAGAATTCCGGCGTCGTTGAGCCACTAGACCTTGTAGGGGTGAGGATGCTTCATCTTGACCAAGTGAAGCTTGTCGCATAGCTCTTCGCTTGACAAGTTGTGACAACTTCCTCCATCGATGATAACCTTGATGGAGCGTCCATTGATGTCGGCCTTTGTATGGAAAATGTGACATCGTTGGTCGTCATCTTGTTGGTGTTGGAGTGTCAAGACCTTAGAGACGACAAGATTGGGGCTTGAGTCATTGTCGCAAAACACTTGACGATCTTCTTCTTCATTCACTTGGCGATGCATAGCGACATGCTCAAGTGCTTCCATCTCATCATCGCTCATGGAGTCATAAGATCCGTCATCGTTGATGATCATGGTCCGAACAGTCTTGCACTCAAATGACTTGTGGCCTCGTCCTTGGCACTTGAAGCATTTGATGGAGCTCGTCTTGTTGTTGTCTTCGGTTGGAGTTGCAGATGATGAAGCTCTAGGCTTGAAGTTGTTGGTAGAAGATGGACGACTCGATGTAGTCGCATTCTTGTAGCTTTGCTTGTCGCCGAAGTTTGTAGATGGCTTGGTAGAGGTAGGAGGAGTAGCCGAAGTCGTTGAAGCTTGGTTGTAGGAGCCGAAGTTCTTGGAGTTGAACTTGGAGTACTTGTAGTCCTCTTGAACTTGTCGCTCCGCTTTTGTTGCTTGATGTACTAGCTCGAGGAGATTGTTATATGGTTGGAAGTCCGCAATCTTCTTGATAGGATAGTTGAGTCCATTCAAGAATCTCGCCATTGTTTGCTCTTCATCTTCCGTGATGTTTGCTCGTATCATGGCAATCTCCATCTCCTTGTAGTACTCTTCAACGGACTTGTTACTTTGCTTGAGGAGTTGTAGCTTCTTGAACAAGTCACGGTTGTAGTGGGTAGGCACAAAGCGTGCTCTCATGACTTCCTTCATTTGAGCCCAAGTGGTGATAGGAGGTTCGCCTTTTGCTTCTCTTCTCTCTATGATTTGCTCCCACCAAATGAGAACATAGTCTTGGAACTCAAGGGATGCCATGGCGATCTTCTTCTCTTCATCGAAGTTGTGAAGGCGAAAGATCTTGTCAACCTTCAATGCTCATGAGAGATAGTCTTCGGGATCAATGCTTCCGGAAAACTTTGGCATGGTGAATTTGAGCTTGCCATAACGATGCTCGTCATTGTTTCCTTGCCTATTGGGAGGGCGGTCTTGCTTTTGGCGGTTTGCCATATCATGTTGCTCTTGTCGCGCTTGAGGAGGAGCTTCTCGTTGCATTCTTGCTTGGTGGTGTCTCTCTTGCACCTCATCACAAAGGAAATCCTCTTCTTGACGAGTTTGTCAAGTGCGTGCTGCCACATTGCGGTGTGCATCTTGTAACGCTCGTTGCGCCTCCATAGCTTGAGCTTCTCGATGTTGTTGTGCTTGGCGGTTAGCCTCGGCATCAAGTTCTTCTTGGTGTTGACGTGCTCTCTCTTGTTGTTGTTGGCATAGTCGTTGTTGTTCTTGTGCTTGCTTCAGTGTAGCTTGGTTTTGACGACGTCGGCTTTCTTGCTCGTCGAATAGCTCTTCTGAACTCTTGTCATGAAGAGGTTGCCGGTTGTCATGTCGAACTTGACGTGCGGCTTGACGAAGAGTGTTAGACGTAGGTGTACTTGAGTCTTGCGTGGAGTCGGAATGTCGACTTGAGCGGCTTTGTCTTTGAGAGGATGTTGAAGAAGAACGTCGGTTGATTATCAATGTCCGGAGCTCGTTGAATTGAGTAGACATGTTGGTGTTGATGGTGTCGAATTGTTCTTTTGTTCTTTCTTCAAATTGGCGTGCGTCCTCGGTGACTTGACCAATGTACTCGCGCATAGCTTCACTCTCTTGATGTAGAGCTCGTTGGACACCGAAAAGATGTAGTTTGGTGACGTAGTTGTTCGCTTCTTGAGGATCGTCGAAGATCGGGTTGGAAGATGTACTTGGCCTATCCATCATCACAAGCAAGTATGTGAGTGGGAGAAAGGAGAAGACAATACCAAAAGTACCTTAACCGAAGTTGAAAATGGATCAATGATCACTCGATAATGTAACCCGGAAATAGCACTATTGGTACCACTTCGTGTCGATTCTCACACCTACACAATTAAAGCTTTGAGAGGAGCTTGGTTAGGATGGTGGCAAAAATGCAATCGTCAAAGTGATTCAATGATGTTGAAAATGGTTCACAATTTGCTCATGCAACAAGTAGATCACTAGCAAAGTAGCACACGGAACACACGCACGGATAGATAAATGTGGTTGTGCAACCAAGGGTGAGCGAAAATGTGGAAACCACGGAAAATGCTCGTGTTGCACAACAATAGAGAGACGCTAACCGATTGCTTAATAGGCGGATACACACTTGTGCACGACCTATAAGAGGCAAAACGTAACGACTATCTATCACAAGTATGCTATGAGTGTATGATGTGCCGATGCTTGAGCACAAGATGAGGTTGCTATGATGTATGATCTCTTTTGATGCAAGGCGTATGATGCTATTGTCCTTTTGCTTTGGTTGGCTCGTTTGCTTAAAAGCTTGTGAGCTCTTTCTTTGGGCACTTATGCATGCTTCTCGGATCAAGGTAGCTATTGTGTATGTGGGACACTCTTGTGTCACACGGAGATATGATGATATGGTATGAAGTATCTATGACTATCACTAATGTGCACAAGTGTCGTGGCCCGGCAATACTCAAATGGCTAGTCTCAATGGGAAAGCTACGCAAAGATGGTTCATAGGGTGACAATGCAATTGCAAGGTAGAATGAACAAGGTGTCGTCGATGTTACCGTCCTTGCCGAAGTGGAGCGATGGTGTTGTCGAAGTCTTGCCATTCCAAGGTAGCCTAAACATCCAAGGAAACGGTGAAACCACAACTCAAGTATCCAAGGCAAAGGGAGACAAACTTTTCAAACTCGGAGCGGTTAAGCGATGGTGGTTGCGGAAGTGGTGGTGGTATGCGGAAGGTTGGCTGGGATACCGAACTAAAATGGCGGTGGATAGTGCAAGGTGGGTG
>LR738711.1:326901433-326925455 GCA_902687465.1 Secale cereale | reverse complement strand
GGAGGCCGGATGTCCGGGCCAAGGGCCGGATGTCCGGGCCGGGCGGGATGTCCGGGGCACGGGCCGGATGTCCGGGGTGCCCGAGGCCGCGAAGAACTCCTTGCACACGGTGATTTTGGGGCCAAAATTCCTCGAATTTTGCGGAGAAAAATTGGGGAAAAGTGGAGGAAAAGCTAGATCCACTCGTGGCACAGCAAATCCATGGAACAAATTCAACAAAATCTTGCCAAATCAACATATCACAAAAAAAAATTGCGGCTCTTTTTGTGGGGAATTTTTGAAATTGGGAAGATCACAACAAAAACAAGCTAGAAGACAGGGTGTGGGGCTCCAAAATCGTGATCAACCTATGCTCATGATACCATTATATGATGTAGGGTGGAACCCTAATCAGCAGATCTTTCACGATTGGAGAATATCCCACGACGAACACGGAGAACACAAGGAGGAAACGGAGGAAAACACGAGGGGAAACACTCAAATCAACACAAATATGATCACACAAGTGCTAGATCCACGATACACATCGAGATACACGGTCCATAGTCAACGACGGTGGTACAAGGATAGTATTCTCCCGAAGGAGGTCTTGGATATCCCTTGGGATCTTCCCCGATGTGGAGGTCTTGAATCCGAGCTGGACCTTCTCCGAAGAGGCCGCAGTCTCGTAGGAGGGAATCCACAGAGGTCTGTAATGAGCTATGCAAAAGCTAACCCTAAACGATGTGGGGAAAGGAGTATATATAGTGTACGGTGTGAAGGGATACACGGGCCTCGGCCCAAAGGATGCGCGCAGGCATTCAGGGGCCAGACGTCCGGGCGACGGGCCAGATGTCCGGGGCTTCGCGGGGCGCCGGATGTCCGGGGCAAGGGGCCGGATGTCCGGGCTGGAGGGGTTGAGTCTCGGGTGCCCTCTATGGAGTGGCGCCGGATTTCCGGGCCCGAGGCCGGATGTCCGGGCCTTCCATGGCCGTATGTCTGGGGCCTGGCCGGACGTCCGGGCCCTGTAGCCTCTGCTGCTGGTGGCTTTCTGTAGCTGATTGTCCAGGGGCCGGATGTCCGGGGCCTGGAGCCTTCTTCTGCCCTTCTCGATGCAACACCTCGTCCGTGAACTTGGGGACTTGTCCATCTTCACGCCCTTCTCCAATGTGGTCTTCTTCACACCTGAGCACACAAAGCACATCCGTGTGAGGTAGCAACCATGTATCGCAAGAATCGTATGGAAGTAGGGCTAGGAGCGACATCACCTCGGTCTCGAGAGCTCTAGCACGAGCACGTGTCATTGGTCCTTGAGGCACTTGACGAGGTGAAGGAGGGTCCATGGGGATGACCTCGGGATGCTCCGCATCAAAAGGCCATGTAGGAGTACGTGGTGGGTTGTTTCATTGGAATCGTCCATAGGACCTAAGATCTGTATGTGTGGTTCAAGTTACAGCTACTACCACACATTGGGCCCTGAAATATGACCCCGCTCGACTTATTGACTGCCCATGTTCTCTGTCCAGGAGTTGCAACTAGTTTCTGGTGTTTGTAGTTTACTGGTGGTCGTGCATAGCGCTGACCCTCGGGGTGGGCTGTGATGCGACAGGTACGTGGCACGGTGTACCGGTTGCCCGTTTGGTGACTCGGGAACCCTGTACACATCGTTTGGGGCCGTGACCGACACCCCGGACGGATCTCCCCACGGATGGAACCCAAATAGGCGATAAACCTGGACGAGAGTCTTGAGTGGTTGGTTAGGTCGTGGTCTACACCCACGTCGGCTTTCGCTTGAAGTCTGCCGAGCACATGTCGTGTGTAGACGCTAAGTGGTGAAAACATGTGTGAAGAAGTACACCCCTGCAGGGTTACCAATCTATTCGAATAGCCGTTGTTCGCGGTACGGACTACTTGATTACTCTTACAGTTCATAGACAAGTTGATGGATACTACTAAAAGCCTAAAGATAAGTGTGAGTGGCGTGGATGGCCCTTCCGTAGGATGACGGAAGAGG
The DNA here is from genome assembly GCA_902687465.1 of Secale cereale. Classification (NCBI taxonomy): domain Eukaryota; kingdom Viridiplantae; phylum Streptophyta; class Magnoliopsida; order Poales; family Poaceae; genus Secale; species Secale cereale. The sequence goes on along the minus strand of LR738711.1, from coordinate 326,923,462 downwards.
ATCCTCGGTGGTGTATTGTTGTGGTGAGTAGAGGACTCGTGTACATAGTAATATCTTGCAATCTGTTGAGAGTTGTAGTATAGGTTAGCTAAGAGTCGAAGCTGGCTTTCTGCTATGAGCTCCACTACCCCCTGTTGATAATGTTGCATGTATGATAGGTTCTGTTGTAAGACTTGCTGAGTACCTTTGTACTCATGTTTGCTTAATAACTGTTGCAGAGGAGAAACCTGCCCCTTCTGATGGGTTCTACATAGACGTTGACGTCGACGAGTAGCTTGCTACCCAGACGGAGATCTGGAGCTTGTGAAGGGCCTTGTAGATAATCAGGCTACACCAAGCCTGTTTTATTTTCTAAGTTGTCTGTACTCAGACATGTAGCTTCCACTTGTGCTTGTATGACTGTGTGACTGGAGTGTTGGGTCATGTGACCCCTACCTGTATGGATATGTTATGTATGGCTCTTGGAGCCTCTTAAATAAAGTACTTTGAGTCATAGAGTTCTGTTGTGATGCAATGTTGTATTTGCACATATTGAGCATATTGTGTGTATAATTGAAATGCTTGGTATGTGTGGGATCCGGCACCTAGTTGTTTTCCTTTGGTAGCCTATCTTACAGGGAAATGCCTCCTAGTGCTTCCAATGAGCCTTGGTAGCTTGCTACTGCTCGGAACATGTAGGCTGGCCGACATGTGTCCTTCTTCGTTGCTGTGTCTGTCCCTTAGGGGAAATGTCATGCGTTGTTCCTTTAAGTCCATGTAGCTTGCTACGACTTGGGTTCATATGTTGATGACCGACACGTTCGTTGCTGGGTCATGGATGCCTGTCTCTGTAATTTAGTGCCACTTTTGGTTTATAACTAGCCATGTCGGCCCGGGTTCTCTGTCATATGGATGCTAGCGACATTGTCATATACGTGTGCCAAAATGCACAAACGGTCCCGGGCCAGGTAAGGTGGCACCCGTGGGGATACCATGCGTGAGGCCGCAAAGTGATATGACGTGTTACAGCTAGATCGGTGTGGCTTAGGATCAGGGTCCTGACATTTACACCTTGGTCGACATGTGTGCTCGGGTGGAAGAGGGGAGGAAACTCCCTGTAGAAGAAAATGGCGTCGACATCGACTCAGAGGATGACGACGTTACCACCAGTCAGAAAAGATGAACAAGAAATGCAGTAAGAAGCACAAGGACAAGGCAGTGATGATAGTCAAGGGGTCGAGCACTCCTAGTACCAGCAAGAAGGCTAAAACCGAGGCCCCAGACAAGGAAGTTTTCGCATCCAACAATTGCTGGGAAGCTACAGCTGCCGACAAAGCTTGGAAGAGTGATGGCCCGTACTGCAAGATACATCGGACCAAGGGCCACGATCTCTGGGAGTGTCATCGGGTTGAGCAGCTTGTCAAGAGGCAGAGGGCTGAATATGAGAAGAGATATAAGGAAAAAGGTCAGAATGGCGCTGGAGGAAAGGGTCGGGGCGGTGAATAAAATCGCCCCACCAAGGCTCCTGGGAACCAAGGGAAACCTACCAGCGGCTGTGAGAAGGAGGATTGCAACAAAGAGAGTGATGGACGGGATGAAGAGGAAACCAGTGAGTAGGAGTTCCAAAAGTCCACTAACGCCCTGTGTATTGAAGGGGGTGCATCTCTGCATTCCTCTCACTGCCAACTTAAACAGTGGGCGCGTGAGGTCAATGTCGTCGAGCCAGCAGCAGAATTTCGGAAGCCGCTCAAGTGGTCTCACACGCCCACCATCTTTGACGAAGAGGACCACCCTGGCTGCACTACTGCGGTAGGGTGCTTGCCGTTGTTGGTCTCACGAACAATCTGCAACCTCAAGGTGACAAAGATGTTGGTTGATGGTGGGGCAGATTGAATCTGATTTCTCCAAAGGTCATCAGCAGAGTTCAAATAGCAGAGGAAGAGCTTGAGGTTACCGACAAGTTCCAAGGAGTGAATCCCGATAGGAGCCGTCCTAAGGGAAATATCATGTTGCCGGTAACATTCACGGGAGAGCTGAACTACCGGACTGAGAAGGTTGTGTTCGATGTGGTTGATCTCCCCCTGTCATACAATGGAATCCTTGGACGCCTAGCTCTGGCCAAATTCATGGCGGAATCCCACTATGCCTACAATAGCTTGAAGATGCCAGGTCCAATGGGGGTCCTTTCCATTCCATCTGACGAGAAAGATGCAATCATTTGCGTGGACAAGATGTATAGTGATGCGGTTGTGGCAGAGGCCACGGAGATCACTAGTCTCGCCAAGGAGAGCAAGAAAAAGAAGAGAGTTGTTAAGAGCCCCGGTGAGGAACCCGGAAAGCGCACCTCTCTAGAAGGATCTACGCCTGTTGATGACTTGCTGGAGAGCTCCAACAGCAAGAGATCCAAAGTTTATGTGCTTGCTATGAAGAAGGTCCCGGGAGGCCTGGATGGCACTGACGGTACTTTCCTATTAGTGCTACCCTTGACGACAAATAGGAAAGTGCGATCATTGCTTTCTTGCGGGCAAATGTCGATGTGTTTGCCTGGCAACCATCTGACATCCCCGGTGTTCCCAGGGAGGTACTCGAGCACCACCTTGTTGTCTGCCCACATGCCCGGCCCGTCAAGCAGAAGATACAGAAGAAAGCTTTGGAGCGGTACCAGTTTATAGCCGAGGAGATCAAGAAGCTTGAGGCAGCTGGTTAGGTCACAGGAGTAATGCATCCAACATGGTTAGCAAACCACGTGGTCGTACGCAAGGCTAATGGAAAATGGAGGCTATGAATTTATTTCACCGGTCTGAATAAGGCCTTCCTAAAGGACCCATTTCCCATCCCGTGGCCTTCCCAAAGGACCCATTTCCCTTGCCGCGCATTGACCAGATCATGGACTCCACTTCAGGTTGTGATCTGCTCTCTTTCTTGGAAGCTTATTCTGGGTATCATAATATATTTTTTGTCCAAGGAAGACAAAGAGAAGACCTCATTCATCACCCCATGTGGCACATAGTGCTTCGTGCACATGCCTTTCGGGTTGAAGAGTGTAGGTTCTACTTTTTCAAGAGTAGTCCATATTGGTTTTGGGTCATCGCTGCACATGAACAGTGAGGCCTATATGGATGATATTGTGGTGAACACCAAGGACATATCAACTCTCATCCAGGATTTGGAAGAGACATTTGCCAATCTATGCAACATCAACATGAAGCTGAATCCGGAGAAGTGCGTGTTTGGTTTTCCCTCCGGCAAGCTACTTGGTTTCCTTGTGTCCTACTGTGGGATAGAGGCCAACCCTGATAAGATCAAGGCTATCGAGAAGATTCGGGCGCCAAGGACAGTTAAGGATGTCAGGCATTTGACAAGGTGCGTCGCCACACTTAGCAGATTCATCTCCAAGTCTGCCGAGTGTGCCTTGCCATTCTTTAAGATCTTGAAGAAGGCAGAAACCGTGAAGTGGACCCTGGAAGTAGATATGGCTCTATAGGATTTGAAGACTTACTTGTCCTGCGTGCCTACCTTGGTTGCTCCAAAACCACAAAAGTCATTGCAGCTCTACCTAGTGGCAACTAATCAAGTGGTTAGCGCAGCCTTAGTGGCACAACGTGAAGTGGAGGAAGAAGCAGCCTCTATTAGTGTCCCTTCCGGAGAAGAGTGTGAGAACAGCTCGGCAAGATCAGATACGAGTCAGGACAAGGAAGAGCATGGCAGCAGAAACGGCCCCAAGGACGCAGCAAGGAGGAAAGTGGTGTAGTGCCCAGTGTACTTAGTCAGCTCGTTATTGCAGGGGGCTAGATCCAAGTACTCTGGCGCGCACAAGTTGCTCTTTGTCCTAGTCATGGACTCAGGGAAACTGCGCCACTAGTTTCAAGCCCATGAGATCACGGTTGTTACACTCTCTCCATTTCAAAGGTTACTCGGGAGCCCAGAGACTATCGGCAGGATAGTAGAGTGGGTATTGGAGTTATCCAGCTTTGCCCTGAAGTTTTAAAGCACCTCAACAATACAAAGTAGGGCATTGACAGATTTTATTACAAAATGGACGCCAACCCCTGACGAGGAAGTGTTAGAGATAGTTGTTCCAGGCAAGGAATCCCCCCAAGAATGGATCATGTATTTTGATGGTGCCTTCTCCCTATAACGTGCGGAGGTTGGCGTGCTTCTCATTGCTCCCTCTGGGGAGCACTTGAAGTAAGTCGTCCAAATGCATTTTCCCTAGGAGGAGGCAACCAACAATACAACAGATTATGAGGGGCTCCTTGCCGAGCTCAGGATCGCCACAAAATTATTGGGAATCAAGAAGTTGATCATCAGAGGAGATTCACAACTTGTAGTGGCGCAAGTCATCAAGGATTACCAAAGCCCATTGATGGAGGCATACGTCGAGGAAGTGAGAAGGTTGGAGGAATACTTTGACGGATTGCAAATAGAGCAGCACCCCATGTAGAAAACGACATCGCTGATCATGTGACAAAGTGTGCTGCACAAAAGTCTTGTTTCATATGCATCTTCCATGGTCGGCGTTGTGTAAGGGGCTCACAGCTGACCTGGACAGGGTCACCTCCAGTGGAGTGTGAGAGAGGAGGGGATTGCTCTGATCCGAAGGGGGGAAGACATATGTCGGGGAAACAAGGAGAGAGGGCCTGTTTTGTGGTGAAGAAATGGGGTCTGTCAGTGATGATGGTTTGGAGATGCGGTGACCCGCGTTGAGTGGTGGTAACGTGGCGACACACGAACAAGAAAACGAGGAGAGGGGAGGCGGGCGACGCGTGGAGCCTCAGGGCGGCGAGGCCAAGGTGCACGGGCGGTCTTGAGCACGGGATGCAGGCGAAGCTTGGGGGCATGGGCGCGGTGGCGGGTTGTGGGACGCAGGGCAGCGCACCGGCGGGATGCAGGGTGGCACGGGGCAGGGAGAAGGTCGGGAAGTTGGGGTGGGATAGTCTTTTTTTCCATCCGGGTCAGTTCGGGAACACCTCACCCGTGCTCTTATAGGGCTGACCATGATCCAAATAATTTTCTGATCCCGGGATTAGAATAGTGTTACTATATATATATATATATATATATATATATATATATATATATATATATATATATATATATATATATATATATATATGTGTGTGTGTGTGTGTGTGTGTGTGTGTGTGTTTCTCTCTACATGCACCATCTCTCTCGATCTTTCTCTCTCTCACACAGACATAAATCACCCTTCTAATCCACTCCACTCTTATCTCTAAAACCCACACTAGTTGATCTCGCTTTAGCTAGCCTCTCTTTTATCTCGATCATACGTGTGTGCACACAAACCCCCACATATATATGTATACGTCCTACACATACACGTTCAATGTCTCATCTCTCTCCATACCTAGTTAATTACCCCCAGCCCCCAGCCCACATCGAATGTTTCTCTTGTTGTGTGCACATGGCTTCCATCTGGATGTGTGTCTTCTCTAAAACACACACTCACAGTTAAGTATCTACTTATGGCTGCCCCTCTTTGTCACTCCCTCCCTCTATCCCTGAAACCCATAAGACTATCCCTTTGTTTAATTCCCGCCTATATGCATCATCGATAGTAGTTTTCCTCGGTGTCTCTCGAACGAACGTGTTATCTCGATGTCCACTCGTCTCACATGCACTCACCTATATTCCCTATTTATGGGTCTATTTATGGGTCTTTTATCTCTCGCCCCACCCTCGTTGGAGGCCTCTGCCATATACATCACCTTTCTATGATGAAGCCACACACACTTTATTAATTTACCTACCGAAGAGTCCATCACACACACACACACACACACACACACACACACACACACCTTTGTTTTATTCACACACACAGTCTCTCTATATGACCACAGACACATGCTCCAGGTGGAGTATTTTTTCCTACCACCCTTCATCCAATCTTACCCGTACGATAATCAATCACATTAATTTACTTATAACATGGAAAAATTCCACTTTATTTTACTAGTTAGCAAACTTCTATAATTATATAACGCAAATCACGAGCAGGAAATGACATTCTTTTTACACAAATCACATTAAAATGACTGGGTAAATTACAAGGTAAGGTACCATTATACTTATATTCCAATGCAAAAGGTGGAGTACATGTCCAAAGAGTAGAGGGGCACACACACACCCTAACAAGCACACCATTTGTGCACGTGCATGCGAGTTATGTGATGCACCCTAAACAGACCCGTAGGTGTACAATTTGTGCATGCCCGGGTAGATGCGATGGACCACATTTATTTAAGATGGACAGCGAACCCAAACAGTAGCTGCATTCACTTCCCTCCCACTGCCTCTTCTCTGCTCGCCGGCGCCCGATAGACATGGCCCGGCCGAAGTTACATATGCCATGTTCGCATGGAGCAGCACTTTGAGCTTCTTCCAAAGCCCTAGAGGCAGCGCGAAGTCAGGATGGCAGACGTCCTGTCACTGAACTAGCTGGAGCCGGAGGAGGAGGCGGAGTAGCACGCGGTCACAGAGGACACGGACCCGGAGGAGGAGAACAACGACACGGGCAAGGAGGAGCCGAAACAGGAGGAGGACAATGCAGGCGAAGTGGAGCCAGAGGAGGAGGAGGATGACGCGGGCGACGTTGAGCCGGAACAGGAGGTGGACGACGCGGGCTAGGCAGAGCTGGAGGAGGATCAGGACGACGCAGGCGAGGAGGAGCCGACGCTACCGACTGCATGCTTCGGCATGGCCGACATCATGTTGGAGTTGACCGCAGCGAAACAACATGCCATCCTCGAGTCCATCTAGTCAGAGGACGAGGTGGAGGCCAACCACCGCTTCGTTTGGTGACGGGAGTGGGGGATCAATGAGATGTTCACCAAACTGGAGGAGGAGCAGGAGGAGTTGGAGTTGTGCCATGCTACCGCCTACCCATCTCCGACAATGAGTAGTATGGTCTAGCATAGGTTATGTGCGTAGTACTAGTTAGTACTCCTATTGCATGGTTTGTATGGATTTGAGATACTATCTAATAGTAATACTTCTCGATGTAATTAAACTGCTTTTAAGATGAATGAGTGAAATTAGTGGTCATGCATGCATCTTTTTGTAGCACTAGTAGACCGGTCGATTCTCGCGGATGTGCCCGGGCAGTAGAAGAGGAAGGAGAATTGAAGAGGGTTGTGGAGTACACCTGTTGCAGCATGAGCTCCAAGGAACTTTTGTGCCAAACAGTGCATAGTACAGTATTTAGGCTAGTCGTAATGGGGAGTAGCATATACTAGTATCATGCATATGTTACTAGCGTATGATACTACTACCTCCCTAAGCATAGTACGGTATCATATATTAGTATCGTCTAATATGATAGAGTATGATGATATAACACGTGACCCTCTATTTCTTCATTTAATTCAATGCCACCTCATCAAAATTGACAAGCTATGATACTCCCATTGCGACCGACTAGTACTCCAACCAATCCAATTTAGTATGTGCATAACTTCTTGCAAAAAATTACAAAATGTTATACACCTTCTGATCTTAGCCCATCCTTTCTAGGAATACCTCTCCACTTCTGCTTCGCCTCCCACTCTCGCATTGATTAAGCCAGCTAGATCGCCTCCTTTTCTTCCTCGTACAGTACGCCTACACGCACACGTACGTTCTCCTCCCATCTCTTAGCCTTCTACTACACCTTCTTCTCCACCTTGTACGTGCACCAGCTTAGTACGAATTAGCCTTAGGTTGCGTGTGGATGACATGGCTACAACATATAGGCTGTAGTTCGACATGCTACCTCTCCAGCTCGCACGGTTTGGCCACGCAAGATTTGCATGCATGCATGTGATATGTCAATTTTGCATCATGTTTTATGTTGATATTTATTGCATTATGGACTGTTATTTCACAAAATGGTACAATGCTTATGCCTTTTCTCTCTTATTTTACAAGCTTTACATGAAGAGGAAGAATGTCGGCAGCTGGAAATCTGGACCGGAATGGAGAAAATCTGAGATACCTATTCTACACAACTCCAAATGTCTTGCGATTTTACGGAGAAGTATTTCGGAATATATAAAAATAATTGGGCGAAGAAACTACCAGAGGGGACCCACCAGGTGGCCGCAGGCCTGAGGGCGCGCCGCTAGGGCTTGTGAGCACCCTGGAAGGTCTCCGATGCCCATCATCTGCTATATGGAGGGTTTTGACCTGGAAAAAATTAGAAGGGAGCTTTCGAAACGAAGCGCCACCGTCTCGAGGCGGAACCTGGGCTGAAGCGATCTAGGGCTCCGGCGGAGCTGTTCTGCCCAGGAAACTTTCCTCAATGAGGGGAAAATGAAAACCATCGTCGTCACCAACAATCCTCTCATCGAGGGAGTGTCAATCTTCATCAACATCTTCACCAGAACCATCTCCTCTCAAACCCTATTTCATCTCTTGTATTCAATCTTTTCCTCAAAACCTCAGATTGGCACGTGTGGGTTGCTAGTAGTGTTGATTACTCCTTGTAGTTGATGATAGTTTGTTTATCTGGTGGAAGAACATATGGTCAAATCCTTGATGCTATTAAATACTGCTCTGGTTATGAACATGAATATGCTTTTTGAGTACTTACGTTTGTTCCGGGGGACATGGGAGAAGTCTTGTTATAAGTAATTATGTGAATTTGGTATTTGTTCGATATTTTGATGAGATGCATGTTGTCTTTCCTCTAGTGGTGTAATGTGAATATCGACTATATGACACTTCACCATTATTTGGTCCTAGGGGAAGGCATTGGGAAGTAATAAGTATATGATGGGTTGGTAGAGTGACAGAAGCTTAAACCCTAGTTTATGTGTTGCTTCATAAGGGGCTGAGTTGGATCCACATGTTTAATGATATGTTTAGATTTATGTTGATTCTTCTTTAATAGTTGTGGATGCTTGCGAGAGAGTTTAACCATAAGTGGGAGGCTTGTCCAAGTAAGTACAGCAACAAAGCACCGGTCCACCCATATATCAAATTATCAAAGTAAGGAATGTGGGTCATATGGGCATGATGAAAACTAACTTCACAATAATTCCCATGTGTCCTCGGGAGCGCTTTGCTTTATATAAGTGTTCGTCCAGGCTTATCCATTGCTAAAAAAGGATTGGGCCACCTTGCTGAACCATTGTTACAATTGTTACTTGTTACCAGTTACGAATTATCTTATCATAAAACTATATGTTACCAACAATTTCAGTGCTTGCAGAAAATACCTTGCTGAAAACCGCTAGTCATTTCCTTCGACTCCTCAGTGGGTTCGACACTCTTACTTATCGAAAGTACTACAATTGATTCCCTATACTTGTGGGTCATCAAGACTCTTTTCTGGCGCCATTGTCGGGGATTGAAGCGCCTTTGGTGAGTGGAATTTGGTAAGGAAAAATTTATATTAGGTGCTGAAATTTACTATCAACTATCACAATGGAAAACAATAATTTGAGGGGTTTGTTCGGGGTATATTCACCTCGACCAGAAGAAAAAAGAGTTGCTCCTAAACCTATTGAACCTATTGAAAATATTTATTATGAAATTCCTTCGGGTATGACTAAGAAACAGCTAGCTATTACTTATGTAGGAGATGGAACACTACATCCTAATATGCACCTAATCTATGTGGATGAAGTTTCTGGAATATTTAAGCTTGCAGATTTTCCCAAGGATAAGGTCAAGAAGAAGGTCTTCCCTTTATTTTTGAAGGGAAAGGCATTGGCATGGTATAGGCTATGTGATGATATTGGAGCTTGGAACTACAACCAATTGAAACTGGAATTTCATTAGAAGTTTTATCATATGCATCTAGTTCATCATGATCGGAATTATATTTATAATTTTTGGCCTCGTGAAGGTGAAAGTATCACTCAAGATTGGGGGAGGCTTAAGTCAATGTTATATGCATGCCACACTCATGAGCTCTCAAGAGAAATTATTATTGAGATTTTTGTGCTCGGCTTTCTCATAACGACCAATCCATGCTTGATACTTCATGTACCGGTTCTTTTGTGAAGAATACTATGGAATTTTGATGGGACCTTTTGGAAAGAATTAAACACAACTCCGAAGATTGGGAACTCGACGAAGGTAAGGAGTCAGGTATAAAAAATGAGTTTGATTGTGTTAAATCTTTTATGAATACTGATGTTTCTCATGAATTTAGCACTAAATATGGACTTAACTCCGAGATAGTATCTTCTTTCTATGAATCATTTACTACTCATGTTAATCTCCCTAAGGAGAAGTGGTTTAAATATCATTATCCCATTGAAGTTAAAGTGGTAGAACTCATTAAAGCTGAAGAAGAAACTATCACTTATAATGATAATCCAGTTGTTCCCACTACTTATATTGAGAAACCACCTTTCCCTATTAGGATAAAGGAACATGCTAAAGCTTTAGCCGTGGTTCGTAAGAGTTGCGTAAGAGCTCCTACACCCCAGAACAAATTAAAGTAGAACCTAATGTTGTTATGGTTAAGGATCTCTTGCTCAATAATATTGATGGGTGTGTTATTTACTTAGTTAGTGAAGCTGCTAGAATTGCCAAACCTGATGAGAAAGATAAACATAGACTTGTTGTTGGCATGCTGGTTGTCTCAGTTAAAATTAGAGATCATTGTTATCATGGTCCATCTGATTTGGGTGCTAGTGTGAGTGCTATCCCATTTACTCTTTATCAAGAAATTATGAATGATATTGTATGTGCTGAGTTAGAAGATATTGATGTTACTATTAAACTTGCAAATAGAGATACTATCACACCACTTGGGATTGTGAGATATGTCGATGTCTTGTGTGGGAAAATAAAATACCCTACTTATTTTCTAGTTCTTGGTTCCCCACAAGATGATTTTTGTCCCATTATATTTGGTAGACCTCTCTTGAATATGGTAAATGCTAAAATTGATTGCACTAAAGAAACGGTCAGTGTTAATTTTTGTGATGTGTTTCATGAGTTTAATTTCTCTAAATTTCGTAGACAACCTTGTGATAGAGAATCATCTGGTAGGGATGAAATTATTGATCTTGCTTCTATTGCCATACCTCCTACCGTTCCTTCAGAACAATATTTTCTAGACCATGAACATGACATGTTCATGAATGAAAGAAACGGAATAGATGAGATATTTTTTAAACAAATGCCTATTTTGAAACACAATTTACCGGTTCAAACTCTTGGAGATCATCTACCACCCAAGAGTGATCTTGTGTTTGATCTTAAACAATTACCCGATACTTTGAAATATGCTTATCTTGATGAAAAGAAGATATATCATGTTATTATTAGTGCTAACCTCGCAGGGCACGAAGAAAAGAGATCATTAAAAACTCTGAGGAAGCACTTTGCCGCTATTGCATATACTCTTGATTATCTTAATAGCATTAGTCCCACTTTATGCCAGCACAAAAATAAGATGGACCGCGACGCTAAACCAGTTATTGACCATCATCGATGGTTAAATCTTAAGATGAAGGAAGTGGTAAGAAATGAAATATTAAAACTTCTGGAAACATGTAAAATCTATCCCATAGCTAATGGCAAATGGGTAAGCCATGTTCATTGTTCCCCTAAGAAGGGGGTTCTTACTGTTGTTCCTAATGATAAAAACGAATTGGTTCCACAAAGAATTATTACGGGTTATAGGATGGTAATTGATTTTAGAAAATTAAACAAGGCTACAAGGAAAGATCATTATCCACTACCATTCATTGATAAAATGCTAGAAAGGCTATCAAAAACATCCACACTTCTACTTTCTATACGGATATTCTGGTTTTTCCCAAAAACATGTGTCACAAGAGGATCAAGAAAAAATTACTTTTACATGCCCTTCTGGTACCTTTGCTTAGAGACATATGCGTTTTGGTATATGCAATGCAACCGCTACCTTTCAAAGATGTATGATAGCTAGATTCTCTGACTTTTGTGAAAAGATTGTTGAGGTTTTATTGCATGACTTTTCTGTTTATGGAATTTATTTTAATGATTTCTTAAGCAACATTGATCGAGTTTTGCAGGGATGCAAAGAAACTAATCTTGGCTTGGGTTGGGAGAAGTGCCACTTTATGGTTAATGAAGGTATTGTCTTGGGGCACCAAATCTCCAAAAGAGGTATTGAAGTTGATAAAGCTAAAGTTGATGTTGCTGAAAAAATGTTGTGTCCCAAAGATATCGAAGGTATACGAAGTTTCCTTGGTCATGCTGGTTTCTATAGGAGATTTATTAAAGACTTCTCTAAATTTCTAGGCCTCTTACTAATATTTTGCAAAAATATGTTCCATTTGTTTTTTATGATGATTGCGTAGAAGCATTTGATATACGTAAGAAAGCCTTAATCTCTGCACCTATTGTTCAACCACCTAATTGGAACCTACCCTTTGAAATCATGTGTGATACTAGTGATTATGTTGTTCGTGCTATTCTAGGATAAAGAGTTGATAAGAAATTGAACGATATCCATTATGCTAGTAAAACTCTCGACGGTGCTCAAATAAATTATGCTACTATTGAAAAGGAATTCTTAGAAGTTGTGTTTGCGTGTGATAAATTCAGATCCTATATTGTAGATCTAAAGTAACTATTCACACTAATCATGCTGCTATTAAATATCATATGAAAAAGAAAGATGATAAACCTAGACTTATTAGGTGGGTTCTTTTTCTACAAGAATTTGATTTACATATAACTGGTAGGAAAGGAGTTGAGAACCCAGTAGCAAACAAACTGTCTAGGTTAGAAAATATTCTTGATGACCCACTACCTATTGATGATGGCTTTCCTGATGAACAATTAGCGGTCATAAACACTTCTCCTAGTAGTCCATGGTATGCAGACTAAGCTAATTATATTGTTGCTAAATTTATACCACCTAGTTTCACATACCAACAAAAGAAAAAAAATCTATGATTTAAGACATTACTTATGGGATGATGCATGCCTTTATAAAGAAGGAGTAGATGACATTATTAGACGTTGTGTGCCTGAGCATGAACAGGAATAAATCCTACGCAAGTGTCACTCCGAGGCCTACGGAGGACACCATGCGGGAGACAAAACTGCACACAAGGTACTACAATCTGGTTTTTATTGGCCTACTCTTTTTAAATATGCCCGCAAGTTTGTCTTGTCTTGTGATGAATGTCAAAGAATTGGTAATATTAGTAGACGTCAGGAAATGCCAATGATTTATTCAGTTGTTATTGAACGATTCGATGTTTGGGGTTTTGATTTCATGGGACCTTTTCCATCCTCTAATGGGTATACACATATTTTAGTTGATGTTGATTACGTTACTAAGTGGGCAGAAGTTATTCCAATTAGTAGTGATGATCATAACACCTCTACTAAAATGTTTAAAGAAGTTATTTTCCCGAGGTTTGGTGTCACTGGATATTTAGTGACAGATGGTGGTTCACACTTTATTCATGGTGCTTTCCCTAAATTGCTTGCTAAATATGATGTTAACCATAGAATTGCATCTCCATATCACCCTGAGTCTAGTGGTCAAGTAAAACTAAGCAATAGGGAAATAAAATTGATCTTGCAAAAGACTGTCAATAAAACTAGGAAGAATTGGTCTCAGAAATTTGATGATGCATTATAGCCTTACAGAATAGCTTATAAAAATCCTATGGGGATGTCTCCATACAAAATGATTTATGGAAAAGCATGACACTTACCTCTTGAACTAGAACACAAAGCTCATTGGGAAATTAAAGAGCCCAACTATGATGTTAAACATGCCGGTGAAAAGAGGCTATTTGACATTAGCTCACTTGATGAATGGAGAACCAAAGCCTATGAAAATGCCAAATTATTTAAAGAAAAAGTTAAAAGGTGGCATGTGAAAAGAATACATGTCACATCCCTAGCTTCACCATGCACTAGGCTAGCACTTGTCTGTTGCATCATGTTTAAATTTTCAAATAAAGTTGAAATGGGGATGGCAGAAACCACAGCACCCCCTTTAATCCAACTAGGGTTTACTAAAAAATAATACTTTTCACTATACCCAATATGCCCTTCACAAAATGTTCATCATTTTTGGTCTTGGCTAAAACCTCTGCCAAAAATGGTTTCATAATTTTGGGAGCCATTTTGGATCTTTGAATTAAGTCATAACTATTTGCATTTGGACATTTAAAATGCTATAAATAATTTTAAATGTCCAAATAATCTTGGAAGTAAATGAGGGATGTTGGTATTAATCCAGACATTGCCCACAAATATTTTCATGATTTATGAAAATGCAAAAAAACTACAGAAAAATTACAGAAAATAGAAAACAGAAAAGAATTAGAAAAGAGAGAGAGAGAGAGAGAGAGAGAGAGAGAGAGAGAGAGAGAGAGAAAGAGTCACCTTGGCCACTTACCTAGCCTGGCACTGTGCCGGCCTAGCCCACTTGCGTCTGCCAGTCGTCGTCTCCACCGCGCCAGGAGGACAGAGCGCGTGTGCTAGCCAAGCGCCGGCACGCATCCTGCCACATCTTACTTCCCGTCGCTGCCCGACACGTTTGGACGATGCCACGCTACCCCCCGGACCCTCTCTCCTCTCCCTCACCCGGTGCTCTCTCTCCCCTCCTCTGCTCCTTCTCTCTCGCCCGGGCCGAACGCGCCCGTCGCCGCCGCACATCGTAGCCACAGCCACTGTCCACCTCTCGCCTCGCGGACGCGCCCAGAAGCTCCGCCTCGTCCCTCTCTTCCTCCTCACCGAGCCACCCGACACCGGAAGTCCCTGGACACCGTTTGCACCGTCGTTCCCCTTGTCGGCCACCAAAGATCATCGCCGCCGATTTGCTGCCTCCGGTGCCTCCCCACGCCCGCTTCGATGCCCACTACAACCGTCGTGAGCGCGTGATCGTCTTCCCCCACCCAGTTTTCCCTCTCGCTCAGCGTAGCTACTTCACCATCGGAAACCGCACAAGACGCCGCCTGGCCTCGCCGCCGACGTGCCCTCGGCATCTTTTGGTCCGGACGTCTTGTCCAAAACGCTCACCGCCTCGCGTAGGTTCCTTAGGTGCCAAGCACACGCTGCGAATACCACCGCAGCCTCATCGCCGTGCGCACCCGAACGCCGGTCGCCGCTGTGAGCTCTGTTCCCGCGAGCTCCCTCCACCCCAACTCCTCCCGCTTGCCCTACCAGTTGCGCACGAGCCCCAACTACGCGTAGGACCAAAGGATGGTCGATTTGGTGGACCGTAGGCAAATCCCACACTCCTTCGCCGTGTCTGAAGACGCCGGCGATGAGCCGCCGGCCTGTTTGGGCCTTTGGCCCGTGGTTTGAGCCCCTGGGTCTATGACATGCGGGCCCCGCATGGCTAATTAACATAGTTTAGGCTTTAACCTAATTAGCTTAACCTAGGTTAGTGTTAACTAAGTTTAGTTGGATTAGCTAGCCACTGACAGTGGGCCCAGTCCCTAGTCAAACCCTAGTCAGCACAGGGTTTGACCGGGATTAGTCCATGTGTCACTGACGTGTGGACCCCACACGTCAGGTTTGACCTGGCCACCCTGTTAACTTGATGACGTCACACAGATGTCATGTTGACGCAGTAAATATTTTCTAGGATTTTTAATAAGTCAGAAATGATTTATTTATTTCAGAAAATATATAAAACTTCTAAAAATCACAGAAAATAATCTATAACTCCTATGAAAATAATTTATATATGAAAAATGATGAGAAACATCCAAAGAATATGTTTATGGCATTTTCATGCATGTTTGAATAACTTACAGCCACTGTTTCGGACAATTTGAATAAATGGCATTTGAATAATCACATATGGAGTTTGAATTTGAACCTTTGGTTCAAACCAACTTCATTTAATATGGTTGCTAGTTGAATTAGCTCAATCAACAGAATATTTCCATGTCATGATCATGCATCATATTGTTGCATTGCATTGATTGTGTTCTCTCTTGTTTGTCGGTGTTTGTCCCCTCTTAGTAGACGTCTTCTGACGATGTGATCGATGACGCTGATGAAGACACAGTGATATCTTCAGAAGTGCCAGGCAAGCAAAAACCCATTGAGCATTCCGATACAATCCCAATCTCTCACTCTTGCTCTCCTTTACTGCATTAGGACAACAACGATTCAACTATTATTTGTTGTGGTAGCTGAACCCCTTTTCCTCTGCATGACCTGTAATTGCCACAGTAAATATTTGAAACCCACTAGCATGAGTAGGAGTTGTTTGAGCCATGATGTGCCTACTCATTTATGCTTTCTGGTTATGCCTGCTATTGCTTATAGTTGTATCAGGTATGTTTCGTCGGGGATGAATTGGAATGTGGTCATCAGGTCCTACTGTTAAGAGCTAAGTGTGTGAACACGATTTGGTAAAGGTAGCGATGAGAGGCCATGTAGGAGTACATGGTGGGTTATCTCATTGAAACCGTCCTCAGGAACTGAGTTCTGTGTTTGTTGATCCATGAACAGCTATTACCACACATTGGGCTCCGGGCACTCCAAGCTCTCTCCACTTATTAATCAACCTGATCTCTATCCAGGAGTTGCAATTAGTTTCTGGTGTTTGTAGTATACTGAAGGTCGTGCGCAGCGCTGACCCTCGGGGTGGGCTGTGATGCGGCAGGTACGTGGCACGATATACCGAGTCGCCCGTTTGGTGGCTCGAGGACCCTGTGCACATCGTTCGGGGCCGTGAGCGACACCCCGGCCGGATCTCCCCATGGATGGAACCCAAATAGGCGATAAACCTGGACTATAGACTTGTGTGGTTAGTCAGGTCGTGGCAGACACCCTCGCCAGGCTTAACATGATCTATTCGAATAGCCGAGATACATGACGTCTACATGGCGGTAAGTGGCGAGAGTGTGTGTGAAGAAGTACACCCCTGTAGGGTTAACAGGATCTATTCGAATAGCCGTGTCCGCGGTAAAGGACTTCTGGGTTACCTGTACAGTTCATAGACAAGTGAAAGTGGATACTCTAAAATGCGCAAGATAAGCGTGAGTGCTATGGATGGCGTTCTCGTAGGGAGACGGGTGTGGATCCATAGTGGTGTATTGATTGGTGAATATGTGGACACGTGTGCGCCACCTCAAAATAGTTACTAGCAATAGTATTTCAGGATAGCCACCGAGTCAAAGCTGGCTTGCTGCAGTCAAACTCCACCACCCCTTTTGTTGATACTGATGCATATGTAGCTAGTTCTGATTTAAGTCTTGGTGAGTACCTTTGTACTCACGTTTTCTTAATTTATGTTTTTGCAGAGAGACTTCAGTCTGACTAGTGGTTCCGCGTGGACTTCGACGTTTAGCTTGTTACCTCAGCTACGATCTTGTACCCTTGGGAGGGTCTTATAGATAGTCAAGCTTCTCAGCCCTTTTCATTTTTAGTTGTCTGTACTCATGCATGTTATGCTTCCATTGCCTGCATGCTCTGTATGCTGGGTCATGAGACCCACTGCTTGTAATAAATGCTATGATGGCTCTTCTGGGCCTTATCTATATGAGTTGTTGAGTTATGTTGTGATGCCATGTTGTACATCACATACTTGCATGTTATGCATACGTGTAATGTGTATTGCTATGTGTGGGATACGACACCTAGTTGTTTACCCTTTGTAGCCTATCTTATGGGGAAATGCCTCCTAGTGCTTCCACTGAGCCTTGGTAGCTTGCTACTGCTCCGGACCATTTAGGCTGGCCGACATGTGTCCTTCTTTGTTCATGTGTCTGTCCCTTAGGGGAAATGTCACGCGTTGTTCCTTTAAGTCTTGTAGTTCGCTACGACTTGGGTTCATACGTTGATGACCGACACGTTCGTTGCTGCGTCATGTATGCATGTCCCTGTAATTTAGCGCCACTTTTGGTTTATAACTAGTCATGTCGGCCCGGGTTCTCGGTCATATGGATGCTAGCGACACTATCATATACGTGTGCCAAAATGCGCAAACAGTCCCGGGCCAGGTAAGGTGGCACCCGTGGGGATACCGAGCGTGAGGCCGCAAAGTGATATGGTGTGTTACATGCTAGATCGGTGTGACTTAGGATCGGGGTCCTGACAGATTTGGTATCAGAGCCTGACTACCTATAGGATTACCAAGCCAAACTGGTCGAAGTCGTGTCTAGAAATTCTTTAGTTATAATAAGGGAACTGATTGTGGAAGGGTACATAAGGCTCTTTTTACTCATTTACCCTACGACCTTCTGATCTGAGTCACCTTCTTCTTTTCTACGGGGATTAAGAACTAGGATTCTCATTCTATTTATCAGGATCAGGTTAATGGTGGATTCAATCCTCAGTTCAGTTCCTACTACTTCTGTGTGTTCAACTGTTGGTCTCAGAACCTTGACATTGTGACGTTAAGTGGTTATGCTACCTTTTTGCTTGGATCTCAAAATATTTTTGGGCATTTACAGCCGTTATGATGTCCGAGTCATCCCAGGTTTCTAAATAGTCTGATGCAATTGCAAATCCTTTCTTCCTTTTCCCGATGCTCCTTTGGGCCAGATTAACCACACTAACCAGTGTGTTGAGGTACTCTGTTACCTCGACATATATGTTGGAATTATTATTATGACACTAGGTGTCTTAGAGAATCACCCAGTAATCTAGCAATACTCTATATTTTCAGTGTGATGATTCTGGCCATCATTCTCGAAAGCATCCCGTGATGCCATTTAGTTAGTAGGCATTCTACTCCTGGGTTCTTGAACGCAAGATTCACCCTACTTACTTCATGTTGGCAGTGTTTGCTCGTTCCATAAGATACTAGTAACCTTGTGATAGTCCTCGAGGTCCGTGGTTATCGTTCTTCCAATACCATGAACCATCATGGCAGAAGTTCTTCTGAACCAAAAGATCACAACCAGAGTGCTCTTGAGTAGTACTCCATTCATATTGTGACTCTGTCAGTCCTACCTTTCTGCATGGGTTATCCGGAAGAGATATGTTGAACTAGTTCGACATACTAATCTATGCATCCACAACTCAGAAAGTTATATGTTCCTTTGAGTTGTCCCTTTTTAGTTGTATTATGACCTTTGTTATCAGTTGATAGTCAGGAGTAGTTGGGCTTTCATGTTCATCGATGCCTTTTACTCTTTTGGTCCATCAAGCCATTCTATTCTGGAATGACTAGGAGAAGCAAACTCCAGTACCTCATCCATTCCTAGGATTGGGTCAAAGAAGTTGTACTCCGCAGATGAAGAATGCTAATCTAGCTTCTAATATCTTCTACCTTGGAGTATTACCATCTTTATGTCAAGAATGTCATGGGAATTGCACCACCTCCCGTGGACTCTTGATACAGTGATACTTCTCACCATCATCAGTCATTCCTTGGTCTCCGTGTTATCGTAATCGGAATGCTGACAAGTGAATCGTGATGTGTGAAATCAATACTCCTAGCAACTCCGTTGCCTGGAAGTTAATGGACAATAATCTCATTCTTAGCGTGCTGGTTATTGAATCATCATTCTAAGATTGATCGTGGTACCTAGTCCATTTTTCTAGTGCACTCTTAGATCATTGAGTTAGGATTGTGTCAATCTCTCGCTCTTTGATCATATCGTCTTGCGCTGAAAAGCAAGATTGTTCTCGAGCTTCATAACATATCGGTGGTTCGTGATTTCCGAATATCTTCTAGGAAGTATTACCAGGTTGTTCCCTGACTGCTATGTTGAGTTCGTGATCAAGTTGGTTTTCTTATAAACCACTTCTTCTCCAAGAATCTGTGTTGGGTAGCCTGAACTAGTTGGTTAAGCTAAATATAAACTTGGAGAGTTGGAAGATAAAAGGTTGCCTCACTTAGTTCCTTCCAAGGGATATCTTTTGTGTGTGTGTGTGTTGAAGAAAGATGATATCTTGATCGATTGATCCTCGTGATCAATTGTTGGATATATTGTCAAGTCAAATCAGAACCAACGATATTCGTAATGATGTCTTACTCGTGGTTGATCCCTCGATCATACACCGTTACATATTTTGGTCGGATAAATGCTATCACTTTGTTCACATTGTCATGGAATTCCATCTATATGGAAACCTGGATGAATTATTGTTGAGCCCATCGACAACATCCTTGTCCTCTCCATGATTTTGTTGGACATTAAGCTAGTTTTGGAAACTTTGTCAGCATTGCCTTCGTGTCCCGTTCATGATGTATATGTTGGATGAGAGAAGAGAATTTCCCTAATTCATGTATAATTGATGTAAGTTGCCACCGTGAGTTTGAGAAAGTTTGTTTTGCTTCCTCTGGAATCATCCCAAGTCAGTCATGCATACGTGAGAAGTATTCTATGGTTTGGAGACTTGCAACCTTCATTCGATATGTATTCCCGAGCACACCAAGCCACTGTTTGATTTGTTCAAGGAGAAGAAGTTTCTTCGTAAGAGCTAGACTTATGCAAGGACTTCGATATCCTCGATGATGGTTCCCACCTGAACTCGGTAGTGTTTTATCATAAGATTACTACGTGGTCATGCTTGTCTTGGACAGCATGTTCACAGGTTTGTAGCAGAACCAGCTCATGTTTTGGACCTTACTATCGTAGTTCAGTCCCCGGGAATCTCGCCACGCCGTCTCATGGATTTGTGTTGCAAACTTTCATTTTACTTTCTACACTTGATGAGTCTGGAATATCCTGACACCAACCAGATCTGAATCTCAGGCACATATGATGGTTGGAACATTCCCTACATTTGCATTTTTTTCCCAACTTGCACCACCATTGTGCCATTTTCCCATGGGTTACCCTTCTCAACAACTGTTGTTCAGGATTATCTTCAAAAGTGGGCTTACCCCAGGTCCCATCCATTTCCGGTGATAGGCAAAAATCACTCATTGCATTGTCTTCAACAAGGTAGTCCACATCATCCATGCTAGTCGGAGTATGTCGTTCTCTCGAACTCCTTCAAATGATCGTTTCTGATTTTCCTTTGGCCGCTATAGAGAGTTTCAAAGATATCTGTATCAAAAGTAATTCTTTTTGCCACTTAAGGGAATATGTCTACGAGTCACCTCCTCTAAGGTACCCCATTGTGGTATGAAGGGTAATTACTCTTCGCAACTTTGAAACTCGTTCACCATCTCACTTAAGCTTGGAATTATTGACTATCAATTTTAACCTCCGTCATCTATTCCTTCCATACCTCCCGATGTATGTTTTGTGTCCCAGCTCAAGAGATGTTCCCACGTCCCACTCCATGAGTTGGTCTTGAGTTTCTCTCTGTCGTCATCATGTTGGATGAAGACCTCGAAAGCAAAGACATCAAGATCAATTGGAGCAACGAACCAACATCTTCGAGAAGGGCAATTGGATCAGGAAGATCATGTTAGCTTTGTGTCCCCTCTGATTTCATACCCCACGTCTTGAATCTCGGGACAAGATTCTTGTTTAGTGGGGGTGCGTTGTCACATCCCTAGCTTCAACCTGCACTAGGCTAGAACTTGTCTGTTGCATCATGTTTAAATTTTCAAATAAAGTTGAAATGGGGATGACAGAAACCCCAGCAACCCCTTTAATCCAACTAGGGTTTACTAAAAAAATACTTTTCACTGTACCCAAAATGCCCTTCACAAAATGTTCATCATTTTTGGTCTTGGCTAAAACCACTGCCAAAAATGGTTTCATAATTTTGGGAGCCATTTTGGATCTTTGAATTAAGTCATAACTATTTGCATTTGGACATTTAAAATGCTATAAATAATTTTAAATGTCCAAATAATCTTGGAAGTAAATGAGGGCTGATGGGATTAATCCAGACAGTGCCCACAAATATTTTCATGATTTATGAAAATGCTGTAGCATTTTTTAATAAAGCAAAACAACTACAGAAAATAGAAAACAAAAAAGAATTAGAAAAGAGAGAGAGAGAGAGAGAGAGAGAGAGAGAGAGAGAGAGAGAAAGTGTCACCTAGGCCACTTACCTGGCCTGGCACTGTGCCGGCCCAGCCCACTGGCGCCTGCCAGTTGTCGTCTCCATCGCGCCAGGAGTGCGGAGCGCGTGTGCTCGCCGCACGCCGGCACGCCCTCAGCCACCTCCTGCTTCCCGACGCGTCTGGATGATGCCACG
>LR738711.1:326885920-326901366 GCA_902687465.1 Secale cereale | reverse complement strand
CCCGGACCCTCTCTCCTCTCCCTCGCCCGTTGCTCTCTCTTCCCTCCTCTGCTCCCTCTCTCTCGCCCGGGCCGAACGTGCCCGTCGCCGCCGCTCATCGTAGCCACGGCCACCATCCACCTCTCGCCTCCTCCCTCTCTTTCTCCTCACGAGCCGCCCGACGCCAGAAGCCCTTGGACACCGTCGGCACCGTTGTTCCCCTTGTTGGCCACTGAAGATCGTCGCCGCTGATTTGCTGCCTCCGGTGCCTCCCCACGCCCGCTTCGACGCCCACTGCAATCGCCGTGAGCCCCTGATCATCTTCTCCCACCCAGTTTTCCCTTTCGCTCACCGTAGCTACTACACCACCGGCAACCGCACACGCCGCCGCCATGACTCGCCGCCGACGTGCCCTCGGCCATCTTTTGGTCCGGCCGTCTTGTCCAAAACGCGCACCGCCTCGCGTAGGTTCCGTAGGTGCCAAGCACACGCCGCGAAGACCACCACAGCCTCATCGCCATGCGCACCTGAACGCCGGCCGCCTCCGCGAGCTCTGTTCTGGCGAACTCGCTCCACCCCAGCACCTCCAGCTTGCCCTCCAGTTGCGCACGAGCCCCAGCTACGCGTAGGACTAAACGGTGGTCGATTTCGTCGACCGTAGGCAAGTCCTGCACTCCTCCGCCATGTCTGAAGACACCAGCGATGAGCCGCCGGCCTGTTTGGGCCTTTGACCCGAGGTTTGACCCCCCTGTGTCTATGACATGTGGGCCCCACACAGCTAATTAACCTAGTTTAGGCTTAAACCTAATTAGCTTAACCTAGGTTAGTGTTAACTAAGTTTAGTTAGATTAGCTAGCCACTCACAGTGGGCCCAGTCCCTGGTCAAACCCCAGTCAGCACAAGGTTTGACCGGGATTAGTCCATGTGTCACTGACGTGTGGACCCCACACGTCAGGTTTGACCTGGCCGCCTAGTTAACTTGATGACATCACACACACGTCATGTTGACGCAGTGAATATTTTCTGGGATTTTAAATAAATTCTAAGTGATTTATTTATTTCACAAAATATCTAAAACTTCTAAAAATCACAGAAAATAATCTGTAACTCCAATGAAAATAATTTATATATGAAAAATGATCAGAAAAATCCAAAGAATCTGTTTATGGCGTTTTCATGCATGTTTGAATAACTTACGACCACTATTTAGGATAATTTGAATAAATGGCATTTGAATAATCACATATGGAGTTTGAATTTGAATCTTTGGTTCAAACCAACTTCATTTAATATGGTTGCTAGTTGCATTAGCTCAATCAACAGCATATTCCCATGTCATGATCATGCATCATATTGTCGCATTGCATTGATTGTGTTCTCTCTTGTTTGCCGGTGTTTGTCCCCTCTCAGTAGACGTGTTCCGATGATGTGTTCGATTACACTGATGAAGACATAGTGATATCTTCAGAAGTTCTAGGCAAGCAAAAATCCATTGAGCATTCCGATACAAATTCCGATACAATCCCAATCTCTCGCTCTTGCTCTCCTTTACTGCATTAGGACAACAATGATTCAATTGTTATATGTTGCGGTAGCTGAACCCCTTTTCCTCTGCATGACCTGTAATTGCCATAGTAAATAGTTGAAACCCACTAGCATGAGTAGGAGTTGTTTGAGCCATGATGTCCCTACTCACTTATACTTTCTGGTTATGCCTGCTATTGCTTAGAGTTGTGTCAAGTCTGTTTCGTCGGGAATGAATTGGAATGTGGTCATCATGTCCTACTTTTGAGAGCTAAGTGTGTGAACACAATTTGGTAAAGGTAGCGATGAGAGGCCAAGTATGAGTACATGGTGGGTTGTCTCATTGAAACGTCCTCAGGAACTGAGTTCTGTGTTTGTTGATCCATGAACAGCTACTACCACACATTGGGCTCCGGGCACTCCAAGCTCTCTCGACTTATTAATCAACCTGATCTCTGTCCAGGAGTTGCAATTAGTTTCTGGTGTTTGTAGTATACTGGAGGTCGTGCGCAGCGCTGACCCTCGGGGTGGGCTGTGATGCGGCAGGTACATGGCACGGTGTACCGAGTCACCCGTTTGGTGGCTCGGGAACCCTGTACACATCGTTTGGGGCCGTAAGCGACACCCCGGCAGGATCTCCCCACGGATGGAACCCAAATAGGCGATAAACCTAGACTAGAGACTTGTGTGGTTAGTCAGGTCATGGCCGACACCCTCGCCAGGCTTCCGCTTGAAGGTTACCGAGATACATGACGTGTACATGGCGGTAAGTGGAGAGAGCGTGTGTGAAGAAGTACACCCCTGTAGGGTTAACATGATCTATTCGAATACCCGTGCGCGCGGTAAAGGACTTCTGGGTTACCTGTAGAGTTCATAGAAGAGTGAAAGTGGATACTCTAAAATGCGCAAGATAAGCGTGAGCGCTATGGATGGTGTTCTCGTAGGGAGACGGGAGCGGATCCATAGTGGTGTATTGATTGGTGAATACGTGCACTCGTGTGCGCCACCGCAAAAGAGTTACTTGCAGTAGTAGTTCAGGATAGCCACCGAGTCAAAGCTGGCTTGCTACAGTCAAACTCCACCACCCCTTTTGTTGATACTGATGCATATGTAGCTAGTTCTGATATAAGTCTTGCTGAGTACCTTTGTACTCATGTTTGCTTAATTTATGTTTTGCAGAGAGACTTCAGTCTCACTAGTGGTTCCTCGTGGACTTCGATGTTTAGCTTGTTACCTCAGCTACGATCTTGCACCCTTGGGAGGGTCTTATAGATAGTCAAGCTTCTCAACCCTTTTCATTTCTAGTGTTCTGTACTCAAACATGTTATGCTTCTGTTGCTTGTATGATTTGTATGCTGGCTCATGAGACCCACTGCTTGTAATAAATGCTATGATGGCTCTTCTGGGCCTTATCTATATGAGTTGTTGAGTTATGTAGTGATGCCATGTTGTACATCACATACTTGCATGTTATGTGTACGTGTAATGTGTATTGCTATGTGTGGGATCCGACACCTAGTTGTTTACCCTTGGTAGCCTATCTTATGGGGAAATGCCTCCTAGTGCTTCCACTGAGCCTTGGTAGCTTGCTACTGCTCCGGAACATTTAGGCTGGCCGGCATGTGTCCTTCTTCGTTCCTGTGTTTGTCCCTTTGGGGAAATGTCACGCGTTGTTCCTTTAAGTCTTGTAGTTTGCTACGACTTAGGTTCATACGTTGTTGACCGACACGTTCGTTGCTGGGTCATGTATGCATGTCCCTGTAATTTAGCGCCACTTTTGGTTTATAACTAGTCATGTCGGCCCGGGTTCTCTGTCATATGGATGCTAGCGACACTATCATATACGTGTGCCAAAATGCGCAAACGGTCCCGGGCCAGGTAAGGTGGCACCCGTGGAGATACCGTGCATGAGGCCGCAAAGTGATATGGTGTGTTACATGCTAGATCGATGTGACTTAGGATCGGGGTCCTGACAATACAAAAGAGGGAATTTAATGTAGGTGACCAAGTTTTGCTATACAATTCTCGTTTAAGTTTTTTCGCAGGGAAACTTCTCCCGAAATGGGAAGGACCTTTCATTATCGAGGGTGTATGTCGTTCCGGTGCCATCAAGATCAACAATGCTGAAGGAAATAACATGAGGGTTGTAAACGGGCGAAGAATCAAACACTGTACGTCAGGTACTCCCATAAATGTTGAAACTAATATTATTCAGATACCATAACACCTAAGGAGCACATAAGGAAATTTTCCAGCATGCTACAGAACCCTGAAAATGAATTGGTATGTGATACGGTAAGTAAACCGACTCCAAAAAATTTCGAAAGGCAATTTTACTCCATTTTGGAATATTTAAAAATGTAGAAAAATAAGAAGTAGTACGAATAGTGCACGAGGAGGCAACAAACTTTGGTGGTGCGCCGTACCCCACTGGGCCCGCCTACCTGGCTTGTGGCCACCTCGTGTGCCATCTGGACTCTGTTTTCTCCCACAATACTTGTTTTGCATGGTAAAAATTTATTATATAATCTACCGAAGGTTTCGACCACCGTATCACGGCAATATTCTTTGTTCTTGTTTTGGGCTGTTTTTCTAACAAATCTAGATCGCGACGACGTCCCCATGTGTTTCCAAGGACAAGTTCAATAAGAAGGTCAACAACCCCTACCGTATATAGGTGATGAAACACCCTCAAACCATTGAGCTGTACGAAGGGGTGTTTCACATCTGGGATGTGTAAGGGACAATGAGGGCCGGATGCGTGGAGGCCACGCTTGAAGCATGGAGCAGGAGGTCTACAAGTGCCAAGGGATGGTGGAATGGGCACTCAACACCAACCACTCCATGATCACGGAATTTACCCATGACCACAAGCTGGACAACAAAGATATTTAAAAGGCCATCTTCAAGCAAAAATGAGCATCTCCAAGCCCATATATATGACCTACAAAACCAAAACTATGAGTACGAGTATAGATTTTGAGAAGTTGAGTTTGGCTACAGATTTGAGAATTTCAGAGACTCGTTCATCCTTCTACGATGGTGAGTCTATGCCTTGGAAGACTGAGGACAAGCCTCCAACATCATCAACTTCATCATCACTGTCATGGATTTAGCACGGCAGATGTCCTAGCAAAAGGACTTAGTCGTGAGGCCATTGCTACGGGTTAGTTTAAATGGGTTAAAGAGGATGAAGGACACAGGGATTTTATACTAGTTCGGCCCCTTCGATGAAGGTAAAAGCCTACGTCTAGTTTGGTGTGGTATTGCTTGGGCTTCGATGACCAGGGAGCAAATCCGCTTTGCCTGTGTCTCAAGCTGTCGTTTCTTGTCCTGAACCATCGTCGGGTCGTCCCTTTATATAAGAGGTGACGCCCGGTCCGGTTTACAGAGTCCCGAGGTCGGCTCATAAACATGTCCGCCTCAGTCACTACTCTTTCTATCTTACATCCCAAGTTACACAGTATGACGGTTTACAAGTCATGGGCCCTATCATATGGGCTCTAAGCCCCCTGGGCTATAACTTCCTACTCCATACTCCGCTGGGCTTTTGATAATACAATCTTGATAACTCAAACCAGACCCTGCTGGCCAGTTTATACCTGGTAGTAATATCCCCGACATTAGGCCCCAGATTAATTTGAACCTGTTCATGTCAATCTCCAAAGTCTTGTACAGCTTTTCATTTTCGCAACTTCGGCATGCTTGGTAAACCGGCGTGACGTCATCCCTCTGTGTCGCTTTAAACCGTCGTGACATCATCTGCGCATTCAATACATGCACCTGTTTTTTACTTTTACTTATTAAATCTCCGAAGATCGAGGCGACAGCTCAATCCATATCCGATTTTTTGTCTCCTCGATTCTCGCGCCTGCCATTTTATTTCTTCGGCCTATAAATAGGGCCAAGGGCCATCTCTTTATCCCCTTTGCTTCGTCTTCCTCTGTCCACCAGCGCCCAAGCTCCGCCGTCGTCCTTCGAGCTCGCCGTCGTCACTAAGCCCGGCCGCTGCATCAACCTGAACGCGTCCAGAGACTCGTCACCGTCCTTTTCTTCCTCGGGTATGTTACTTCTTCTTCCCCATAGATCTTAGCTCTAGGGTTTCTCAGTAGCTCGCCCGCGAACCCTTGTTCTTCGTAGTTCGTCATTGTAGATAGTACTTTAGCTGTAGATGTAAAACTTTTAGGTAAACTCTCATGCATATGACTCCGCTCCACCTTTATAACCTTAGTTCCTCCAATACTGCTAGTTTAGATTGGATCTGTAGAAACCTTCACTGTATGCGACGGATATGACTTGAATTATCTTGATTTTTTTCCCGTGCCGTAGATCCATATTTTACCACTTCTCATGTGAAAGTTGTTTCTCACACATTAGATCTGCAACTTATCTTCTTATGTCACCGGTTCAATTGTAACCTGCGCCTTATATGCCTGCACTGACGGTTTAGATTTAGACATGCATCCTGTAATTGGCGGTTTAACTTTCTCCTTCTATATTCATAAACCGGTAGACGTCTCGTTCATACTTGCTCCAGATCAGTAGATACCATTAGTCCCTTGCTTAAACCGTCAATTAGATCAATGCTTTCATAGAACATGCCAGTTTATGTCTAGTGGATTGTAAACCGGATCTTGTATTGTAATTTTCAGCATTCCCTTCTTGAAAAAGATGGCTTCTGCGGCTAAACAGTTTGTTGCCTGCAACTGGGTCCCATCCCAGATTACCGAGTATGACTTAGTAAATATGGCTTCCATAGGTAGTTTAGGTCCGAAAGAGGTTCTGCACTGGCGGGCCCCTAGGAAAGAATGCCCTCCTCAGCCTAAGGAAGGGGAGGTCATCGTCTTTTTCGATCATCTAGCCCAGGGCTTTAATCCTCCCGGTTCGAAGTTCTTTCGCGACGTTTTAGCCAATTTTCAACTCCATCCACAAGATATAGGTCCCAATTCCATATCAAACATCTGCAACTTCCAAGTCTTCTCAGAAGCATATCTGCAAGAGGAGCCATCTATAGAGTTATTCCGGGATTTCTTCCACTTGAATCGCCGGACTGAATTCTCCGACGGGCCCTATACTGAACTTGGCGGTATGAGCATCCAGAAGAGAAAAGATGTCAGCTTTCCTCAGGCTACTCTTCATAGTCACCCCAAGGATTGGAATCAGACCTGGTCCTACTGCAAAGACACTTCACCAGAGGGAGAAAATCCGTTGCCGGGTTACCGCCCTTATCGTCCGATAGCGGATCACCCTTTCCCGCAGCGTCTGAGTGCCCAAGACCTGGCTCCGTATGCCCCCCAACTTTCTAAACTCGGGGCTTTCGTAGCCAGTGGCCTAACTGGTGTCGACTTTGTCCGCTGCTGGCTCTCTTGGAGCATTCTCCCGTTAAGTCGGCGATCCGGTTTAATGTGCGAGTATACCGGTAATCCGAAGGACCCTCATCGTCACACAACTACAGTGCTTCCAGACAACAAAGTCACTGAATCTGCTAAGAAGATATTGAATATCCCCCTGGAGGAGTGTAGCCGGACCGGTTTAGCTCCTTTCTATGTGAACGACAAACCGCCGTTGGTAAGATTCTTTTGTCCCTTTCTTTTTACTTTAATCCATCCATATTACTTGTCTTCAACATACTTTTACTCCTTCACATAGGCCAATGACCCCTTCTGGAAGAAGAAGGCTCAAGACAAACCGGCAAAGCCAACCCACAAGAAGAGCTTGGCCATAAAGAAACACAAGAAGAAACCTGCCGCCGCTTCTGGTTCAAACCCCGAAGAAGATGATCTGGCCTCTGAGGTATTGTTTTGTTCTTTACACTATTTAACTTTCCTTTGTCTGTATTCATATTAACAATGTCCTTTCCCAGGATCCGGCGGAAGGGAGTAAAGCGGATGAAGTCGAGGTAATCTCTCTTTCTTCTGATTCAGAACCGTGGCCACCCAAAATTCGTCGGGTAGCCCCGAAGTATCCATTTTCTCACCCTTATGCTCAATTGGATCCCAATTTTCTTTTGAAGAAATAGCAGCATGAGGCTCGCCGGACCACACGTCATAGTGGTCATGTGGTTGAATCATCCGGATTACCCCACACGCCAGCTCATAGACGCCGCTCAGAGGTTTTGCTTACTCCAACCCTTCTTCATCCAAAAGCAGGTCTTATTCGCAAACCTCTTAAACTGTCCGATCCCAACTATCAAGAAACTCCTCGGTCTTCTTCCGGCGAGTCAACTGCCACCCAAGTCCCGGTGCTTAAGACCGTTCCTGGGTAAGTCATCTTTCCAAATGTCCGGTTTACCTTTCCGTTTTGACTTTGTGATTTTCATTGCTCTTTTAATCTTATTAGTATGCCCAAGCCTAGCAAGAGGGCAAAATTAAATAAACCGGCAGCCGGGGACACTTCTGGACCGGCAGAGGACGTTGGAATTGCCAATCCTCTGGAAGATAACACTAAGGTTCTGCTCAATGATCCTTCCCCAATGGACCAAGAAGATCTTGTTGCTCCAGGGGGTGACGCCATGGAGGACGCTACTGAACCGTCCAGCCCTGTCCAGGTTAGCCCTCTTCGGGCTAGCCCGGCACCTGTTAGTCCGGTGCGCACCGCTGATCCCCCCAGGCCAACCGCTGCCTCGACAGAAGATGTTGAGATAACTGGGATAGGCTTTACTGCTCCCATGGAGCCTATTGTCTTGCCCAGACATACTGCCCAAGAGGAAACTCTCCAGAAAGACAAGGGCAAGTGGAGCACTGACTTGTCTAGTTATGCCCAGCTTAGTGCCCAGGATCTCCACTCTGGGTATCTAAACTAGCTCTTCACCAGTCGCGACCACGAGGCCGGTTTAGTAAACATGATGAAGGAAAAATATGAGGTAACTTCTTTTTCCCTTTGCCTTTCATTTCTGCTTGTATTTTGCAATTGTACCATTAGGCCATAGTAGCCCCCAAGTGTCAGATTAGCCTTTAGGATGGACCGGGACTTTGATAGATTAACTGGAATAGCTTGATTTGCCTGTATATAACCCAAGGGCCGGTTTACTCCATTGCGGGTGAATCGGGACTTCTTCCATGTTTGAGAATGACCTTACAAAGTGCCAAGGATATAACTTTGTTATGTGCTTGGGACTTGTTTTGAAAAGTTGCTTTCTTTCACTTCAATTGTACATTAGCCCCCAAGTGTCGAGTGCATAACTTGTTATGTGCTTGAGACTTTTGATTGAACTGTTCTTCTAACCTTTTCTGTTTTCTGCAGGCTGATTTGAACCGGAGGGCTTCGGAGACAACTGGGCTCCGGAATAACCTGGCCTTTCAAGAGACTGCTTCAATTAAAGCCAAGGAGGAGCTTTCCCTTGCTTTAGCGATTATGGAGAAGCTCAAAAAAGATTTTGAAGCGGAGCGGTCCACTTGGGAGGTACAGAGGGTTGCTTTAGAGAAAAGAGCCAAGGATGCGGAGGCTGCTTTTAACCCGGTGACAAAGGAGTTATCCGGGTTAAAGCAGCATATAGATGATATGACATCTTCCATCTTTGATGAGTATTTGTTTTCATATGCCTTATCCTTGCAATCTTATACTGCTCCGGCTTAACTCATCACTTGTACACAGGGAGGCGTGTGACTCATCTTGGGGATGATGTACGGAGGAAACTGAAAGCTGCTTATACCTTGGTGGAACAACTCTACTCCGGTTCTCAGAGGATCATCAGTGCCATGTCGCACAACAAACCGGCGCCGACCACCATCCAAGGTACACTGGATAAATTATCCATCTTGCCTACCCGACTTGTTGAACTGGAGAAATATTCTGCAAGAGCTGGCTCTCTCATGGCGTTAACCCGGGCCAAGGCTTGGGTTCCCGATTTTGATCCGGCGGAGGCCATGAATGGTTATCCCAGCATGAAAGAAGACAGGTCAGCCTTCTCTACTGAAGACCTTCGCGCTTTAACCAAAGATATGCGCCCTCTTGCCAGTAAGCTTGCTGATGAAGCGGACTTAACGAGATATCATCCGGGTTACGACTTAGAGAATGCGCGGGTGGAGCGGCCGATTTATGACACCGAAAATCTGATTCCACCCGTTCGTAAGCATACCTTCGCTCTTGACATTGAACCGTCAGAACTCATAAACAATGAAGTATATTTCCGCGCCCTTGCCAAGATTGACTGGAGCACTCCTGATTTCCAGCAGCTGCCAGAAGCTGACGAAGACCCGGAGCAAGCTGACCCTCAGCCTTCACAGCGAGCCGAGGAAGAATCCTAAACCGGCTCCCATTTAATCTTTATATGCTGAATACTTTGCAAGAAACTGATATTCTTTTGGGCCTGCAAGTGCCTTGTAATAGAATAGTTGAGATACTATATTTGTCCCACTGTTATCCTTCATGGCATTATTTTGATTTGCAATTTCTAGTTTATCTCCTGCTTGCAATGTGTCAACAGTTTATGTTTACCTGTATCTACATAAACAATGCTAAGAATGTCCTGGCGGGTTACCACCGGACGGGTTATTCTACCCAAGCACATGATTCGAAGTTAATAACTTGAACTGTGTAAGATACCATCATATATCGTACATGTGATTAAGTGTATTTGAAAACCTTAATCTGGCACGGGTAATCCAAGACGTGAGTGTTGGTGACTCCCTTGGCTTCCTGTTGGCTTATGAAGCTGATCCGGGTTACAATGAATGCCGGTTTAACCGTAGATTAGCGCTGGTGTTCATGACCCAGACTATATATGTAATGACAACCTTGTAGGTGTCTGGTCTTGAATCAATGGACTTGGTTGAAGAACTAATGACCTTGAAGATAAAGATTTGTGAAAACATAAAAAATGAAAAATAAAGTTTTTGGGCAAATAAGACCATGTAGTCGAGGCTTTTTACGAGCTGCCAGGCTCCAAATTCGAGGCTTTTTATGAGCTGCCAGGCTACTGTCATTAACCATTTTAGCAAAGCCTGTCAAGATGATCCACAATCTTTAACCAAATCATCGATGTCAACAGCTACCCAATGTTTCAAAATCTCATAAAGATTTTGGCTTGAGTAATCACTCGATGATCGTCAATTTAACGTGAACAAGTTCAGGGTCCTGAAGGATTGACTTGTGATACATTCGACGGGTCATACCAGGTTTACTTGGACGGCGTGATTTACTTGATGCAGGAAGATTAATCTGCGGTTTTAGGTGTATACACTGGGCTTCCAAGCCATGTTCACTACAAGGGTATTCAACTCGCTGAGAGCCCCCAGGTAGTGTGTGAGCATAGCTCGTCGGGGCATATGTTTGAGTTGTGCTAGGCATCAAACCCTCTTTTCACCCTCATCACCATGTGGTAATTGCCGAGGCAACCAGAGCAGTGCTCTTATGATGGGCTTCATATCGCCGCCGGCTCAAGAGGCCATGGGAAACTCCCTTGTCCGCGGAAGCCCCCATGTGATTCTTGTTTGTATAGAAAAGATGGTTGATTCCTTGAGTTATCAAGGGCGCCGGTTCAAGAGGCCATGGAAAGCTTCCTTGGGAACCCCCATGTGATACTCTTTTGTGTAGAAAAGATGGCTGATTCCTTGATTTTATCAAGGGCGCCGGTTTAAGAGGCCATGGAAAGCTTCCTTGGAAGCCCCCATGTGATACTCTTTTGTGAAAAAGATGGCTGATTCCCTGGTTTACCGGGGGCGCCAGTTTATTTTATTAATCATAATATATACATTGTACATAAAGCGGAGCCAATGGCTCAAGTATAGTAAGGTCGAAGAAGAGCGATGTACCACGGCCGCTTGGTCTCCTCCTCCGCCGTACGTGAGTCCTTATGTTCTTGAAAGTCGACGAGGTAGTATGATTCGTTATGCAGGTTCTTGCTGACCACAAAGGGTCCTTCCCAAGGGGGGGATAACTTGTGCATATCTGTCTGGTCCTGGATGAGCCTGAGTACCAGATCTCCTTCCTGAAACATCATGGCCTTAAGCCGGCGGCTGTGGTACCGGCGCAGGTCTTGTTGATAAATTGTTGATCGAGCTGCTGCCGTGTCCCGTTCCTCGTCCAACCGGTCCAAGTCGTCTTGTCTTGTTTGTTCTTTGTCCGCTTCAACATAAGCCGCCACCCGCGGCGAGTCGTGCCGGATATCACTAGGGAGGACCGCTTCAGCTCCATATACCATGAAGAAAGATGTGTATCATGTGGATCTATTAGGTATAGTGTTGATGCTCCATAAGAAAGAAGGCAACTCCTCCACCCAACAACCCGGTGTTCTCTGTAAAGGAACCATAAGCCGGGGTTTGATGCCTCCCAAGATCTCCTGATTGGCTCTTTCAGCTTGGCCATTAGACTGAGGGTGAGCCACTGATGATACATCAAGGCGAATATGCTCTCGTTGACAGAACTCCTCCATATACCCCTTGGATAGATTGGCGCCATTATCAGTTATAATGTTGTGTGGAAAACCAAACTGGAAAATCACCTGTTTGATGAACTGAACCGCTGTTGTCGCATCACACTTACTGACAGGCTCCGCTTCAACCCATTTTGTAAGCTTGTCCACTGCTACCAACAGGCGGGTTTTCTTGTCTTGGGATCTCTTGAAGGGTCCGACCATATCCAGCCCCCAGGTTGCAAACGGCCAAGTAATTGGAATCATCCTCAGCTCATGCGCCCGTATATGAGCACGCTGTGAGAATTTCTGGCAAGCATCACATTTTCTGACCAAGTCCTCTGCGTCGGCGTTAGCCGTCAACCAGTAGAACCCATGACGAAAAGCTTTAGCTACCAAAGATTTTGAACCGGCGTGATTACCACAATCCCCTTCATGAATCTCTCGAAGAATATCACAGCCTTCTTCTGATGATACACACCGCTGAAACGCTCCAGAAACCCTACGGTGATGAAGTTCTCCATTGACAATAGTCATAGATTTAGACCGCCGGATTATCTACCGGGCCTCGACTTTGTCCTCTGGCAACTCACCTCGATTCAGGTATGCCAAGTAAGGGAGTGTCCAATCTGGAATGACGTGAAGTGCTGCAACCAATTGTGCTTCCGGATCAGGAACAGCCAAATCCTCCTCTCAAAGTACGTGCACCGACGGATTATGCAACTCATCCAAAAAAGGTATTAGGTGGAACCGGTTTACGCTGGGAACCCAGCCGGCTTAACGCGTCAGCTGCTTCATTCATTCGCCGGTCTATGTGATCCACCTGATATCCTTTGAAATATCCAGCGACTGCGTCTACTTCTCGTCGATATGCTGCCATGAGCGGATCCTTGGAGTCCCACTTGCCAGATACTTGTTGTGCCACCAGATCTGAATCGCCAAAGCATTTAACTCGGCTCAAGTTCATCTCCTTGGCCATCCGCAAACCATGGAGGAGAGCTTCATACTCAGCAGCATTGTTAGTACAAGGGAACATTAAACGGAGGACATAGCAGAACTTATCACCTCGTGGGGAAGTTAACACAACTCCAGCCCCCGAGCCCTCCAACTGCCTTGAACCGTCAAAGTGTATAGTCCAGTACGTATGATCCGGCTTCTCCTCAGCTGCTTGCAACTCTGTCCAGTCATTAATGAAATCCACCAGTGCTTGGGATTTTATAGAAGTACGGGGCACATATTTTAATCCGTGTGGGCTAAGCTGAATGGCCTATTTTGCAACCCTACCAGTGGCTTCTCTGTTATGGATTATATCCCCTAACGGAGCTGAACTGACAACGGTGATTAGGTGGCCCTGAAAGTAGTGTTTCAATTTCTGGTTTGCCATGAACACTCCATATACCAGCTTCTGCCAATGCAGATATCTCTGTTTCGACTCAATGAGCACCTCACTGATATAATAAACCGTCCTCTGAACCGGATATTCTTTGCCTGGTTCCTTGCGCTCTAGCACAATGGCGATGCTTACTGCACGGGCATTGGCGGCCACATATAACAGCAGCGGCTCATTAACAACTGGAGCAGCAAGGACCGGCGGCTCTGCCAATTGCCACTTTAAATCCTCGAATGCAGCATCAGCAGCATCGCTCCAAACGAAACGGTCTGTTTTGTTCATCATCTGATAAAGCGGGATTGCCTTCTCCCCCAAACGGCTAATAAACCGGCTGAGTGCTGCAATACGGCCCGCCATGCGTTGGACATCATTGATGCACGCCGGTTTAGCCAAGGATGTGATCGCCTTGATCTTCTCTGGATTAGCTTCAATCCCTCTGTTTGATACTAAGAACCCCAGGAGCTTGCCCGCCGGAACACCGAACACGCACTTCTCCGGATTAAGCATCATTTTGTAAACTCAGAGATTGTCAAAGGTTTCCTTCAGATCCTCTATCAGTGTCTCTTCTTCCCTGGATTTCACCACAATGTCATCAACGTATGCATGGACATTTCTCCCAATCTGCCCTTTCAGGCAGTTCTGCACACAACGCTGGTAGGTTTCCTGGGCACTCTTGAGCCCAAATAGCATAGATACATAACAGAAGGCTCCAAAGGGAGTTATAAAAGTTGTCTTCTCCTGGTCCTTAACTACCATCTTGATCTGATGATAACCTGAATATGCATCCAAAAAAATTAGCCGCTCACATCCTGCCGTAGCATCAATGATTTGATCAATACGGGGGAGAGCAAAAGGATCAGCTGGGAAAGCTTTGTTCAGATCTGTGTAATCAACACACATTCTCCAATTTCCATTTTTATTAAGTACTAGCACCGAATTAGCCAACCACTCTGGATGAAACACCTCAACTATAAAGCCTGTCGCCAAGAGCCTAGCCACTTCTTCTCCTATAGCCTTGCGCCTCCCCTCATTGAAGCGGCGCAGATATTTCTTGACCGGTTTAAACTTAGGATCAATATTAAGATTGTGCTCTGTGAGTTCCCTCGGTATACCTGGCATGTCAGAAGGCTTCCACGCAAAGATATCCCGGTTCTCACGGATGAACTCGATGAGCGCGCCTTCCTATTTGGGATCTAGGTTAGCGCTGATAGTGAACTGTTCGGATGAATCGCCCGGAACAAAGTCCACCTGTTTAGTCTCCTCAGCCGATTTAAATTTCAGCGCCGGATCATGCTCTGTGGTTGGTTTCTTTAGCGGGGACATATCCGCGGGATCAACATTGTCCTTATAGAACTTCAACTCCTCCGTAGCACAAACCATCTCAGCATAAGATGCATCTCCTTCCTCGCACTCCAATGCAATTTTCCGGCTCCCATGAACCGTAATAGTCCCCTTGTGGCCTGGCATCTTAAGCTGTAAATAGACATAACATGGCCTAGCCATGAACTTGGCGTAAACCGGCCGCCCAAACAATGCGTGGTATGGGCTCCTGATTTTCACAACCTCAAAGGTCACAGTCTCTGATCTAGAGTCCTGCTCATCTCCAAAGGTGACCTCCAAATCAATCTTGCCAACTGGATAAGCCGGTTTACCGGGCACTACCACATGGAACACTGTATTGGACTGCCGAAGCTTTTTATCTGTCAGCCCGATGCGCCGAAAAGTCTCATAATAAAGGATGTTGATGTTGCTGCCTCCATCCATAAGCACCTTGGTGAACTTGTAACCACCCACCTGTGGTGCCACTACCAAAGCCAACTAACCCGGATTATCAACCCGGGGTGGGTGATCCTCTCTGCTCCATACAATGGGTTGCTCAGACCACCACAAAAAACGTGGTATCGTCAGTTCAACAGAATGCACTGCCCTCTTCAGAACCTTTTGATCCCATTTGCATAAACTTGCGGTGAAGACGTGATACTGTCCACTGCTCAGCTCCTTCGGATTATTCTGATATCCGGATTGCTGCGGCTGCTGACGCTGTTGATTCCCTTGGTTGTTGTATCCACCCTGACTGTGCTGCTGGTTATGCTGATGCTGATTGTTTCCATTGTGGTTACCGTTAACGCCGTGGTATCCAAAACCGGATCCACCACCTTGATAACCCGAACCTTGAAAACCGGGACCTGATCCGCCGGGGGG
>LR738711.1:326664620-326885793 GCA_902687465.1 Secale cereale | reverse complement strand
GGGGGCGTGATCATATTTAGTCTGTTTCATAAATTCTTGCATAATGAAACAATCTTTCCAGAGATGCGTAGCCGGGTTTTCCACTGTACCATGCCTTGGGCAAGGCATGTTCAACTGGCACTCTAGATTAATGGGCGGCCTCCCGTTGTGTGGGGGTGGTTTACCCTTGCGGCGTTGCCCATTGTCCTGAGCGTTAGTATTGGCCACAAAGTCTGAGCTGCTCTACGCTTTACACTTACCATTGTACCCTTGACCCGCCGGATTGGCCTGCGGCGGTTTACCGTTCTTGCTCGCTTTCCCTAACTTGTCTCCATCTGCATCTGGATATTTGGTGTTATCAGAATCTCCGTATTTCACCAAGGTGCCCATGAGTGTTCCCATGTCATTGCAATCTCGTTTGAGCCGTCCCAACTTCTGCCTCAGAGGTTCAAACGGGCAATTGCCTTCCAAGGTTACTATTGCTGTACTTGGGTTGATGCTATTGGAGGAGTGCAAGATTTCAGACAGTCGACGCACCCAACTGCTTGTGGATTCTTGCTCTCCTTGGACGCATGCTGCTAAATCGACAACAGACATCGGCTGCTTGCACGTATCCTTGAAATTATTGATAAACCGGCGCCGCAATTCACCCCATGATCCGATGGAGTTAGGTGGCAAACCCTTTAGCCATGTCCGGGCCGTGCCCTCAAGCATCATTGTGAAGTATTTAGCACATGCTGCTTCATCCACGTCGAGCATCTCCATAGCCATCTCATAACTCTCAACCCACGCCTCCGGAGCCAGATCCACCGTGTAGTTTGGGCACCTTGCGTGGAGATTTGAAATCTTTTGGTAATTTCACGTTTCGTAAAGCGGGTATGAGACGCTGTACGCCCAGGGAACTGGACATGACCCCCGGTTCAATTGTGGTGGTGGGATGAACCGGTGTCACCTGACGGGCATCGTACTGTGCAGTGTGCCTGGCCTGATCCACCACCTCTTGCGCATTTGCTTCCTCTCCTGCCGGATTATCTTGCCTCTGTCGATGACGCCTCCGTGCGCTGCTTGATACGGCCAGTTCATCCAGACGCCTCGTATAACTCCGGCTCAGGCGGGGGGTTGAATGAATCCTCTCTCGGCTATATGAATAAGCTTGCTGCTGAGTTAACGCCGTATCTAGCAACTCCCTGGCCCGTCGTGCCTCCACTGCTATGGGGGAGGTACATTCAATGGGAAGGGCGGCCAGTCGTGAAGCGGTAGCAACAATGTTATCCAATGGATTAGAATAATGACCAGGAGGGGTGGGCACATGTTGGGTCGGCACAACTTGGCGATTTGGCTCTGCGGCCGGTGGGTGAGCTGACATGCCTGTTCCTGGTGCTCCTCCCCGGTTTATCTCTGGATAGTTACTGGTCCCTGCGCCTGGCGTGCTAAAGAGATTCCTCGCCTCATAAACCGGCGGCGAACGAGATCGTTGTCTCCTCCACATTACCTCTTGTGAGGCGTTCTGATCTAACCTGAGCCAGAAAGCTTGAGAATCCAACTCTGCCTGCCTTGTAGCCATTCTAGCTTTCTCCGCAGCCAGATCCAACTTGGCTTGCACAATCCGGCTCGTCACCTGAGCGATCTCTGCATCATGCTGCTCCTTGTCGGCCTGGGCTACTTCTGCTGTTGCAAGCGCTGTCAAAGTGTCAACTAAGGTGGATAGAGCATCAGTGGGCGACGGGGGAAGGTCTCCAGCTCTAGCTCCCACTGCCTCTGAGGTTAACGCCCCTGTCGTTGAGGGCTGCTGCATGGGTTGTGATCCGGCCATGAAAACAGCAACCCTGTTTGGCGGATCGAGGGGGTCCGTAATACTATCACCATCGGAACAACCCTCAGATCAGCCATCCTGCAACCGATACAAAGATTCGGTCTCTCCGGATGAAGATTCATCGCCGGAATAAATAACGGTCTCGCTGCTGGAGTCCGATCCGTCCTCGGCTTGTACTCCATGCACTACTCCAACGAAGACGTGCTTCACGGCGGGCTGAATCCTGGCGGGTCTCGCACGCTGAGCCGACTCGACAATGTTGGGGAAGGTGTCCGGCTTAGGGCCCGGTTCGCCGATCTTGCCGATGAAGACGTGGATGTCGCCGAAGGGGTCCCGGTACCCATATTCGATTGAATCGGCCTCGGGACCCCAGCCTGCATCGTCGATGTAGATCCTGCCACGACAACTCTTAGTCATCCAGCCCACTGCGTAGAGCTTGAGCCCTTCAAAGCTGCCCTTCAAGAACTGGAAACCATCGTGTGATAGCCCCACGGTGGGTGCCAACTGTCGTGGATTTAGCACGGCAGATGTCCTAGCAAAGGACTTAGTCGTGAGGCCGTCGCTACGGGTTAGCTTAAAGGGGTTAAAGCGGACGAAGGACACCAGGATTTTATACTAGTTCGGCCCCTTCGATGAAGGTAAAAGCCTACGTCTAGTTTGGTGTGGTATTGCTTGGGCTTCGATGACCAGGGAGCGAATCCGCTTTGCCTGTGTCTCGAGCTATTGTTTCTTGTCCTGAACCATCGTCGGGTCGTCCCTTTATATAAAAGGTGACACCCGGTCCGGTTTACAGAGTCCCGAGGCCGGCTCATAAACATGTCTGCCTCGGTCTCTGCTCTTTCTATCTTATGACGGTTTACAAGTCATGGGCCCTATCATATGGGCTCTAAGCCCCCTGGGCTATAACTTCCTACTCCATACTCCGCTGGGCTTCTGATAATACAATCTTGATAACTCAAACTGGACCCTCCTGGCTGGTTTATACCTGGTAGTAATATCCCTGACAATCACCATGACCAAAGAAGGAGACTTGAGTACACAGGTATCACTACAAAAAAAGCACTTCTGTGATAATACATGTTTGTCACACTATGTCATGTTTTCTGTCATGCCTGTGCATCAATGACGATTTTATGATAGAATCAAGAGAGTTATACCTGTGTTGTTGTATAAGTATTCCATGACAATACCAAAATTATCATCACGGAAGTGTTTACTTCCATGACGATAAATGTCGCGTCATGGAAGTGCTTTCATCAAGGGTAACTGACATGCGGCATCCACCGTAACGGGTCGTCGTTAAGCTATCGGATCCGGTTTTGGATCTGATAACCCGCTAACGACGAGGACCAATGGGGATTTTCCACTTGTAAAATTCTCATTGGCCGAAGGAACCACGTGTCAGCTCCACGTGCGGGCAGATGCCAACCAACCAATGGACATCTGGTGCCTATGATATGTCTACACGTGGCACAACCCAACAGTGGCCCATTCAAATCAACAAGCCAGCATGTTTGACTTGGTCAAAGGTTAACGGGCCGGCCCATCCAAAGCCTGCTAATAGCCTGCTCGCATATAGCCCATTCAGGCCCGATAACTCATGGCCCATTATGGCTTTTTTGAATTCTGCCCCCTAACTTCATCTGGACCATCCAATATGATTCCAGCCCAATGTAACTTCCAGCCCATGTACGGCCCATGACGTGTTTTGGTCCATATGAGGCCCTTTGTAACTCTTGGCCCATTAACGACCCGTAGTGAAACTAGCCCATAATGAATAGTATATCACGTCATACCCATTAACGGCCCATTACTCCATTGGGCCATTCCCAGCCTGTTTTATATTTTGGCCTTTTAAGGGCCCATTTATTCTTGGGCTTATTTGCAGCATTCGGTTACTCACGGTCTGTTACTGGCATTTTCCGCTTGTGGGCCAAATTCAGCATGTGGTTAAAGTCGGCCTGTTTGTGGCCCTTTAATCTATTGGACCGTTTTCACAAAGTCATCAAATATGGCCCATTAATGACCTATTATGTCTGTCGATAGAATTAAGCCCGTTATACATGACGGCCTCTTAAAGGCACATTATGGTCGGCCCATGAACAGACGGCTGCCACTCTAGCCCGTTTACGGCGCATAATGCAGTATGTTATTGGCCCATGTTTGGCCAATTGATCATACAACCCATAGAATGCCCATTGATTCCACGGCCCGTAGAAAGTCCCATAGGAGGCTCATGGTCACTATAAAAGATAGCAGGACAATGGTGACAATGGACCGTATGTTGCCCATTGTTATTGTGGCCTGGTTTAAAAATAATAGGTTATTGCGACCACTAGCAAACCGCATAAAAAGAACTGCACTGACTACAAGCAAACAAATAAACAAGAGAACAAGGAAATAAATGAGCAAGCAACATACACTAGGCTATTACGACTATTACACATATTACAACCACTGAGCATCAAAGTTCACCACTAGTGTAAATATGAGGTACAAAGAAGCATATTACATACAATGGTTGTCAAAGTTGCTAACCTGTCAAGAACTGAAACCATTTCACAAGAGCTCAAGAAACTATATCCTGGGTATCCACCATGCTGGCAAGACGCTTAGCAAGCTTATTAGCTTTCTCTTGTTTGGCCCTTAAATCCTCCAGCACTTGTTGTTGCACCAGAAAGCATGCATTTGAATTCTGCAGGGACTTCCTCAGTCCTTCGGCTTCCTGTCGCAGCACATCTGATCGATATCTTTCAAGTTGAAGTCGAGACTCAAGAAGCCGAACTGATTCAACCAGCGAGTTCGAAGAGCTTGTGCCAGAAGTAGTGGCCAGTAACTCGAACACTACATCAAGATAGAACTTTGGGGTTGTCTCACTGTTTTCAAGATAGTTTTTATCGGCTTCCTTGGAGACCAGCATGTATGTCTCACTATCTTGAACCTTATCTGCATTACTTCCTTTACCATTGCATAACGGGGTAC
Source organism: Secale cereale (assembly GCA_902687465.1). NCBI lineage: Eukaryota > Viridiplantae > Streptophyta > Magnoliopsida > Poales > Poaceae > Secale > Secale cereale. The sequence goes on along the minus strand of LR738711.1, from coordinate 326,881,019 downwards.
TCTTCTCCAATATTTTGTCCGCATTCTAAAAGATAAACAAGTAGACACATCACATGTTTCCCATGTTGTATATGAAACTCATTTGTTAAACCAGTTCAATTGTAAGGTGGACAGGATAACAACATGAAACAAACATATATCTATCTAGTATGGTCACTGTATGGTATATATCATTCTATTTTATGTTGCCAAATCAAGATAGAGACACTTAAAACCATATCTATTTAAGACAAAGCAGCATAGACAGAATATAAGTGTGGGAAACAACACATCACTAACAACACTTGTAATGTGCATGGCATGAGAACATAACTGTTTATTCGATTCAAACTGAAATCAACATAGAGCAAGTTACAACAGCAAACAAGTTAAAGAAACAGGTTTAAAACATACATTTTGCGTCATTGGAGTTTCAATCACATCCTTCAAATTTGAAATTGTTGGTATGAGTAAATACATTGATGCAAGAGCAAAGGTGTATGAACCATAGCTACAGAACTTGACCTGCGAACAATTCTACTTATGCTTTAAGCATTGACTTGGGTTTCAGAGTTGTGCTCCTCATGCTTTGGGCACTGCACTTGCCTAACTAACTACTCATGTTTGGGTGCTCTGTGGTGGAGACGATGCTGTGTCAACTGGAACTGAGTCACTATCTGCTAGGGTTGGGGTTAGAAGGGGTGTAGCTGGTTCTCTGTCCAACTAGGTAGGGGTACAATCTGTATGAGTCTGGGTTATGTGTGGTGGGGCTGGTTCTTCGGCAAGTACAACCATGGTTCTATCTGCATCGACGGGTAGCGCGATCTTTTTTGAAGACCGTGTTTTTACTCCCACTACCATCACCCTTTCCAATTCAAATGGCTAATAAACAAGAAAAGTAATTGTATGTACAAACATTGTATGCTATACATGTGCAATGGATAGTAGGGAAGAAAGCAGGGCATGAAATAATTCACATTTATGTTGTCTAAACAAATAGGATAGCATGACACAATTTCACATATATGATAGCTAATTAAACAGGATAGCATGACACAAATTCACATATATGATGGCTAACTAAACAAGATAGTATGACATACTTCAAAAAATGATGACTATGTAAAAGGATGACATGATATAACTATACGATGTGTCTATTAAAGTGGTTGGCATGCCATAATTCACATACATGTCATCGATGGAAACATGATGGCATGATATAATTCATGGATAGAATGCCATAATTCAAAATATGATGATGATGTTAACATGATGAGATGCTATGACTATATTATTTCTTTAGAAAATGGGTTGGCATGCCATAATTCAGATACATGCTTTCTATGTAAACATCATGGCATGATATAATACAAATATATGATTTACATACTAAGCAAGTAAGTAGACGACAATCGCATATATGATGTGTCAACTAAGCAGATGGTATTCAATATTGTGTATATGATGTAAAAACTAAGCATTGCAAGACAACATATGAATAATGAGTAATATAACCCTGCAAGTTTGAGCAAACACCTCAGGGTGAAAATAGGACTGGTCATCCGTCTCTGAATCCTCCTCTAAGGAGCTACCTGTAACTAGCAAGATATCTGCATCAGCAGGTAACATAGTCTGCTTTGAAGACCTTGTTTTCACTCCAGATTTTTGTATCACCAATTCAAATGGCTGATGCACGGGAAAAGTAGTTCAATATAAAATCATTCTTGGCAAATGGAATACGTAATATAAAAAAGGATGGCATGATATAATTCACATATATTATGCTTGGCTAAATAGCATGCCATTGCATAATTCACATATATAATGCCTTGCAACAAGATAGCATTGCGTAATTCACATATATGGTAACTAGACACTAAACAGGTGGCATTCACACAAATCATGTCTAAACTAAGAAAATAACATGGCAATGCAAGACACCATATGCACGATATGGTCAATATAATCCTGCCAAGTTAGAGCATGCACCGATAGGACTGGTCATTCGTAACCAACAAGACATGCACTTTGTCAGGTAGCATTGTCTGCTCTAAAGACCTTGTTTTCACTCCAGATTTTTCCATGACCATGTCGAATGGCTGATGCATAGGAAGAGTAGTTGAATGTACCAAGGTTGTTGACAAATTTAATACATAATAAAAAATGGGTGGCATGATATAATTCACATATAAGATGACTGTCTAACCAGGATGGCATTGCAAAATTTACATATATGATGCTTGTCTAAACAAGATGTCATTGCATGATTCACATATATGATATAAAAACTAAACAGATGGCATTCACACAATGCATGTCCAAACTAAGAAAATGACATATTTTATGTATAAAGTAAGAAATGCAAGGCATCATATGCATGATATGAGCAACATCAGCATGCAAATTAGAGAAAAAGACCTCAGGGGGTAACTAGGAGTGGTTTGATCCCTCTCAATCCACCTTTGAACAGTTATCTTCCTCTTGTTTATAGTCTAGAATGGAGGGAGGGGGTTGCTTTTGTGCCCACCCTCGAGCGACGTCTGCTTGAAATTTTATTCCCACTCGAGGCTCGTCTCTTTTGCTCTACATGTTGAGTACCATTGTGAACAATAACTGACATACATAGGTATAAAACATAGTGAGATTATGTAAGGAGTGCATCCACAAATCCAGTGTGATGGTAGCAAATTGTGGATAGACTCAAAATCGATGATAGCACGCAGATAATAGCTTAAGTTAGAAAATACAGAAAATGGCTCCTTTAATGTTTGTTTCCACCCAACATGAAACTCGTAGTAGACATTCGAGATTAACCAGATAGTAGCTAGATAGTATTGATTGCTGCCCCAATATGTAGCCCACAATCATTTAAAAACTCACTTTTGAGCATTAGTTTGGACCTGACTCAGAGTATAATCGGTGAACAGGACAATAAAGTAGCATGTAATCATGTTAAGCGATGCATAACGTAAGCAGACACGAAAGAGTGTGACCTCTCTTGTGGACGCATGTAGTCCTCAAGGTCATCTTCTTAGATGATGATGGTAAAGTAGTTGTCGTGACTGCCGGTGCGGGGAAGATGATCTGAGGCGGCAAAAGACAATATGGAGGGTGGATCCCTGCTGTGGTGAACCCTCCCGTCATTGCAGCAGCTGAGCTAGGGTGGACCACAGCGCAGTAGGAGCGGGACAAACCACGGAAGGTTTTCTTTGAATTGGAGGATTCTAACAATGCAGGGATAGGAAATACACAGGAATAGGATAGGAATGCACGTGCAAAATAGAGAATTTAAAAACACCGAATTCCTGCCAATCTGGGTGTTTGGTTCACAAGAATTGGAAGATCACATGATGCAAAGAAGCATGGTGAGATTAAGTAAAAAACACAGGAAAATGTATGGTTATAATGCTATCATGCTACAATCTCTTAATCTTGTGCTTCATGGATAGTAATTTGAAAAGGAGGATAAGTGGATATTAATATTCCTACGGTTTTTCTTTCAAGGAGACACTAAAGGAACAAATCCTACCGTTTTCATTTGCTTCATTCCTTTGAACCAAATGCATGAATAGTAGTACCATAGGAAGCTTTCCAATTCCTATGATTTTCCTTCACTTTTCCTTTGAAGCACTGGCGATTCTAGTAGGTAGGCTTGAACACGGAAAAGCCTACACTCAAAAAATGTTTTGTGCTACTTGTACTACTTTGGACCCAGGCTACTGCCCTACTAGCTCAACTCCCAGGCCCATCTACCAATGCACAACTCAAATGCGCAAAAATAAATAATGATGGCATTCAAGAGAGTCCATCAGGGATAGCTAAGTTGTTTGGTACCTCACTGCTTGTCATATAGTAGGCGAAACTAATCGTATTTCACGTTACTACGTGTTCTCAGTGGACAATATATGTAACGTGTACAATAAAAAAATGATGCAACATGTTTACAACTCGTTGGCGAAGCCATGTCAATCTCAGCATGATTGGTTTGGTCATTCGGGATTCTCCGGCTGAGGTGGCTGTCGAAGGAGGGGAAGAAGATCTTAGGCATCCGGAGATGGATCCGAGGGTACTGCTCCTCCGTGATGGAGGGTTTCCTCGTTGGAGTAGCTCCAGTGTGTTGTATGACGGCGAGGCTGAAGCAGGACAAGAGAGACAACATTAACCTGAGTGGAATTCTAATAGCATCTCTAATAGATGATGTAAAATACATAACTACAATGTGCTAGATGTAAAATACGTCAGCCGCTCATCTCTGAACATAACCGCCAAAACTGAATTTAACAGTCGAAACGGAATTTTACTGTCAAAACCAAAATTTACTGTCGAAACTGAAAGCACTAGTAGCAAAAAAGCACAAGTAGTAGCAGCCGCGCCCGGAGCAGCAGTGCATGCGAGAGCTGGAGCAGCTGGTCATGTAGCAGCATCTCGCGTAGCAGCTGTAGGGGATCGAGCGAGAGCAATCTCTGCTGCTCGTGCAGTGGCAGTGCAAGCAAGACTTGAGCAGTTGCGCAAGCAAGAGCAAGAGCAAGAGCAGCAGCCTGAGCAAGAGCAAGAGCAGACCAGGAACGGAACCAGAGAGCAAGAGCAGAGCAGAAGTGCTAGCAAGGCCAAAGCGGCAGTAGCTCAAACTGATGTGGACGTCGCCGCCAAGGGAACAGCATTGTAAATGAAGTGGCCAGCGATGCCGCCATAGATGGAGCCGCGCCATGGAGGCTCGGCACCGAGCCCTGACAGCACCGTGAAATCAAAGCAAGAAGAAAATGTAGCGATTAGTGTAGAATCTCTTTGGTGGCACCGATTAGGCCTTAGCTTCAACCGAGGAATCGATAATGATGTTGCTCTTCCAGTGGTGAAGGTGAAGACGGTTGTGTGGGAATGGAGGTGGCGCGAAAGACAAGGGGAACATCGTGGATGCTCCATGGAGGTGGAGGACGAGGTGGGTGAACTGCTAGGACGACGGGATCGACGACGGATCCTCATCCGGTGCGGTGGATGAGGGAGGTCGAGGTGTTGTTGTGGAAGACGTCACCGGGGAAGAGGCTCCGTCTGGGTGTGGGTCTTCGCGGGTTTTCGTGGCCTCAGTGTACGAATCGGGTCGAAGGGGATAGGAGGGTGGAACCATGGCTTTGGGACGCGCTTGTCTAAAATGTGGGGTAAGTTATGAAAGTACCCCCGGCGATTTGAGCTAGGCAGTTCTTTCGGTTCAGGCGTATCATGGGAATTTCGCGTGTCGGGATTTCACGGCAAGTGGGAGTTTTTGTGCATGTTGTAATTTTGGGATGGCAAGGTGTGGGTTGAGATGGAGGGAGTTTTCCGAGCACAACGAGACAAAGAGATATCTTAAAATTTCAGGGTAATAAGGTGCAGGTTGAAGAGGTGGGAGTTTCGCAACACGATAAACATATATGCTAGCTTGAAATTTTGGCATAACAAGGCGCGGCTGGAAATTTCGAGAAAACAAGCTTAACATGGAAAAAAAAGATAATTCGCACCCCACTAGAGTGAGCCATGTCCCATTGTACTATATTACTAGATATGAATTCAAATACAACATCTAAAAACTAAAAAAATCTGGATAACAAGCTTAACGTGTACAGTACCAAATCAATTTGCACTTCCCTCAACAATAAAAAACAATTTGTGTTGTCTAGCATATGGAATAAATTTGAGTATATTTTCTCTGTTTTAATGGGATAGTACTCGGGTTAGTTATACAACCATCTAAATATTATCTTCACAACACATGACATGAATATAGAAGTAGTAATTCCCATATAAATATGAACTACATGTACATGTGATCTCGAATTCAAATATATGTATCCATTTGATGCTGAATTCAAATCAAAGCATGTGTATGTTCTAGCTAGATGTTAGGAAAATAAACCATGTATGATACTACATACAATGTGTTTAACACACACACAACACACACACACACACCATTTATACTAGTAAGGTAGTTGGACGCACATGAGATTTGGCAATCAAATTATGAATGAATACCACATTGTAGCATGTAAGCTTTGAGTCATATATATGCATGATGTAGATGTTCGTTTAATTCTTATAGTTCATCTCATTCAAAATCAATTAGTTTTTATAAAAAAAACTAATCTATTTTATGATTCATGGAATTACAACTTTGTAAAGCATAAAGTAAAAATAAATAATGGTGATTCATCTAGAAAAAAATTGCGCAATTATGATACGAAACTTTCTAGAACAAAGGAGAAGTGCTTTTTTTAGGTTTGTGCATTCTTCTTAAGTTCAACCACGGAGTCTTCTAGATTGCACATGTTTGTACATGTGGAGCTAGTAGTGCTCGGATTTGCCATCTCTGCACCGTCGGATTGGTTTCATCCAACGACCATCTTTCAAAGTTATTCGCACACTATATAGGGGTATAGTTATGTGATGCAAAAGCCATCCATCATCTCCAATTAGGATAGTGTGTACATGTGTGGATGCCATTTGGCCAAACGATGCCTGCCATCGGTATATCAAATTCAAATTAGTCTGACCTTGTTCATTGTGTATACAGTATAGCATGCTCGTTTCCAAACTGTACCACACATATCCCAGTTATATTCATGCATGCATGGGTTCCAAACATCATGATCTCTTATTCAAATATTTGAAATCAACTTTACATTGATTATTACCTCACCTAGTCTTGTACACCCATGTAGTTGTCATCTCTTTATAATTGCACCACTAACTTTTTCTCGTGCATGCATGCACACAGACAATACTAGTCGGCATTATCCATCGCACACATGCAACCTTTTTCTTCTGGTCGGTCTCCCATGCATGCACACATACACCTACCCGCTTCATCACTTCGGGCATTCTTTATCTCTCACATCCATGCGCAGCGATTATATAGCTAGGTCTTTTCTAGTATTCCACACAGACCGATTGATCTATATAACGAGTCAGGTCTCACACTATTTCCCACGTACACATCGATCAGTCTATGCCTCTCTATATAGGACTACATAGCTAATACATCCACATTATATATCCATCGTCTCCCTCTCAACATCCATGCATTCCGCTTCATCTCTCAGATGCGCGCACACCGGCGTAGGCAGGGGCAGCAAGGGCCCTGCCCCCCTAACATCACTATATATTGAGGCTAATATGAATGTGATCAGTAGATCAATTGCTTGTAAAATTGTTTAAGTTGATGAATTGGCCCTCCCCATAAAGAAATAGCAACGCTTGGCCTCCTAGTGTCGCGGGATATCCACGGCCACCTATGGGACCGAGCGGCCTCTTGCTGGTTCGGCGGGAGGACGGCGCGTTGCACAAAGAGCAGAATGGTGCACGGCAGTGCGGCAGAGAGCACACAATCAATTTACCCAGGTTCGGGTCGCCGCAAGGAGTAAGACGCTACTCCCGCTTTGGTGGATTGATGGTGGAAAGGATGTGGTGATTCGTAGTACACTCACCCGGCAAGGCGTGCCTCAGGGCCGCAACGACTACACGTGTATGGTGGCTTGGGTTCATCAACCTTCCAACCCCTCCTACGGGTGCCATGGGCCTCCTTTTATAGATCAAGGGGTCACAAGAGTGGCAAAATGGTTATTATTGACTGATAAGATAGCGAACAGTGCTATCGTACCTAACTGTGCGGACTGACATGGCGCATTAAATGCACCAGTTCGTTTCACATCCCTGGTCGCCCGGCAAGGCTCGCCGGGCTGTCTTGCCAGCTCCGCATCTGCTCCCTTGACACGTCGCAGGACGGGTGTCCTTTGTGGGTTTCTCCTGTAGGGAAGCACTGCCATCTGGCGAATGGTTGCCACTTAATTACTTCGTGGCTTGACACCGCACTGATCGACAACGTGGGTCGTGCTTGAGTAGCTGGCGGGGTGGTTTACCCTCCGCGACCCCCGGCAAGGCCTGCTGGGGAGTCTCTGATAGCTTGTTTTGAGCGGTGGCCTTATCCCTTGTCGGGCTTCCCTGCTCGGCAAGGGAGCCTCACTTCTCGTTGAAATCTTGTTCTCCAGGCTTGACCTTGGTCTATCTAGCTATGTGTTGGCTCTCCGAATCTCTTGGTCCTTCAATCTTGGGCTTGCTCTTGTGCTCCATCCTCGGTCTTGTGCATGTGCACAGTTGGGCAACAGGCCCAGCGTTTGTTGCACTGACATAAGCCCCCGGGCCTGCCCCGAGCACACTACTGAGTGTCGTTGGGGTAGGGCCTAGTAAGTGCACAAGCTGATTGCTGAAGGGGTTGGCCCCTTGAGATTTCCTTTGTTTCTTCATTTTTCTTGATTCCGGGGACGATTTCTGATTCCCCCACGCGTTAGTGAAAAGCCAATTGTGGTGAGGCCGCTACAGCGACGGCTCGTGAATGACTTTAACACACGAGGTGGAAACAGCCAATTTACTCTTCCCACTGTGCATCCTTATCCTTAGCCACGTATGCTGCATGCATTGCGCATGGTAGGTAACAAAGGCGCATGGCATGGGAGAGCGCCTTGAAGTGGGTCTGCCCGCCTTGAATTGGCGTAGGAGGACGGTGATCGCCTGTTGATGGAGAGGTTCTCTCGTTGCCCCGCCTATAAAAGGAGGGGCGGAATGGAGTGTAGTCAAACATACTTGCCTTCTTGCTCTCCTTCCTCTCTCGTTTTCTGCTTCATTTGGTGATGCCAAAGAGAGGAGCTCGGGGCCAGCCCCCGTGCTTCTGCTTGAGGCTTCTTCTTGCTTGAAAAGGATGACTTGGGCGGCGTGGCGAGGACACCGGAAGTGGAAATTCCGGTGTGCCTATCGCCGGTCCGCCCATGGCCTTGACTTTAGTGGGAGGGGTCGCGAATGACACCACGCCGAGGCTCGAGGCGGGCCTTGCGTGTGGTAATTGGTTGCTCCCCATTCTTCCTCCCTCCGTAGTTCCAAAGAGGAGCTCCGAAAGGGTCTACCGCTAGAAAGGGCGGATCCAACTCCTCCCCGGCGTTGCCTTCTTGTTGTGCGGAAGGGATTCTCACTCCCATATGCATCTATGAGACATGCAGTGTCTTCTAACAGCGGGGCTTCTAGGGATGACCATGCTCTTTGGAGAATTACTCGGAGAGCATGGCACCCGAGCCCCCTGCCGCAAATGGGGCTTCGGGTGTTGGTGGCGCTGAGCGCGGCGGCATCCCACGACGCGTCAAGAATGGAGGTGCATGTTCCGAGGAGTCGTGTTTGCCGGTGACTCCGCAGCCCCCCTTGCTTGGGGCTTCCGGCACCACCACCATCCATCCCAGCCCTCTAGTTCCTTCTTCCTAGCTGAAAGGTGGTGGCGTCTTCCTGATCCTGGGAAGGCGCCGAACCGCAGCTGCGCCGACCTCCGGCCTCTTCGACTTCGTTCTGTAGGAAATGGACAGGGGCAGAGGCATTACGGGGCACTTATCTTTTTTCAATCTTAAACTTGTAGGCAAATGCCAAATTTTAATTCGAATAATGTACTCCCTCGTGTCCATCTTTGTGTTCTGTAATGCTTGTACTTGTATCAGCATGTGAATGAAAAGGATGAAACTTGTCGGGAACCCATGCATGTGTACATCCATGAAGAGGTGGAATGCCTCTTTAATATAAATAAATGAGCTTTCCCGGGCAAGATATCATGCCGGCACCCTCTTTGTGTGCCGATGAACACACAGAGGAGCCAGCCCCCCGCCAACTCCTTTTTTACCAAAGGTTACTGCGACCATCCCAACCGAAGCAGCGTTTGAGTCAAGGATGGGAGAACCTAAATTTCAAAAGAGAGAGGTGACGTTATCTCATGCAAAGTTATAGCTTTACAGAACACTAATGGACAGGAGGTAAACTTATCTGTCTGGCTTGCTAGGGTTGGTCGTGTCGTGCAATCTTCTCGTCGTTTGTCAGAGCCAAGTTCGCGGTAGGAACCCGCACCTCCATGTAGATGAGAATGAATGCAGGATGCAATCCTATCTATATGCATGTGCTAATGTAGTGATCTTGGAGTGCTTGTGCATGCATGCATTCTTAGTTGGGGCCCCCTACAGCGCTTTTTTATTTTCTCTTGCACGGGGTCATCGCCCCGGCTTTGTACGAGGGGTTACGTGCAACTGAGGCAAAGCCTGTACAAAAGGTTGGCTCGTGAACCTTACGAGTAGTACTTACGGATATGCTCAATATTCCATGAGTTTTGCAACTAAGTGACATCTTCGGTCTCCAGACAGACTATGCTGGGTCTGGTCACTCGTACCACCCGGTAAGGGCCTTACCACTTTGGTGACAACTTATTAGTACCCTTGGCAGACTGAACGCGCCTAACGACAAGGTCACCTTCCTCAAAACACCGGGCACGAACCCTGTGGCTGTGATAGTGACGCAGGGCTTGCTGATAGCGTGTAGCACGCATAGCATCCCGGAGACGGTTCTCTTCGAGTAGCACAGCGTCGTCACGCGGTTGATGATCTTGCGCTACTTCATCGTAGGCAAGCACTCTACGAGACCTGTAAATGAGTTCCGTGCGGATAACTGCTTCTGCCCAATAGCTCGGTTAGGTGTCGTTCTGAGGGACCAGAGAACTACCGGCAGCTCCTCGATCCACCTCCAGCCGTGCTTCTGCAGCGTATCAAAATTTCTTGTCTTGAGTCCATGAAGAACTTTAGCGTTCGCCCTCCCAACTTGTCCATTGCTCCAATGATGTGCCACGAAAGCGAATGAGATCTTGCATCGGAGGGCATGAACATATTGCATGTAGGCATGGCTCATGAACTGGGTGCCGTTCTCAGTGATGATCCTTGCCGGAACTCTGAAACGACACACCAATTCTTTCATGAACTTGATAGCTGAGTGGGCAGTCACCTTTCTCACGGCAGTCACCTCCAGCCACTTTGTAAACTTGTCTATGGCAACGAACAAGTATTTGCTCGTGGGAAGGGGCCGAGAATATCGAGCCCCCAGACCGAAAATAGCCATGAGAGAGGGATTGTCTAAAGAGCTTAGACATGCAGGTGTGTTCTCTTGGAATGGAACTGACAGGCTTCACATGTCGTGACGAGCTCGACAGCATCTTGGAGGGCTATGGTCCAATATAATCCTTCTCGGAATGCTTTCCCAACTAACGCCCTTGATCCAAGGTTATAATCCTTGAAAGCAATGTTGGGGATATCGCTTATCGGTCGACCCATGATAAGCGGTAAATCGGCCAGTTTATCGGCATATCGGCCGATTTATCGCCATATCGGCTGATTTATAGGCCGATTTATCTTATCGGTTAGACAGTGGTAAGCGATAAATCGGCCGATTTATCGGCATATCGGAAGATATTTTGAACAGTGCTTGCGAGAATGCTTTCCCAACTAACGCCCTTGATGCAAGGTGTGACCCGGACATTCCTTAGTGAATCTTAGCCAGCAGTTCCTTTCCATCCTCCCGGCAAACACACTTCAATTTCACATCGTTGGGCCTCCTTCTGTACAGAGTGTCATCGACAAACTGATACATACTGGCCCTCCGGGCTACTTTATCAGCTTCATCTTGGTTGCCATGGAGTTCTCCGGTTTGGAGTAAGGGGACAATGTGCCTTGCCCAAGTTGCAGGCTGAGGCTCAGCAACAAGGACTAACGGCACCTCCTCTACTGCAGGAGTACTAGACTCATGCGCGGGGTCCTTGGGCCCAGCAGGAGGGGTTGGTCAGGCAGGGCTGGAGCGGGATTCCGCGGTGGTGGTGCTTGAAGATCAGCAGCTCCACCCAGCGCAGCAGTCTGGTTGGCTCGGCCCGGAAGAGATGCACGCGTCGCAGTCGGTCCCCGGGTGGGGACAACTAGAGGGCGGTGGTTTGCCCCGGATTGAGTGTTATCGCCGCGGTGGCGCTCATCGGTGGGAGGAAAGGGTGTGGTTGGAGTGACCCCGTCGACTACACCTTGCCGTGCATGATCGACGGGACGCTGCTCGCGTGCCCTCCCGCCTTCAGCCACCGTGTCGGCTGTTGAAGCAGTGGCAGTGGCGCCACCTGCTCCTACCATGCCCCCAGCGGCGCTCACATCCTCGCTTGTCTCCGCATCCCATGCAGCATTAGAGGTTGTGGGCGGCGGGGCCTTCGAGGTAGACGACTTGATCTAAGGGCCGGATTTCTTCTTCTTGGGCGCCATGGTCGATGGCGTCATCGAAGATGAAGATTGCGATGAAGAAGACGTGATGTGTACGCTTTCAGGTTCGCACACGCGCTCCCCCTACCTAGTGTGCCAAAGATGTCATGGGATATCCGCGGCCACCTATGGGACCGAGCGGCCCCTTGCTGGTTCGACGGGGGGACGGCGCGTTGCACAAAGAGCAGAACGGTGCACTGCGGAGAGCACACAATCAATTTACCCTTGTTCGGGCGTCTCTGATAGCATTTTTCTAGTGGTGGCCTTGTCCCTTGTCGTGCTCGCCTGCCCGGCAAAGGAGGCTCTCTTCTCGTCGACATCTTGTTCTCTTGGCTTGACCTTGGTCTCTCTGGCTATGTGTTTGCTCTCCGAATCTCTTGGTCTTTCAATCTTCGGCTTTCTCTTATTCTTCACCCTTGGTCTTGGGCCTGTGCACATTTGGGCAACACACCCAGGGTTTGTTTCACCGACACCTAGCTCATTTATTTTTCATGGCTCCACCACTGCAGGCAACCGCGCATGTCCACGCCCCCTGTCTTTAAATATCGCTCTCGCACTTGGGCACTCCTTCATAGTCTCCCTCCACTTGGCCCCTCGCACCATCTTCCAGACCCCCCATATCCCAATGCTTGTACGCTCGTAGAGCTCTTCCCTCTATATGTCTCTATTGATGTCTCACTCACTCGACCCCTCCCCTCCCTTCTCGTATATCACCCTGGCGCCATGCACATACATTTATGTATATAGGCCACTCCTTCACACAAATTTCATTGACATGTATTCCCTCACCATATCTTAGTATCTCTCACACACACGGACTACGTGTGCGAAAGAGAAGAGGTGCCACACGCACTCGTTCCCACATAAAAACGCGCGGGTCCATGGTAGAGCACATTTGTACAAAAAATGAGCATGTAGAAATATTCTAGATGATGTGCCACTAGTTTGTAACTATACCTCAATATCTATATCTATATCAATACCCATTTATAGTGTGCGAATAAATTTGAAATATGGTCGTTGGATGAAGCTAATACGACGGTGCAGAGATTGCAAATCCGAGCACTACTAGTCGTTGTATATCATCTACATTCCACTAGATTCCGCCACATGTACAATCTAGAACACTCCATGGTTGACCTTAAGCATAATGCACAAACCTCAAAACACAAGTACTTCTCCTTTGTTCTAGAATATTCTGTATCAAAATTGCCCAAACTTTTTTTCTAGTTGAATTGCCATTATTTGTTTTTACTTTATGTTTTACAGCGCACAATTCCATGAATCATAAAATAGGTTAACTTTTTTATAAATACTAATTGATTTTGAATGAGATGAACTATAAGAATTAAACGAACGTCTACATCGTGCATATATGACTCAAAGCTTACATGCTATAGTGTGGGATATATGACGCAATGCACATGTACCTTACTAGTACTTCCAGGATGTGCAAAACAAATAAATTAGAATTCTAATGGCACGCTATAGAGTATCTCTCCCTATTTCAATTAATATATTATGATTAAAATGATGTGGGGGCATTCATGAAGCCACGTGGCACATGTGGAGGCATTGTCGCGACCTCCTTGTGTGGATTGATCACAGTAACGTGTTATTGGTCCCAGAAGAATGTACTCGTCCTCTCTCATGCACACTGTCAGTACGTGCGCGAAGCGAAGATGTGCACGCATGCACTCATTCCCTCGCACGCACATGCGGGTACATGGTGGGATGAATTTTTGTACAAAGACCACACCATGTGATAATTTGACGCGTGTAAAGTCATTCACTTCATTGATGGTCAATTAATATAGTGCATGCAAATTGAGTGGACGTAAAGGAGCAAGTAGTTGAGAATAATGACATTACTACTCCACTGTGTTCATGCGAGTAGTTAAATCATGGGTTGCTACTTCCATTGGTCCCCTTCGTATTTTGTGCAAATTTTGACCATAATTTTAAGTAACACAATATTTATGCATGTCATAAAATTAATGTAATCGAAAACTAATTTCAAATGTGATTCCAATGATATAATTTTTTGTGACATGCATTAACATTTTCTTAGTTAAAATTTTGGCAAAAATCGGCACAAAATAAAAAGGGGCCAAAAAACCAGGACGCAAGCAGCATGATCAATTTTTGCCTCCGTTACTGTTGGTTTCATTTGTATTTAAGTATGGACGGAGTGGAGTATTTAGTATTCTTTATCTTAGCCTCATAGGGCTCTCCCAGGTCCTACACTCACTTCCTCGCCTCGCCCACCGGATCCCGCCATTGATAATCCCTTAGATCCCAGGATCCCGCGGGCTCCCCTCTAGCTGCGGCCCACAGCACTCCCGCCTTTGAGCAAAACCCACATGTGTTTCAGAGGGGATCCATTGCTCTGAGATCATAGATCGGCGGTGCTGGAGAACATGCTAGGGCTGCGTTTCAGGTGGTGGGAAGCAAGGGAAAATCGGATTGAGGAAGCATCACATCAATTGGAGACAAGTTCAAAGGAGTTGCGCCTGGCGGAGGCGCAAGTCGATCTCAGGGGAGATATGCTAAGGGATGTCAGCATGTGGCAAAGCCGCATGGATTTGGAGCTGGGGCTAATGGCAGAGATCATATTCACGGAGTCGACTGCGGAGCAAAGAACACGCATGCCTGCGGGATGGGATGAGAAGCCGGTGCAACTCTTCAAATGGGCAGTAGGAGAAGCCAAATCGTGAAGCCAATTGCGGCGGTGGCGCTGGAGATGCATTGTAGGCGAGATGAGCTACCCCCCTTCCCTGCCAGCGATGCAGTGACCTACTCGGTTACTCCTGCAGTGAATTTGCGGCCACATAGCGGTTAGCAACCATGACAATCACTCCATTGATATGTATTGTATTCCTGTGAAAATACTTGGTCATTTGGAAAAAGATGGTAATTGATTTATCACTAGTTTTTGAATGCTTGGTCGTGACAATCACCCGAAGCCACAACAAGAAGTCTCCATCGCGTAATACTTACGGTTGGTCGCACCAACAGACGGTCGGTCCGACCCGCGACACACATCATCTTGGTCTGACATGTACGAATAGTTACATCACTGACTTGTGCGACCGCATTTGAGCAGTAGTACTTGGAATTTGTGTTCCAAGAAACTCATCAGGGGACGTTTTGGGCCTCGAAACCAAAACCATCAATTTTTCTTTAGCTTGTTCCCATCACATTCCAAAATAGTACGACAATGCTATAATTAAGTGCAAACCTGATCATACCTAGCTAGTACGTATCAAACCTGAATGTGTTCCCACTATGTAGGTTTTAGTACTAGTGCTGGTACTAGGCTATAAAAAACGAGAACTACCTAGCCGAAAATCACTATACCTTCCTACTCATAAGAGTCTTTCCTGTTCATCCGTCCTTGACATGGCTCATGTCCAGAGCTCTAGGTCAAGAACTACTCGTAGCAAGGGAGCGCTGACCAATGCCGCGGAAAAAATGAGGGCTCGCCGCCTCGCAGAGACCTCGAAAGATCACTCGCGGGCAGGCAAGGGCTCCCAGGAGCACCCTAGCCAGAGAGACAAACATGTCGAGCTGGCGGTGCTGGAGTCGTTATTCCTCGACGACATGCTCGATCAGCTCAATAAGTAGAATGAATTCATCGGCGACTTGGTGGACCTGCTGAAGGAGAGCCTCGACGACAGGCCCGCTGAGGGAGTCCTGGACTAGGGGGTCCTCATGTGTCCGTACTACTCGATATGGGCCTAACTGATGGGCCGTGAAGATAAAGCAGAAGATTATGTCTCGTGTCTGGGTAGGACTCCTATGTATGTAGAATGGCAAGTTTCGTGTCCAGGTGTAATGTTTCCTTCCTCTACAAGCTAACTCTGTACAACCCTAGGCCCCTCTGGTGTGTATATAAACTGGAGGGGTTTAGTCCGTACAGGCTATCATCATCAAAATAATCTCAGGCTATACACCTAGGGTTTAGCGAATACGATCTCGAGGTAGATCAACTCTTGTAACCCCTATACACATCAAATTCAATCAAGCAGGAAGTAGGGTTTTACCTCCATTAAGAGGGCCCGAACCTGGGTAAACATCGTGTCCTTGTTGTCCCTTGTTACCATTGATCCTCATAAACACAACTTGGGACCTCCTACCCGAGATCTGTCAGTTTTGACACCGACATTGGTGCTTTCACTGAGACTTTCGTTGTGTTGTTGACAGAAGGATCGATGGCTCGCCTTGTCATCGGCAATTACACTCTCTCCGGAGAGACCTTCCTCCCTGGTCAGCTTTTCGTGTTTGGTGGCTTTGTGCTACGTGCCAACTCGGCTGGTCACCTTATGCAGGTTGATAGCTACGCCCCTAGTCATCAGATCAGGTTTGGAGGTTTAACTACATCGCCGATATCCGAGGAGATCTGATATTCGAGGGGTTCGCAGCCGCAGCTGCCGCCCCCCACCTGCAGGAAGAAAATACTTCAAATCTACTATCAGATCTCGTACAGGGGTCCACTCTCATGTCCACTATGGCCTTAGATCTAGGGAAGACTACTTCATTCGAAGACAGGAAGATAAACCCTGCCGGACTCTGTCCCTCCATGGAGCTTCTAGACGGAGACTCAGAGGCGATCGCGCCATTTGTGGACCCGGAACCAAAAGCGACTCTTCTCGTTGTTGAGAAGCCGGACTCGCTTCTGATGGCATGGACGACGATGTCAAAACCGAACCAGGTCAAAACCCGCCCATCACCCGGAGCTGGACAACCACTTCTACTTACGATGTATACAAGGTGGACGGGCCTGAGAAAAAGGATGACGATGGCACTAAAGATGTGGGGACCCCGACTTGGAAGTCGAGATCACCGAATGCACGTGTACAGTGATCCCACATATCAATGCTCACTGAACACACAGAAGCTGAAATAACAAGAGTCTTACATCCATACAAATAGTCTTACACGAATTAAGGCCATTATGGCCAAGTCTTACATAGATAGAGCCTCACGGGCTGAATGGGAAATAACTCAAATAGCGGAAGTCTTCGATAAACGGGTAGAACCCATGCCATCTGCCTTAACCCTACAGGCATTCTGACTGGGATAGCGTCCTAGTTCGCATGATCATCTCCAAAGAACTCTTCCTCATATTCCTGCTCTTCCATGCCTGGCCAATTAAATAACCAGTGGCAAGCCAATGAGTACTTTGAATGTACTCGCAAGCAACCCATGATGTGGTAACAATGCAATGGAACAATAATGAACAATCTAGCAGGAAGCTAGAACAATATGCTATCATCAAGCTTATGCATCAATAACCTCGCGTAACCTCGAGAACAGGTTACCGACATCAACATCAATATGATTCATCTCATCGAGTCAAGTCACCATCCTTGACTTGTCACACACATACCAACACTGATGAAGTAAAATTCTGGACATAGTTTAAGTAGCACCACCCAACTGTCCATGACCGTGGACACGGCTATTCGAATAGTTTTACACTCTGCAGAGGTTGCGCACTTTACCCACAAGATCCGGGGAACTTCCGTGTCATCCACGACCCGCGGTACCTCAAGTACCCGGGGTAAGCACCCGGTCATTACCTTTCCTTAGACGACACTAACATAGAATCCACTCGTTGGCACACGGCCCTCGGGTACAAACAATAGATCATGGGACTTGCCCTAATTTCAAAGTTCACGCGTACCCGAAGGGACCAACGGTGTGTCCGGTGCCCTGTGAAAACAGTCATGGCCGCCTATCCAAGCACGACCCCGTCCCGGGAAAGACCTCAAGTCTTCCCGTCACTAGTAATGCGGGCACCATGCTAGTATCGACCTAAGTAATCAATAAAGCCCCGTCCCATAAGGGGTAGTGTGGTTGCACAAGTTTGGTTGGGACGGTAGTCACACATAAATCTAATCCATCATTCCACCATGCAGATGATATTACCGGCACATCACTTCTTTCCCAAGTGATGACCTAACACTTCAACACCCTCGGGCATTAGGGGCACCCGATGGGTTCATGCAAAGTTTTCAACTACGGGGGTTCATATCACACATGCATCATAGAAGCATCATGACCATCTATTGCATGTCATCTAGCATATAGCAAGATCAACAATAAAGCATGCATCATGTGGTGGTTCATCTAGGTTACCATCGTAACCCTATCATTATGCATCGGAAACAAACGGGTTCCGAGGAACAAGTGTATCATGGTCAAAGGGCTGCTTGCCTGGATTGGCTTGGTCTTCAAAGTCTTCAAGTCCTTCTCCTTCTTCTTCCACAGCAACTTCGTCAAATACGGGATCTATACGTCGCATAATAACCACGGGAAAATAAGAATACAAATAAAACAGAAAAATCAAAGTGCTCAGAAAAATGACAACTCATTTTTGTAAAATACTAGAGGGATTTCTAAGATGGGGAAAAATCTTAGTTGGAGTTTTGGAGTTACAGAATAGAATATATGGATTTTTGAACAGGAGTTATACTGCTCAAATTTGAATTTAAATTTGAACAGTACAGAAAAGTTTCATGGATTTGAGTGAAAGTAGTACCATTATATAGGTTGGAATATTGCAAGATTTTAGGAGTTGGAGTTATTTAATTTAGATCAATATTCTTTTCTGTAGAAATGTTTAAAACATTAACAGAAAAGAAAAAGAAAAAGGGGTCCTGTGCACTAGGCAAGAAGAGGCCACAGTGCACAGCCCAGGTGGACTGGCCCAGCAGCACGGAGCCAGCGCGCGCGCACGTCAGGTTTTCAAACCTGACGGGCGGGGCCCGTGGGTCAGCGGCACAGAGGAGGGGGAGAGAGGTGGGGGATGACATGCGGGGCCCGCCTGTCATGTCTAACCCCTCGGCCACGGCGGCGGCGAGCTCACCGGCGACGATTCCGGCCACGGCGTCGGCAACGGAGGCCAGGGACGGACTCAGCGTCGTGTCGCGGTTGCTGTGGTGGTGGTGTGGCACGGCGGGGGGTCCTAGTTCACCGGCGGCGAGGTGGGATGGCGGAGGCTCGTCGGAGGGCGGTGGTCGAGGTCGTTTCCGACTGCAAATGGAGGGGGAAAAAGAGGGGAAAGGATCAGTGGAGTGCGGCGGTTCCGGAACGAGTGGAAGGAGGGGCAGGGGAGGCCTGTACCTCGAGATCGCCGACGGCCCAACGCGGCGGAGCTCCGGTCGATCCCGAGCACTGGGACCTCCTGGGGTCGAGCTGGTGGTGTTGGGGGTATCAGAGGAGAGGTGTGAGGCTTGTGGTGGCGTTGGAGAAGCTTGGGGGGCCTTATATAGCCACGCCCGTGGTTCACCGTGGACCCGTGCGCCGGCGAGGTTGCAGGCGAGGCTGTGGAGGGTTCTGGAGCCTGGGAACACGCCGGGAGGTCCGTGGACTAGCTCCACGTCCAGCTGAGGGGATAAGAGGAGCGGGGGTGCGTCAGAGGAGGGCGCGCGTGTGAGGCAGAGGAATGGCCAAGCGGACGGCCGGTGCGCGTGCGACGACGCTCACTGGAGGGCGCAGGAGGAGGGGGGGCAGCGCCGGGGAGGTCGCAAACGTCGAGGCGCCTCGACTGGCGCGAGGGGGAGGCCCGAGGCTGTCAGGGAGCGGCGATTGGCTGGAGCCAGCGTGCGGGAGCACTGTTTGCGTGCTCTAGAGCGTGCGTTTGACTGGCATCGACGCGTTCTCGCCGGTTTGGTCCGTTCCAGCGTGCCCAACAGTGTCTAGCACGTTGTAGGAGAAGTAAAGAAATGCCCTGAGGCCTTGGATGCCCTGGGGATGCAGAGAGAGAGGGAGAGGGCTGGTAACATGGTGGAAACCTACTGTACAGCAAGGTAAAACAAGGGTTTCACCCCTCAATCATGGAGCTGAGGTGCTGGGGGAGTTACTGGAGGTAGCTGGTAACCCAATGAGCTTGTGGTAAGAAGTTGAGGCCATGGAGAAAAGTGAAAGTGGTCAAGTTGGAGGTTTTAGAATTTCTGCAGAAGGTGTTTGATCAGTGTTTGATCAAGTAAATGAAGTCCACTTGACATGGCACTTGACAGGGTTGAAAGACATGAGAAAATAGGGTGCTTCACCAAATTTGGGCTCATTTGAAGAAACTAGCCAATGTAACTTTGGTGAACCCTAGAAATCAACAGAAACAGTTTCATCTTGATTGAGTCAAGCTAATCATCTCCCCTTGATGCACCACTTGGTGTAGCATCATCATTTGGGGTATTGATCATGCCCACAAAGTTTGAAGCTCTAGATAAAAAGTTGGTAATGTAAAGTTGTTCAAATTTGCATTTGAACAGAAAGAGTTTTGAGGTGATCTGATCAAGTTGCTCTATTCAAATACTTGTGCCATTTGGTCTAGGTGCCTTATTAGGTCATTCTATCATGTGCACCAATTTGAGAGCATTTGGACAAGTTTGGCAATGTAAAGTTGCTCAAACTTCAAATATGGACAGAATGGTTATGAAGGGGTTTGAGGATGTTTTCTTGCTTCCCAAGGCATGGGACTTGGCAAGATCATCACATATGTCATATATGACATGATAGAATTTCCCTGGAATTTTTGGAGAAAGTTTCCTTTGTAAATATTTCAAAAGCTTGAAATATCCAGAAAGGGTTTTAGAGGGTTTAGCCCATTATTTTGAACATGACCAAGTGTTGAAACTCTTATATATGGACAATATATGTCCTCTGAGTCTCTCTGAATTTTGGCAAATATTTTTGAAACAGTTAAATAATTTTCCCCTATTAAAGACCATTTCTGGCCTTAAGAAAAAGCTTTTAAATAAAATAGGAAAATAACTTTTAAAATTATACCTTTGTGGTTTCTGGGAGTCCTATGACTACTAGGTCTCAAATAAACCTTTTGAAATAATTTTCACACCCTAAATCAAGTACTTGCAGTGCAAATCTCAATTCAGGGGTTTTTGGAAAACTAAATTTATAAAAATACTTTTTGGCCAAATTAATTTTGTAAGAAAATACTATACTGTTATATAACACTTGGCATGATCATTGGGCAGAAGTTTTGGGTGTGGAGATGAAATCTACAAGAGGTCATAGTTGACTTTAATGAGCACATGAAAAAGCAAATGAAGAGAACTCAATTCCAAATAAAAGCCAAATGATGCTAAAAAAATTTGCTGGTCCAAATTTTCATGCTTCAAAGTTACAACTAACATGTTACAAAATGCAGGGTGTGACAGACCTACCCCCCTTACAAGAATCTCGTCCCCGAGATTCCTAAACTAGGGCTTAAAAGAGGTCGGGAAACTCGGATCTAAGATAGTCTTCTCGTTCCCAGGTTGCTTCTGCTTCGGTGTGGTTGCTCCACTGGACCTTAAAGTACTTGATGGTACGGCTCCGCGTACGTCGTTCTGCTTCGTCCAGAATACGAATGGGCTTCTCGCGGTAGGTCAGATCAGGCTGCAGATCAATGGCTTGGTGATCCACATCCTTGTAGAGATTGGGCTTGTCTGGAACTTGGAGACATTTCCGGAGTTGTGACACATGGAACACATTGTGCACATCGGATAGCTCAGGTGGTAGTTCCAACTGATATGCCACTTCTCCTCGTCGTGCAGTGATATCAAAGGGTCCAATGAACCTTGGTGCGAGCTTCCCCTTGACGTGGAAACGCTTGGTTCCCTTCAAAGGAGTTACCCGCAGGTACACGTGGTCCCCAACATGGAAACTCATGTCTCGGCGTCGAGTGTCAGCATAACTCTTCTGCCTTGACTTGGCTGCCTTTAATCGCTCTCTAACTAGTTGGACTTGCTCTTCTGCTGCGCGGAGATTATCCGGTCCAAAGACTAGTCCTTCTCCAGTCTCTGACCAGTTGAGGGGTGTGCGACACCTGCGTCCATACAACACCTCAAATGGTGCCATCTGAAGGCTTGACTGGTAATTGTTGTTATAGGAGAACTCGGCAAAAGGGAGACAGTCTTCCCACTTGGCTCCATATGCCAGGACACAGGCTCGGAGCATATCTTCGAGAATCTGATTGACTCGCTCTGTTTGACCTCCGGTCTGTGGGTGGAAAGTTGTGCTGAAAGACAACTTGGTTCCCAAGGCTTCTTGGAACTTCTTCCAGAATCTAGAGGTGAACTGGGTTCCTCGATCTGACACAATCTCCTTGGGAACACCGTGAAGGCTTACGATTCGGTCAATGTAGAGAGCTGCCAGCCGGTTGCCATCATAAGTGGTCTTGACAGGAATGAAATGGGCCACCTTGGTCAAATGATCGACTATGACCCAGATAGAGTCATGCCCTCTATTCGACCTTGGTAATCCAGTGATGAAGTCCATTCCGACTTTATCCCACTTCCACTCAGGAACCTTCAGTGGTTGAAGCAATCCAGCAGGTCGCCGATATTCAGCCTTGACCCTTTGGCACACATCACACTTTGCAACATAGGTTGCAATCTCTCTTTTCATACCGTGCCACCAGAATCGTGCCTTCAAGTCTTGGTACATCTTGGTTCCTCCGGGGTGGATGGAATACGGAGTGTCGTGGGCTTCTTGCAGAATCAGCGTCTTCAGCTCGGTGTTGTTTGGTACGCAGAGGCGACCTTTGTACCAAACAATCCCGTGCTCGTCTTCAGAGAATCCTGGGGCCTTGCCCAGCTTCATCTTCTTCTTGATACCTTCGATGCTTGCGTGTCCATCTTGAGCCTTCTTGACGTCGTCCATCAGGGTCGGTCTGACTTCCAAATGATCCAAAAATCCGGGGGTGACCAATTCCAATCTGAATTGTTCGATCTCCTTAAACAAGGCAGGCTGCCTTTCCTGAATAACGACATTCAAAGAGCAAGCATTCCTGCTTAAGGCATCGGCCACCACGTTGGCCTTCCCAGGGTGATATTGAACACTGAGGTCATAATCCTTGATGAGTTCCAACCATCTCCGCTGCCTCATGTTCAATTCCTTTTGGGTGAAAATATACTTCAGACTTTTGTGGTCTGTGTAAATCTCACACCGTTTCCCTAGGAGGTAATGCCGCCATGTCTTCAAGGCATGAACTACTGCCGCTAGCTCAAGATCGTGAGTAGCGTAGTTCTCCTCATGGGGTCATAGCTGCCTGGAGAGGTATGCTATGACGCGGCCTTGTTGCATCAGAACGCTTCCCAATCCGGTTCGAGAGGCATCACAATATATCACGAACTCCTTGTGAATATCAGGTGTTGCCAGAACTGGGGCGGTGGTCAATCTCTTCTTGAGCTCTTGGAAGCTCTCTTCGCATTTTGGCATCCACTCGAACTTCTTGTCCTTCTTGAGGAGCTGAGTCATTGGTCGTGCAATGCTAGAGAATCCTTCCACGAACTTGCGGTAATAGCCCGCTAATCCGAGGAAGCTTCTGACTTCCTTGACGGTCGTTGGAGATTGCCATTGGGTCACAGCTTCGATTTTTGCAGGATCAACAGATAATCCTTCCTCGGTCAAGACATGACCTAAGAATCCAACTTTGTGTAGCCAGAACTCACACTTGTTGAATTTGGCATACAGTTGGTGCTCACGAAGCTTGTCTAGGACCATTCTCAGATGCTGCTCATGCTCTTCCTCCGACTTCGAGAACACAAGGATGTCATCAATGAAGACAACAACGAACTTGTCCAAATATTCCATGAAGACTTTATTCATGAGATACATGAAGTAGGCTGGGGCATTGGTTAACCCAAAAGACATGACCGTGCACTCATACAGGCCATATCTGGTTACGAATGCCGTCTTCGGAATATCTTGGGGCCTGATCTTCAGCTGGTAATACCCAGATCTGAGGTCGATCTTGGAGAATACCTTGGCTCCGCTGAGTTGATCAAACAGATCTTCGATCTTGGGAAGTGGATACTTGTTCTTGATTGTAACTTCATTGAGGGAACGATAGTCAATGCATAAGCGGATGGTACCGTCCCTCTTTGCCACAAACAGAACAGGAGATCCCCAAGGGGAGGCACTCGGGCGGATAAATCCCTTCCTTAGCTGCTCTTCTAGCTGCTTCTTCAATTCGGCTAATTCTTCCGTCCCCATTCTATAAGGCTTCTTATAGATGGGTCCTGCTCCGGGCACGAGCTCGATGATGAACTCAATGTCACGGTCAGGGGGCATTCCCGGCAGTTCATCCGGAAAGACATCAGGATACTCACATACCACCGGTACTTGATCTAGCCCAACTTCAGACAGACAGTTGACTTTAGCGGATGGAGCGGAAGAGGAGTTGGGGGCAAACTTGACTTCTACTCCTTGGTCATTGGTCACAGTGACTGTCCGATTGGCACAGTCTAACAAGCCTTGGTGCTTACTGAGCCAATCCATCCCTAAGATCACATCCAAGCCTTGCGATCTCAGGATGATAAGGTCTGCTAGGAAGTCTACACCGTTAATGGTAATACCGACTCCTTTACAGCCTATCTTGGCTCTCATCTCGGCTCCGGGGGTTTGTACCACCATAGGGTTATTCAGGGGTGTAGGGGTCATGCCACTTTTTAATTCAAATCTTTGAGTGACAAATGAATGCGTTGCTCCAGAATCAAACAAGACAGTTGCAGGTGCTGAGTTGACAAGGAACGTACCCAGCACGACGTCCGGGTCTTCCTAGGCTTCTTCAGCAGTGACGTGATTCACATGCCCCTTCCCATAGTTCGGTGGATTGCGAGGAGCTGGGTTCCTTGGTGGCATTCCACAGCCTTGTCCCTGGTTCTGCGCATTGGGGCGCGGGGCATCAGGCTTCTTGTTGGGGCACACTCTGGAGATGTGTCCGGGCTGACCACATCCAAAGCAAGTGACTTGGTTTGGAGTGTTGATCTTGTTGCCGCCACTGGTATTGGGGTTGAAGGCTGGCCTGGGGTTGGCATACTGCTGAGGCTGGGGATTGGCACGAGGTGCAGGAGCTCTTGGCTGCTGATAGGTTGGCTTGGCCGGGGCTGACTGCCACGGACGAGGCTTCTGGTTGCTGGAGCTTCCCTTACTGACCAACTTGCGCTTGCGAGTGTCTTCCAAAGCACGCCGCTTGTCTTCAAGCATGAGTGCCTTGTTCACCAGGTCAGGGAAAGATGGGCAGTCGCACACGACAAGCGAGTATTGCAGAGTCTGATTAAGGCCTTCCATGAAGCGCTCCCTTTTGGCAGCATCAGTGCTGACATCCTCAGGGGCGTACCTTGACAGAATGCTGAACTTCTGCATGTACTCCTTGACAGTGCCACTTCCTTGCTTCAGGGCTCGGAACTCGCGCTTTTTGATAGCCATGATTCCGGAAGGAATGTGGGCCTTGCGGAATTCTGCCTTGAAGTTCACCCAAGTGATGTCTTGTTCAGCATGCATGACCTTGAATCCATCCCACCAAGCTCTAGCAGTTCCCCCGAGGCAGTGGGCTGCATAAGCCACCTTCTCGCGATCTTCGGTGCATCCGACTAGTTCCAGGATTTCCTCAATGGAACGGACCCAGTCATCTGCATCCAGGGGTTCAGCAGTCTCGATGAAGGTTGGCGGTGCATGCTTCTTGAACTCTGCCAACGTGGAACGTCCATTGCCATTCCCCGCCGGCTGGCGGTTGTTGGCGACAGCTTGAGCAATCAGCTGGAGAGCTGCAGCGTTGGCTTGGCGTTCCTCTCGGAAAGCTTGGAGAAGCTGAGCCATGTCCATGCTTGGAGGAGGTGGTGGTGGAGCTTGGTCGTTGGTTTGGTCGTGGCCTGCCTCTGGCTGAGTGGATGCTCCGGCTTCGGGCTGCTGGGTAGAGGTACCAGTACGAGTTACAACAGGCATCCTGTTGGAGCGGTAAAAGGTCTCATGACTCGGAAGAGGGAAAGCAAGAAAGATGGGTGCCTAGTAAGGGGGTGGGTGTGACACTAAATCAAATCATGCAAGGGCCGAGAGGCCAAAACACGTTCATTAAAATCCAGATGGGTGATGTAGTCGTTTACACATTCCCGAAGGAAGATTACGACTTACATCCAGACACGACAAAAGCAAACACTAGATGGTTTCATATGAACCATACATGGACTCGACTGCGCATAGGGGTTACACGACCTATCCTACCGTAGGGGTTACAATGGGCATATCCGAGTAGCGAATAATGCCTAAGCGGCGGAATGCTCGGTCGCGTATTCTGGCTCTTCTGGGTCTTCCTCCTTGTCTTCATTTGTCTGGGCTCCCTTGTCACTTGAGGGAGTGGGGGAGTGGAGGAGTTGGATACGACGGTGCTTCGACGGTGGTGCAGGGAAAAGCTTGCGGTATTCCCTTGCTGTCATCCGGCGTCGCCGAGGTGGTTCTTCACCCTTGGAAGACACATCCTCGGAGGGCCTTCCGCCTCGATATGCGATAGCGGATTGTCCAGAGGGTGCTCCTTCCTTCTTGATCCTGTTTGCCTTCTCTTGAGCTCGACGAAGAAGTGCCTTGGTCTTGTAAAGTTCTTCTCGAAGCTTCGTTGATTCCGAGGCCAAGTCTTGTGCCAAGTTGTCGGCACATAGACTGAAGTAGGTCTGGAACTGAAGCGAGAGTCCTTCCTTCAGTGGAGGGGCTAGTGCGCTGCTTTCTTCGTCACCTTCCTTCCGGTAAGGTAAGAAGCGAGTTGCCATCTTGGCTGCCATCTCCGGAAGAAGCTCGCGGAGACGGGTTAGTGCCTTGAGTGCAGCAGCCTCGACAGCAAGTGGTAGTGTCGCCATCTGGGGTCCCTCGAAGAACCAACTTGTGGGAGGATCGTTTGCCTTCACGATCACTTCCACATGGTAATCCACCTCAGTATCGCTCACCCAATGCTCAAGGTAGGTGAGGACAGGTGCTCGGTGGAACTGACACTCCTGGAGGCTATCCTCGAGAAGTAGGGGAAACCCAGTGGTCAGGTGCTCTTCGGGAACAGCGGCCATCTACAAAGGTGGAATAGGAGGGGTTAATAAGCTGAGGAAATCTCAGTTTTAGAAAAGAAGAGAGGTTCAGAAGGTTTTGAAAAAAAGGGGTCTCAACTAACTAACGCCCATGCTAACTAAGGCTTCCTACAGTCAGGATGGCTCTGATACCAGCTCTGTGGGGACCCCGACTTGGAAGTCGAGATCACCGAATGCACGTGTATAGTGATCCCAGAGATCAATGCTCACTGAACACACAGAAGCTGAAATAACAAGAGTCTTACATCCATACAAATAGTCTTACACAAATTAAGGCCATTATGGCCAAGTCTTACATAGATAGAGCCTCACGGGCTGAATGGGAAATAACTCAAATAGCGGAAGTCTTCGATAAACGGGTAGAACCCATGCCATCTGCCTTAACCCTACAGGCATTCTGACTGGGATAGCGTCCTAGTTCGCATGATCGTCTCCAAAGAACTCTTCCTCATATTCCTGCTCTTCCATGCCTGGCCAATTAAATAACCAGTGGCAAGCCAATGAGTACTTTGAATGTACTCGCAAGCAACCCATGATGTGGTAACAATGCAATGGAACAATAATGAACAATCTAGCAGGAAGCTAGAACAATATGCAATCATCAAGCTTATGCATCAATAACCTCGCGTAACCTCGAGAACAGGTTACCGACATCAACATGAATATGATTCATCTCATCGAGTCAAGTCACCATCCTTGACTTGTCACACACATACCAACACTAATGAAGTAAAATTCTGGACATAGTTTAAGTAGCACCACCCAACTGTCCATGAGCGTGGACACGGCTATTCGAATAGTTTTACACTCTGCAGAGGTTGCGCACTTTACCCACAAGATCCGGGGAACTTCCGTGTCATCCACGACCCGCAGTACCTCAAGTACCCGGGGTAAGCACCCGGTCATTACCTTTCCTTAGACGACACTAACATAGAGTCCACTCGTTGGCACACGGCCCTCGGGTACAAACAATAGATCATGGGACTTGCCCTAATTTCAAAGTTCACGCGTACCCGAAGGGACCAACGGTGTGTCCGGTGCCCTGTGAAAACAGTCATGGCCGCCTATCCAAGCACGACCCCGTCCCGGGAAAGACCTCAAGTCTTCCCGTCACTAGTAATGCGGGCACCATGCTAGTATCGACCTAAGTAATCAATAAAGCCCCGTCCCATAAGGGGTAGTGTGGTTGCACAAGTTTGGTTGGGACGGTAGTCACACATAAATCTAATCCATCATTCCACCATGCACATGATATTACCGGCACATCACTTCTTTCCCAAGTGATGACCTAACACTTCAACACCCTCGGGCATTAGGGGCACCCGATGGGTTCATGCAAAGTTTTCAACTACGGGGGTTCATATCACACATGCATCATAGAAGCATCATGACCATCTATTGCATGTCATCTAGCATATAGCAAGATCAACAATAAAGCATGCATCATGTGGTCGTTCATCTAGGTTACCATCGTAACCCTATCATTATGCATCGGAAACAAACGGGTTCCGAGGAACAAGTGTATCATGGTCAAAGGGCTGCTTGCCTGGATTGGCTTGGTCTTCAAAGTCTTCAAGTCCTTCTCCTTCTTCTTCCACAGCAACTTCGTCAAATACGGGATCTATACGTCGCATAATAACCACGGGAAAATAAGAATACAAATAAAACAGAAAAATCAAAGTGCTCAGAAAAATGTCAACTCATTTTTGTAAAATACTAGAGGGATTTCTAAGATGGGGAAAAATCTTAGTTGGAGTTTTAGAGTTACATAATAGAATATATGGATTTTTGAACAGGAGTTATACTGCTCAAATTTGAATCTAAATTTGAACAGTACAGAAAAGTTTCATGGATTTGAGTGAAAGTAGTACCATTATATAGGTTGGAATATTGCAAGATTTTAGGAGTTGGAATTATTTAATTTAGATCAATATTCTTTTCTGTAGAAATGTTTAAAACATTAACAGAAAAGAAAAAGAAAAAGGGGTCCTGTGCACTGGGCCAGAAGAGGCCACAGTGCACGGCACAGGTGGACTGGCCCAGCCGCACGGAGCCAGCGCGCGCGCACGTCAGGTTTTCAAACCTGACAGGCGGGGCCCGTGGGTCAGCGGCACAGAGGAGGGGGAGAGAGGTGGGGGGATGACAGGCGGGGCCCGCCTGTCATCTCTAACCCCTCGGCCACGGCGGCGGCGAGCTCACCGGCGACGATTCCGGCCACGGCGTCGGCAACGGAGGCCAGGGACGGACTCAGCGTCGTGTCGCGGTTGCTGTGGTGGTGGTGCGGCACGGGGGGGGGTCCTGGTTCACCGGCGGCGAGGTGGGACGGCGGAGGCTCGTCGGAGGGCGGTGGTCGAGGTCGTTTCCGACTGCAAATGGAAGGGGAAAAAGAGGGGAAAGGATCAGTGAAGTGCGGCGGTTCCGAAACGAGTAGAAGGAGGGGCAGGGGAGGCCTGTACCTCGAGATCGCTGGCGGCCCGACGCGGCGGAGCTCCGGTCGATCCCGAGCACTGGGACCTCCTGGGGTCGAGCTGGTGGTGCTGGGGGTCTCAGAGGAGAGGTGTGAGGCTTGTGGTGGCGTTGGAGAAGCTTGGGGGGCCTTATATAGCCGCGCCCGTGGTTCACCGTGGACCCGTGCGCCGGCGAGGTTGCAGGCGAGGCTGTGGAGGGTTCTGGAGCCTGGGAACACGCCGGGGAGGTCCGTGGACTAGCTCCACGTCCAGCTGAGGGGATAAGAGGAGCGGGGGAGTGTCAGAGGAGGGCGCGCGTGTGAGGCAGAGGAATGGCCAAGCGGACAGCCGGTGCGCGTGCGACGACGCTCACTGGAGGGCGCAGGAGGAGGGGGACAGCGCCGGGGAGGTCGCGGACATCGAGGCGCCTCGACTGGCGCGAGGGGGAGGCCCGAGGCTGTCGGGGAGCGGCAATTGGCTGGGGCCAGCGTGCGGGAGCACTGTTTGCGCGCTCTAGAGCGTGCGTTTGACTGGCATCGACGCGCTCTCGCCGGTTTGGTCCGTTCCAGCGTGCCCAACAGTGTCTAGCACGTTGTAGGAGAAGTAAAGAAATGCCTGAGGCCTTGGATGCCCTGGGGATGCAGAGAGAGAGGGAGAGGGCTGGTAACATGGTGGAAACCTACTGTACAGCAAGGTAAAACAAGGGTTTCACCCCTCAATCATGGAGCTGAGGTGCTGGGGGAGTTACTGGAGGTAGCTGGTAACCCAATGAGCTTGTGGTAAGAAGTTGAGGCCATGGAGAAAAGTGAAAGTGGTCAAGTTGGAGGTTTTAGAATTTCTGCAGAAGGTGTTTGATCAGTGTTTGATCAAGTAAATGAAGTCCACTTGACATGGCACTTTACAGGGTTGAAAGACATGAGAAAATAGGGTGCTTCACCAAATTTGGGCTCATTTGAAGAAACTAGCCAATGAAACTTTGGTGAACCCTAGAAATCAACAGAAACAGTTTCATCTTGATTGAGTCAAGCTAATTATCTCCCCTTGATGCACCACTTGGTGTAGCATCATCATTTGGGGTATTGATCATGCCCACAAAGTTTGAAGCTCCAGATAAAAAGTTGGTAATGTAAAGTTGTTCAAATTTGCATTTGAACAGAAAGGGTTTTGAGGTGATCTGATCAAGTTGCTCTATTCAAATACTTGTGCCATTTGGTCTAGGTGCCTTATTAGGTCATTCTAGCATGTGCACCAAGTTTGAGAGCATTTGGACAAGTTTGGCAATGTAAAGTTGCTCAAACTTTAAATATGGACAGAATGGTTATGAAGGGGTTTGAGGATGTTTTCTTGCTTCCCAAGGCATGGGACTTGGCAAGATCATCACATATGTCATATATGACATGATAGAATTTTCCTGGAATTTTTGGAGAAAGTTTCCTTTGTAAATATTTCAAAAGCTTGAAATATCCAGAAAGGGTTTTAGAGGGTTTAGCCCATTATTTTGAACATGACCAAGTGTTGAAACTCTTATATATGGACAATATATGTCCTCTGAGTCTCTCTGAATTTTGGCAAATATTTTTGAAACAGTTAAATAATTTTCCCCTATTAAAGACCATTTCTGGCCTTAAGAAAAAGCTTTTAAATAAAATAGGAAAATAACTTTTAAAATTATTCCTTTGTGGTTTCTGGGAGTCCTATGACTACTAGGTCTCAAATAAACCTTTTGATATAATTTTCACACCCTAAATCAAGTACTTGCAGTGCAAATCTCAATTCAGGGGTTTTTGGAAAACTAAATTTATAAAAATACTTTTTGGCCAAACTAATTTTGTAAGAAAATACTATACTGTTATATAACACTTGGCATGATCATTGGGCAGAAGTTTTGGGTGTGGAGATGAAATCTACAAGAGGTCATAGTTGACTTTAATGAGCACATGAAAAAGCAAATGAAGAGAACTCAATTCCAAATAAAAGCCAAATGATGCTAAAAAAATTTGCTGGTCCAAATTTTCATGCTTCAAAGTTACAAATAACATGTTACAAAATGCAGGGTGTGACAAAAGATCCAGATGATGATAAGCCGGTCGATGAACCACCAAAACGACGGCGTCAGCGGCGCCACTCACGATCGCGTCGAGGTAGCGAAAGCAACACCTGGCACCGGAGACAATGACAGTACGGATAATGGCGAAGACCCCAAAAACCCCGTGGAACCAGTGTTAGAGGAGGAGGAAAGGGAAGATGGTCAATTCATCCTCGGAAAATTCCCCGATCACGTGGATTCTGAAGATAGTAACTACTTACATGTCTCCGAAGAGGAGGTTAGCCTCGGTGACAAAGAATTTATCATCCCAGAGGAACCCTTCGAACAAGAACGCTTCAAGCAACGGCTTATCGCCACCGCGAGGAGCCTGACAAACCAGTAGTAGCTGCTTAAAGCCATACAATATACGCTCAACGAAACATGGAATCAAGTCTTAGACATTGCAGATGAATACGACCGCGAGCGCCAAACAAAGAGCTATCCCGAACGCAAGCTACTGCCACAATTCGATGGCGAGGCCCTCGCACCAGTACCATCCAGATACAACCAGGCTGACCAACTAGACCAACCACCACGTGAAAGGGACAAAACGGCCAATAATGACGAATACCAGCTCGCACCCTCTTACCATAGAGGCAAGGAGACAATAGCTCCCGGCCATAATTACGAACTACGTCAGGACCTGGCCAATAGAGCCGGTCAGAACAGATCAATCTATGGATCTAGAGGACGTGCTCCTACACGGGACGACAGCCATCAAGCCTGGCACGAAAAATGCAATCAAGTTCAGAGTCAGCACCGAACACAAATGTCATATGAACTCCATCGCGATGTCGCCCAATACAAAGGTGCCGCACACTATGTGCTTTACCGATCAGGTAATGCAACACCAATTTTCGGAGGGGTTTAAACCCATAAACATCGAGTAATATGATGGAACGACGGATCCTACCATATGGATTGAAGATTTTCTTCTCCGCATTCACATGGCTCGCAGAGATGACCTCCATGCCATTAAATACCCCCCTCTAAAGCTGAAAGGACCAACACGACACTGGTTGAACAACCTCCTAGAGAACTCCATTGGAAGCTGGGAAGATTTAGAGGATGCTTTTTGTGCCAACTTTCAGGGGACTTATGTCCGGCCACCGGATGTTGATGACTTGAACCATATAGTCCAACAAACCGGAGAGTCAGCCCGCTAACTCTAGAATCGGTTCTTAACTAAAAAGAACCAAATCGTCGACTATCTAGACGCCGAAGCCTTAGCGGCATTCAAACACAACGTCCGTGATGAATGGCTTTCCCGACACCTCGGCCAGGAGAAGCCGAAGACTATGGGAGCTCTTACTGCACTTATGACCCGCTTTTGCGGGGGTGGAGATAGTTGGTTGGCTTGTAGAATCAACAGTACCAGCTACCCCGGCGCGTCTGAAGCCAGGGATGGCAATTGCCGCCGGGACGCAACAAATACAAGCGTCAAAACAAGAATAGAGAAGCTGAGGATACGACATTAAATGCCGGATTCGGTGGCTCCAAATCCGGCAATTGGAAGAAGCCGTTCAAGGGAAATTGGGATGGTACATCCAACTTGGACAAAATACTAGTGACACCTTGCCAGATTCACGGCACCTCTGACAAGCCTACCAACCACATCAACAAAATTGCTGGGTCTTTAAACAGGATGGTAAGATAAATACTGAACACAAGGGGAAAGGACCTCAAAGCGAGGATGATGACGAGCCTCGCCCGCCGAACACGGGGGGACAAAAACAATTTCCGCCCAAGGTCAAAACGATGAACATGATCTATGTCACCCAT
Organism: Secale cereale; assembly: GCA_902687465.1. NCBI lineage: Eukaryota > Viridiplantae > Streptophyta > Magnoliopsida > Poales > Poaceae > Secale > Secale cereale. The sequence goes on along the minus strand of LR738711.1, from coordinate 326,847,754 downwards.
ATCCCAAATGGGAGCGCAAATGCACATTAAGGCACGTCTACGCCGTAGAGCCTGTCGCCCCAAAATTTAACCCATGGTCGGCTTGTACGATCACCTTTGATCCCAGGGACCAGCCAACCAGTATCCTTCATGGAGGTTCGCGGCCCTAGTACTTGATCCGATCATCGACGGAACCATCTCACTAGAGTCCTTATGGATGGAGGCAGCAGCCTCAACCTGATATATCAAGATACTATCTGCAAGATGGGGATCAACCCATCAAGAATCAAGCCAAGTAACACCACCTTTAAAGGAGTGATACCCGGCGTGGAGGCCCGCTGCACGGGCTCATTAATACTGAAGGTAGTATTCGGCTCTGCGGACAATTATCGAAGCGAAGAATTAATTTTCGACATCGTTCCTTTTCGCAGTGGCTATCATGCGTTGTTCTGATGGATAGCTTTCGCCCGCTTCAACGCAGTCCCGCACTATGCTTATATCAAGCTCAAAATGCCTGGTCCTCATGGCGTCATCATAGTAAATGCGAGTATGGGGTGCTCCCTCCATACCGAGGAGCATACCGCGGCCCTAGCAGCCGAAGTTCAAGGCGGCCTAATCAAGACGAATAACTCACCGGTCATAGAAACCCAAGACACTGCTAAACGCGTCCGACCAGCATTACAACGTGGTAGCTAAGTGGAACCTGAGCTTGAGTAGCAGTTTAGCCTCCGCCGACTGCCCCATAAGTTTGTGGTAAAACGTACCTCGCGTACATAACTATGCCCGTAAAATACCTTAGGCAGTGCAGGAAGCACACTACGGAATAGGTCCATAGTACAGTTTGACCCTATTCGGACCTCTAATTTTTTTCACTGTAGGTTCGTTAAAGAACCTACCTGTTCTATGGTTTCCCCGGGACATCTTTTTAGGTTCCTCTTTTTCGACAGATGACCATCGGACTCATCCCTTTCAAGGATGTACCACCAAGGAGAAACAGCGCACAAGTGCAGCAGAGCATCCTTGTTATTTTTAAACCATTTAGTTTAGGCTCTATGTAAACCTTTCCCTTGTATAAACCTCTGGCATGTAAAACGACCTCGATGCTTTTTGTATTACCTGTAACAACACAGCTCGCCGTATCAATCAGGGAATAAAAGAAGCAGTTGATCACCACTTTGTATGGAATTCATTTTATTTTACATTATCATTTGTGTTCCCTGCCTGCCTCAGATTTCCACATGTGCTTCAATCCGGCCTTAACACCGGGGGTTATATGCAGCCGAGCACATTTTAAGTCCAAACACCTATAGGGAACTTTTCAGCTTCCCGGATATCTCATTATATGCATCGGCTCCGAATCATATCTTGGGTCTATAGTTGGGTTGCCCGGCTCATGTGCTTACCACCTGACGTTCCACATTGTTCAGCTAAGGTAGTAAAGGGAGAACTACTGCGATTGTATTTCTGGTTCGTCCGATCAAGTACCTCAGTAGAGAAAGCCGAAAATTGACTGTCATGATATGCGAGAGCTGGTCGGCCATTCGGATAGTTAGCGATTCACCCCGTGTACTATACTACAGATAGTTAGCGATTCACCCCGTGTTACACGAGGGGCTGGTCTTCGCCTAGCCACGAGGAAGAGGCACTGTAATCCGGATAGCCGTACACGCACAAGGGACTAGTACCTAGCCCCATAGTCAAACTCCTATGGCTAAGAGAAAGTAATAAAGCCACATAGTCTGATTGCCTGGTTCATCTCGTGGACACCTACTTTACGGACCAAGACGTTGGATAAAGTGTGGTCACGCGTCAAGCCGGACACCCTTGTAGCATCTACATGGGGGCTGAAGCCGACGACTGGTAACTTTCCGAAATATAACTATAAACGGCCGCACAGGAGGAAAAGTCGCTCGAACAAATGGCGCAAATATAGACATATATAATAGCATGGGTTCATCACATAGTTTGTACAGGCCGAACACATTTAATTAAATATTATGTCCTTCGAACACTGACCCTCTATCACGCGGGCTCCTTCTAGGTTGTCATCGAAGTACCTCTCCGGCTTCCGATGATCTTTGCCTGCGGGCGGATGCTACTTGTCGAGCTTGCGTTGTATTCCCTCGAAGAAGAAAGGGGGATGCAGCACAATAGCGTAAGTATGTCCCTCAGTTTTTGAGAACCAAGGTATAAATCCAGTAGAAGACCACGTGCGAGTCCCTCGCACATGAACAAACAAATAAGAACCTCGCAGCCAACGCGATAAGGGGTTGTCAATCCCTTCACTGTCACTTACGGGAGTGAGATCTGATAGATAGGATAGGATAATATTTATGGTATTTTTGGTATAGAAACTGAAAGTAAATAAAGCAATGTAAAGTAGATGGAAGATTAATATGATGAGAATAGACCCGGGGGCCATAGGTTTCACTAGTGGCTTCTCTCATGATAGCAGAATTCTACGGTGGGGCGCGCCTACCCCCCTCGGGCGTGCCATGTCCCCTCGTGGGCACGTCATTTCTTCTCTGACTTTTACTCCAAGTCTCTCGTGAAGATATCCTTCCAAAAATAACTCTCCCGAGGGTTTCATTCCGTATGGACTCCGTTTGATATTCCTTTTCTGCGAAACACTGAAATAGGCAAAAAAAACAGCAATTTGCAATGTTCCTTGGGTTAGTAGGTTAGTCCCGAAAATAATATAAAAGTGTATATTAAAGCCCATTAAACATCCAAAACAGAATATATAATAGCATGGAACAATCAAAAATTATAGATATGTTGGAGACGTATCAAGCATCCCCAAGCTTAATTCCTGCTCGTCCTCGAGTAGGTAAATGATAAAAACAGAATTTTTCATGTGGAATGCTAACCAACATAATTCTTAATGTATTTCTCTTTATTGTGGTATGAATGTTCAGATCCGAAGGATTCAAGACAAAAGTCTATATTGACATAAGAACAATAATACTTCAAGCATACTAACAAAGCAATCATGTCTTCTCAAAATAACATGGCCAAAGAAAGTTCATCCCTACAAAATCATATAGTTAGACTATGATCATCCTTCGTCACACAAAATACTCAAATCATGCACAACCCCGGTTTCAGCCAAGCACTTGTTTCATACTTAGATTTTTTCATACTTTTTCAACTTTCACGCAATACATGAGCGTGAGCCATGGACAGAGAGGAGCTGGTCTCACATCAACTAGGCGTATAAATGGGCTATGGAGAAGCCCATCAATAGATATCAATGTGAGTGAGTAGGGATTGCCATGCAACGGATGCACTAGAGCTATAAATGTATGAAAGCACAACAAAAGACACTAAGTGGGTGTGCGTCCAACTTGCTTGCTCACGAAGACCTAGCGCATTTGAGGAAGCTATCAGGACCCTGATCCTAAGTCACACCGATCTAGCTGTAACACGTCATATCACTTTGCGGCCTCACGCACGGTAACCCCACGGGTGCCACCTTACCTGGCCTGGGACCGTTTGCGCATTTTGGCACACGTATATGACAGTGTCGCTAGCATCCATATGACAGAGAACCCGGGCCGACATGGCTAGTTATAAACCAAAAGTGGCACTAAATTATAGAGACAGGCATCCATGACCCAGCAACGAACGTGTCGGTCATCAACGTATGAACCCAAGTCGTAGCAAGCTACATGGACTTAAAGGAACAACGCGTGACATTTCCCCTAAGGGACAGACACAGGAACGAAGAAGGACACATGCCGGCCAGCCTACGTGTTCCGAGCAGTAGCAAGCTACCAAGGCTCATTGGAATCACTAGGAGGCATTTCCCTGTAAGGTAGGCTACCAAAGGAAAACAACTAGGTGTCGGATCCCACACATACCAAGCATTTCAACCATACACACAATATGCTCAATATGTGCAAATACAACATTGCATCACAACAGAACTCTATGACTCAAAGTACTTTATTTAAGAGGCTCCAAGAGCCATACATAACATATCCATACATGTAGGGGTCACATGACCCAACACTCAAATCATACAGTCATACAAGCACAAGCGGAAGCTACATGTCTGAGTACAAACAACTTAGAAAAATAAAACAGGCTTGGTGTAGCCTGACTATCTACAAGGCCCTTCACAAGCTCCAGATCTCCGTCTGGGTGTCAAGCTACTCGTCGATGTCAACGTCTATGTAGAACCCATCAGCAGGGGCAGGGCTCTCCTCTGCAACAGTTATTAAGCAAACATGAGTACAAAGGTACTCAGCAAGTCTTACCACAGAACCTATCATACATGCAACATTATCAACAGGGGGCAGTGGAGTTTATAGCAGAAAGCCAGCTCTGACTCTTGGCTAACCTATACTACAACTCTCAACAGATTGCAAGATGTTATTACGAACACGAGTCCTCTACTCACCACAACAATAATCTACCAAGGATCCTCTTCCGTCATCCTACGGAAAGGCCATCCACGGTACTCACACTTATCTTGAGGCTTTTAGTAGTATCCATCAACTTGTCTATGAACTGTAAGAGTAACCAAGTAGTCCATACCACGAACAACGGCTATTCGAATAGATTGATAACCCTGCAGGGGTGTACCTCTTCACACACGCTTCCACCACTTATCGCCGTTTACTCGACATGTACTCGGCAACCTTCAAGCGGAAGCCCAGCGAGGGTGTCGGCCATGACCTGACTAACTACTCAAGTCTCTCGTCCAGGTTTATCGCCTATTTGGGTTCCATCCGTGGGGAGATCCGGCCGGGGTATCGCTCACGGCACCAAACGATGTGTACAGGGTTCCCGAGTCACCAAACGGGCAACCGGTACACCGTGCCACGTACCTGTCGCACCACAGCCCACCCCGAGGGTCAGCGCTGTGCACGACCTCCAGTAAACTATAAACACCAGAAACTAGTTGCAACTCCTGGACAGAGATCGAGGGTAATTAATAAGCCGAGAGGGTCCATTGGTTTCGGGCCCAATGCATGGTAGTAACTGGAACTTGAACCACACATACAGATCTCGGGTCCTATGTACGGTTCCAATGAAACAACCCACCACGTACTCCTACATGGCCTTTCATCGATACCTTTACCAAGCGTATTCCACACTTCCTTCTCTTTATCGATATGATCATTTCACTCTGATCCATCACCCAGATGAACCAGACCAGACACAACTCTAAGCATAGCAGGCAACATAAACAAATAGCATGGTGGATCACACATCACATGGCTCAATCAACTCCTACACATGCTAGTGGGTTTCAACTATTTACTGTGGCAATGACAGGTCATGCAAGGGAATAGGGTTCAACTACCGCAGCAAGTAGCAGTTCACACGCTGTTGCCTTAATGCAGTAAAAGAGAGCAGGAGCGAGAAGATTGGGTTTCTATCGGAATGATCAATGATTGCTTGCCTGACAAAGTGGTTGTCGGGTACTGCTCTTCAACTGGATACGCAGCAGTATCCTCGGGAGCAGGACCTAACACAGAGAATACCGGCGATACAATCATTAAACAAACAAATGCAACAATATGATGCATGCTCATGACATGGCAAGATGCATGTGTGTTGGGCTAATGCAACTACAACCAGAAGGGTTTGAGCTTATTTGAATTCAAGATTCAAATTGGCACTTTAGCTATTATTTAAATAAGTGCATTATCATGTTTTAATGTATACAGCAAGGTTAACTTGCTCAAACATGCATGAAACCAGTGCCATTGGAAAGATTGGATTTTTCTGATCATTTTTCATATATAAATCTTTTCCATCTGAGCTACTGTTGAATTTATATGATTTTTTGAAGTTTTGGGTATTTTCTGGAATTTCCTGAATTATTTTTAAATCTAAAAATCCCAGAAAAACCTTTACTGTGTTAGCATGACATCATGCTGACGTCAGTCAGTCAACAGGACTAGTCCAAGTCAAACCTGACCAGTGGGACCCACTGGTCAGTGTCACAGTTAACTAATTAACTAATTAGAATTAAATTAACACCTAAACTAGGTTTGACTTGCAGGCAGGGCCCACGTGTCAGTGACCCAGGGGGTCAAACCCGTGGTCAAACAAGTCAAACTCGCCGGCGAAGTGACGCCGGCGAGGCCAGACACGGCGGCGTGCTTCGGAAAACGTCCACAGGGCTCGGTTCGAGCCGCGGTTGGGCGCGTTGGAGAGCCCTTGTCGTTGCGCGTCGAACGGTGGTGGTCGCCGGACCTGTGGTGGCCGGAGACGACGGCAACGAGCTCGACGGTGGCGGCCGGCGTTCGGGCGTGCACGGAGAAGTAGCTACGGTGGCCTAGGCGATGCGTGCGTAGTACCTAGCTCGTCTACGTGCTGCGGCGAGCGAGATGGACATGTGCCAGTGACCAAATGGTCACCGGTGCATCGCCGGCGGCAAGCACGGCGGCGGTGAGTTTCGGTGATCAACGGAGCGGCGGCTACACGGCGCAAATGAAGCGGAGGAGAAAGGGATTCGGCGCAGGAGCTCACAGCGGTGCTAACGAGCTCGACGGAGGGGTCGGGGACGCGCTGCAGCTTCTTAATCGACGGCGAGGTGCTCCGGCGATCCGAGGTTGGGGACAACGGCGTGAAGGCGTTGCATGGCTCCCGGCGATCCGTGGCTCAACGAGGGGGTAGAGGGCGTCGCGGCGAACCTTTTGGACACGGTCACGAGACGAGGGGGAGGGTCTAGGTGCGGCAACGGCGAGCGGCGGCGACGGGCGGCTCGGTGGTGAGAAGGAGAGAGCCAGGGGAGGCGATGGGGACGAGGGGAAAGTGCGAGAGGGGTCGGGGCAGCTGCGTGGCGACGCGGGGAGGCTTCTAGGCCGTCGGGAGGCAGGCAGGCAGGGTGGAGGTGGCCGGGCGCGTGCCGGCGCGCGGCGGCCACGCGCGCTACCGACTGGCGCGAGGAGGAAGGCGACAGAACGGGGCTGTGGGCTGGGCCGGCCTGCAACAGTGATGGGCCCGAGGTAAGTCCTTCCTCTCTTTCTTTCTTTTTCCTACTTCTTTTCTGTTTCATTTGTTTTGCAACTTTGTTTAATTAATAAAACATTTTTATAACTCATGAAACTTGTCATGCCCACTGTATATAATATGAACAGTATGGGACATTATAGTTTATGATTATTTGAGCATTTAAAATATTTTATAGCATTTAAATGCCCAAATACAAATACCATATGATTTAATCCAGAGCCCTTGGATGTCCTAGAAAATTGTGCACCATTTTTAGCAAAGGTTTGAGACCAAGGCAGAAATGATGAACATTTTTGAAGGGCATTTTGGGTACATTGGAAAATATTTTATCAAACCCTAGTTGTTAGAAGAGGGGTGCTGGGGTTTCTGTCATTCCCATTTCAAGTTTCTTTGATAAGTAAACATGATGCACACTCTAGCTAGCCCTAATGCAAGTGCTTAACTAGGGATGTGACAACTCACCCCCACTTAAAAGAATCGCGTCCCGAGATTCGGGTTCCTCCGGAAAGAGGGTAGGGTACTCAAGTCGAAGACGATCCTCCCTTTCCCAAGTAGCTTCACTCTCGGAATGATGTGACCATTGAACCTTGAGAAACTTGATATTGTGGCGTCGAGTGGTGCGCTAGGTTTGATCAAGAATACAAACGGGGTATTCTCGATATGTGAGATTGTTTTGGAGATCAAGCGTTTCGTGGTCCACTCCGAGCAACACCTGAGTTGAGAAACGTGGAACACGTCATGAACTCTGGATAGGTGCGGAGGTAGTTCCAATTGGTAGGCAACTTCTCCTCGTTTGGCAAGAATGCGAAAAGGACCGATGTAACGAGGGGCCAATTTGCCTTTGATACTGAAGCGATGGGTTCCCTTAAGAGGAGTAACCCGAAGGTAAGCCTTATCGCCGACTTCAAAAGTCACAGCCTTATGATGACTATCATATTGGCTCTTCTGGCGAGACTGGGCTGTTTTCAATCTCTCACGAACGATGCGAACTTGCTCTTCTACTTCCTGGATCATATCCGGGCCAAAGAATTGTCTTTCCCCGGTTTTTGACCAGTTAAGGGGTGTTCGACACCTTCGTCCATATAGAACTTCGAAGGGGGCTTTGCCCAAGCTGGCTTGATAACTATTGTTATAAGCGAATTTGGCAAATGGAAGACACTTTTCCCATTCCATACCGAAAGAAATGACAGAGGCTCGAAGCATGTCTTCCAGAATTTGATTGACTCGTTCCACTTGACCACTTGACTGGGGATGGAAGGCAGTACTGAAAGGGAGATGAGTTCCCATAGCATTCTGGAAACTTTCCCAAAATCATGAAGTGAAAAGACTTCCACGGTCTGAGTTAATCTCCAACGGCACACCATGAAGTGATACTATCCAAGAGACATACAAGTCTGCTAGCTGGCTAGCGGTAATACTCTCTCGAACAGGCAGGAAATGAGCTACTTTAGAGAGGCGGTCGATAACGACGAAGATAGCATTATTCCCTTTCCTGGTCCTGGGAAACCCGGTAATGAAGTCCATACCGATTTTGTCCCATTTCCATTCAGGAATAGCTAAAGGTTGAAGGGTGCCAGCAGGCTGTTGATGCTCTGCCTTGACTCGACGACAAACGTCGCAGTTAGCAATGAATTGAGCGATTTCTCTCTTCATCCTAGTCCACCAGAATCTCTGACGTAGGTCCTGATACATTTTGGTACTACCGGGATGAATTATGAGAGGAGATTCATGAGCCTCCTTAAGGATCAAACGTCTCAGGTTTCGTACTTTAGGAACCACTAAACGGTTTATAAAGAATACAACTCCTTGATCATCAATTGAGAAACATCCCGCAACTCCTTTCTTGATGTTCTTCTTAATACGGGAAATTCCCGGATCAACCTTCTGTGCTTTGATGACCTGATCCGTAAGGTTAGGTTCCGCCACCAAGGTGGAAAGGAATCCTCGAGGAACAATGTGAAGGTTAAGCTTACGAAATTCCTCATGGAGAAGTGGTTGCCCTTGTTGTAACATCAAGTTGTTACAATAAGACTTACGACTTAGTGCATCAGCCATGACATTGGCCTTCCCAGGGGTGTAAGTGATTCCTAAGTCGTAATCTGTGAGCAACTCAACCCAACGTCTTTGCCTGAGATTTAGATCCGGTTGGGTGAAGATGTACTTCAAACTTTGATGATCAGTGAAGATTTCACAGCGATTACCAAGGAGGTAATGTCGCCATATTTTGAGTGCATGGACTACAGCTGCAAGCTCTAGATCATGAGTAGGATAGTTATCCTCATGTGGACGCAACTGTCGAGATGCGTATGCAATCACTTGACGATCTTGCATGAGTATGCAACCTAGTCCTTGTCGCGAGGCGTCGCAGTAGATTATAAAATCCTTGGAAAAGTCTGGTGGTACCAGTAGAGGTGCAGATGTCAGGCGTCTTTTCAGTTCCTGAAAACTGGACTCGCACTGTGGGGTCCACTCAAACTTTTTATCTTTCTTGAGGAGTTCAGTTAGAGGTTTAGCAACCTTGGAGAAATTCTCAACGAAGCGTCGGCAATAGGTTGCTAAGCCAAGAAAACTCCTAACTTGCTTGACCGATTCAGGGGGAGTCCAATCAAGGACGGCTTGAACTCGCTCGGGATTGACAGCAATACCCTTGCCAGAGATCACATGACCTAGATAGGTTACTTCTGGCAACCAAAATTCACATTTAGAGAATTTGGCATAAAGGCGGTGCTCTCGAAGTTTCGTCAATACCAGCCTTAAATGCTCGGCATGATCTTCCTTGTTCTTGGAATAGATGAGTATATCATCGAGGTATACCACGACGAATTTATCCAAGTACTCCATGAATATAGAATTCATTAACCGAGAAAAGGTAGCTGGGGCATTGGTTAATCCGAAGGACATGACGGTGTACTCATATTGGCCATAATGAGTAACAAAAGCCGTTTTAGGAATGTCCCCGTTCTTGATTTTGATTTGATGGTAACCCAACATCAAATCCATCTTAGAGAAGACTGAGGATCCAGCGAGCTGATCATACAGGTCGTTGATCCTGGGAAGCGGATACTTGTTCTTTATGGTGACCAGATTGACAGGTCGGTAATCTACAACCATCCGCTCCGTTCCATCCTTCTTCTTGACGAAGAGGACGGGGCAAGCCCAAGGGGAAGAACTAGGACGGATGAAACCTTTTTGCAAGGACTCATCGAGTTGTTTCTTAAGCTCAGCTAATTCTAGTGGTGCCATCTTATAAGGTCTCCTAGAGATTGGGACAGTTCCAGGGATAAGATCTATCATGAACTCGACATCTCTGTCAGGTGGAATTCCTGGCAGTTCTTCTGGAAAAACATCCGGAAAGTCACGGACTACCGGGATATCTTCGAGTTCTGGTAGAGGGCTGACATTAAGAGAATAGAGCTGACGCTCAGCCATTCGGGTCAAGACATTGACTATCTTGCCGGATGGGTGTGTAAGTTGAACGGTCCTAGTATAGCAATCAATCTTGGCGTAATGAGTTGTCATCCAATCCATACCCAAAATGATGTTTATGTCCGAGGACTTGAGTGCGATTAGAGATGCTAGGAAAACAAGTCTATCGACAAGGATTTCATTTCCATGGCTTACCCTAGAGGTTTGCCACTTTGAACCAGGAGTTTGAATAACCATGGAAGTAGGCATGTCACAAAAATTCATGTTGTGCAATCGAGCATAGCTCTCAGATATGAACGAATGGGATGCTCCAGTATCGAAAAGAACAGATGCCGGATGGCAGTTTACGAGAAGCGTACCAAGGACGACGTTAGGATCCTCATAAGCTTCCTCGGCAGAGACATAGTTGACATGACCACGTGCGGTGGGGATTGGCTTGACATAATTCACCTTGCCGGTTGGCTTACCACGGCCAACAGGTTTTCCTAGTTGGTTCTGAGGACACTCATGCATGTAGTGTCCCGGTTCTCCACACTTGAAGCAGGTCACAGTGTTAGTGCGTGGAGCGAAGTTGGAAGGTGGTCCTCCATAGGTTTTAGCAGGCGCAAACTGTTGAGTTGGGCGAGGCGCCTCATAGGATGGCCTCGGTGTGTACTTGGGTGGCAGAGCAGTGTTAGGAACCCACACACGGCACTTGTGAGAGCCAGAGCCGGATGAGGAACCAAAGTCTCGAGTATGCTTGCGGGTGGCCTCGAAGTCGGTCTGGCCCGTTTCAGCACTGATAGCCTTGTTTACCAACTTCTGGAAGGAAGTGCACTCATGCAGACGTAGATCTCGGCGGAGTTCAAGGCTGAGTCCCTTGCGGAACCTCGCCTGCTTCTTGGCATCGGTGGATACTTCCTCAGGTGCATAGCGTGCCAAGTTGCCAAACTCGCGACTATAGCCATCTACAGTTAATCGGCCCTGGGTGAAATTGCAAAATTCCTCCCGCTTGCGATCCATGAGACCTTCCGGAATGTGATGTTCACGGAATGCCTCACTGAACTCAACCCAAGTAGTGATTTGGCCAGCAGGACGCATAGCTTCAAAGTTTTCCCACAAAAGACTAGCAGGGCCCTCAAGATGGTAGGCGGCGTAGGTAACCTTGTCAGCTTCGGCCACACGGGCAGAGTGTAGCTTATGGGTGATACTACGTAGCCAGTCATCCGCATCCAGAGGTTCAGTGGAGTGATGGAACTTCGGTGGGCACATCTTGATGAAGTCATTGATTGACACCACGTCATTCCTCTGACGGAACCGAGTGTTCTGCTCTATGCGTTCCAGCAGACGGTTGGTCTCTCTCTTGTTCCGTTCTGCCTCGAGCATAACTTCCGCCAAGGAGGGTGGCTGGGGCAGATTCCCATCTCTAGCCCCACTAGCCTCACCCTGCTCCTGAGCAGCAGGAGTGTTGCGAGTGTTGACCATCCTAGGAAAACAAAACAACGGTTTAGACAAGGATGGCAAAAATTTGACATAGAAGTGCAGAATGTAATGGATGACACGGAATGCAGAGATGTTCATCCGTACGACATGGTAATATAGAAACTGCTATATATACACCAGTGGTCATACACACCATACATAGTTTAGTACAAGCCAAGGCTAAAGTACAACTACGGTGAAAGACGATACATCCCATCAGAGGCATTCCAACCTCCTATACATTATTTAACTACACCTCCGGAACTCAGTACACACTAAGTCATATTCCACAAGACGCGCAGGACTGTGGGAATACAACTACTACGATACTACTACTACCACTGTCTAGCTCAGACATTCCCGTAGTAATCTTCGTAAAGATTACCACCGTAGCCTGGAAGTGGAACAGACGGATCTTGAAACTCGCGAGCGCTCGAAGGTTGTGGACCATAGGGACATGGATGTGGCCTCGGTCCCGATGCTGGTGGTAACCGACGCCCACGTGGAGGTGTAATACCCCCAACGTCACGCCAATCCATGCGATCAGGCAGACGAGTCCGCACGGGGTACAAATCCCGCATGTCCAGATATCCGGCGTGCACAACAGGTGCAAGCCGTGTCAAAGTAGTCCAGTGGGCGGCTCGAGTGTTATACAGCTCCATTCGGAGGGCACGGACCTCACGGTCCCTATCCTCCAGCATCTGAACAGTAGTCTGAAGCAGTGGCTCTTCATGAGCAGCATCAGTATACAGACCAGTGTAGTAGCCTTCCTCTCCGGGAAGTGAGGCTGGCATGTAACAGAACTCAGTGTTCAGCAACAGGGCATGCCTAGCCCGGAGAATGGTCATCATCGAATAGGCGGCATCCTGCACTGCCATCTCGATGGTAACCCCGAGTCCATAAGACCAATGGATGGGGTCGTTAGCTCCAGGATATGAGGGGTATATCCGGACTGTGCAGAAATACTGACTCTGATTGAAATCCCGGTACTGTTCCTCCACGGTGTACTCAGGATACCAGCGATAACCGGTCTCAGTCAGCAAATGGACTAGCATGGCCGTGTGGCCGGGCACATTAATGCACCGAGTCAAACGAACCACTTGGTGAGGGGTGCGGCCAGACATCTGAAACACGAAGTAATGCAAAGGCATTAGTGTTTCTGCAAGAAATCGGGCAGCATAACAACTGTAAAGGCTCAAACAAAGATTTGAGACATCATACAAATGATAGCATAGCCACTCAACAATTCCATATCAAGGTTCCGGGTCCAACAATCATCATACTATAAGGATAGAAACTGAACTGAGGCTTGAAACCAACAATCCTAAGAGTCTACGGATTAGTAACACGTGAACCTAAAAAGGATAAGAGGCCTAGTCCTAAATCCCTGTAGAAAGAATAGACTGACTCAGATTAGAAGGGCATAACGTAAAGGAGTAAAAAGAGCCTTACGTTCCCTTCCACAATCAATTCCCCTACATATAACTAAGAATTTTTCTAGACTCAACATCGACCAGTTTGGCTTGAGAATCCTACAGGCAGTCCAGCTCTGATACCAACGCTGTCAGGACCCCGATCCTAAGTCACACCGATCTAGCTGTAACACGTCATATCACTTTGCGGCCTCACGCACGGTAACCCCACGGGTGCCACCTTACCTGGACCGGGACCGTTTGCGCATTTTGGCACACGTATATGACAGTGTCGCTAGCATCCATATGACAGAGAACCCGGGCCGACATGGCTAGTTATAAACCAAAAGTGGCACTAAATTACAGAGACAGGCATCCATGACCCAGCAACGAACGTGTCGGTCATCAACGTATGAACCCAAGTCGTAGCAAGCTACATGGACTTAAAGGAACAACGCGTGACATTTCCCCTAAGGGACAGACACAGGAACGAAGAAGGACACATGCCGGCCAGCCTACGTGTTTCGAGCAGTAGCAAGCTACCAAGGCTCATTGGAATCACTAGGAGGCATTTCCCTGTAAGGTAGGCTACCAAAGGAAAACAACTAGGTGTCGGATCCCACACATACCAAGCATTTCAACCATACACACAATATGCTCAATATGTGCAAATACAACATTGCATCACAACAGAACTCTATGACTCAAAGTACTTTATTTAAGAGGCTCCAAGAGCCATACATAACATATCCATACAGGTAGGGGTCACATGACCCAACACTCAAATCATACAGTCATACAAGCACAAGCGGAAGCTACATGTCTAAGTACAGACAACTTAGAAAAATAAAACAGGCTTGGTGTAGCCTGACTATCTACAAGGCCCTTCACAAGCTCCAGATCTCCGTCTGGGTGTCAAGCTACTCGTCGACGTCAACGTCTATGTAGAACCCATCAGCAGGGGAAGGGTTCTCCTCTGCAACAGTTATTAAGCAAACATGAGTACAAAGGTACTCAGCAAGTCTTACCACAGAACCTATCATACATGCAACATTATCAACAGGGGGCAGTGGAGTTTATAGCAGAAAGCCAGCTCTGACTCTTGGCTAACCTATACTACAACTCTCAACAGGTTGCAAGATGTTATTACGAACACGAGTCCTCTACTCACCACAACAATACTCTACCAAGGATCCTCTTCCGTCATCCTACGGAAGGGCCATCCACGGTACTCACACTTATCTTGAGGCTTTTAGTAGTATCCATCAACTTGTCTATGAACTGTAAGAGTAACCAAGTAGTCCGTACCACGAACAACGGCTATTCGAATAGATTGATAACCCTTCAGGGGTGTACCTCTTCACACACGCTTCCACCACTTATCGCCGTTTACTCGACATGTACTCGGCAACCTTCAAGCGGAAGCCCAGCGAGGGTGTCGGCCACGACCTGACTAACTACTCAAGTCTCTCATCCAGGTTTATCGCCTATTTGGGTTCCATCCGTGGGGAGATCCGGCCGGGGTGTCGCTCACGGCCCCAAACGATGTGTACAGGGTTCCCGAGTCACCAAACGGGCAAACGGTACACCGTGCCACGTACCTGTCGCACCATAGCCCACCCCGAGGGTCAGCGTTGTGCACGACCTCCAGTAAACTATAAACACCAGAAACTAGTTGCAACTCCTGGACAGAGATCGAGGGTAATTAATAAGCCGAGAGGGTCCATTGGTTTCGGGCCCAATGGATGGTAGTAACTGGAACTTGAACCACACATACAGATCTCGGGTCCTACGTACGGTTCCAATGAAACAACCCACCACGTACTCCTACATGGCCTTTCATCGATACCTTTACCAAGCGTATTCCACACTTCCTTCTCTTTATCGGTATGATCATTTCACTCTGATCCATCACCCAGATGAACCAGACCAGACACAACTCTAAGCATAGCAGGCAACATAAACAAATAGCATGGTGGATCACACATCACATGGCTCAATCAACTCCTACACATGCTAGTGGGATTCAACTATTTACTGTGGCAATGACAGGTCATGCAAGGGAATAGGGTTCAACTACCGCAGCAAGTAGCAGTTCACACGTTGTTGCCTTAATGCAGTAAAAGAGAGCAGGAGCGAGAAGATTGGGTTTGTATCGGAATGATCAATGATTGCTTGCCTGACAAAGTGGTTGTCGGGTACTGCTCTTCAACTGGATACGCAGCAGTATCCTCGGGAGCAGGACCTAACACAGAGAATACCGGCGATACAATCATTAAACAAACAAATGCAACAATATGATGCATGCTCATGACATGGCAAGATGCCTGTGTGTTGGGCTAATGCAACTACAACCAGAAGGGTTTGAGCTTATTTGAATTCAAGATTCAAATTGGCACTTTAGCTATTATTTAAATAAGTGCATTATCATGTTTTAATGTATACAGCAAGGTTAACTTGCTCAAACATGCATGAAACCAGTGTCATTGGAAAGATTGGATTTTTCTGATCATTTTTCATATATAAATCTTTTCCATCTGAGCTACTGTTGAATTTATATGATTTTTTGAAGTTTTGGGTATTTTCTGGAATTTCTTGAATTATTTTTAAATCTAAAAATCCCAGAAAAACCTTTACTGCGTCAGCATGACATCATGCTGACGTCAGTCAGTCAACAGGACTAGTCCAAGTCAAACCTGACCAGTGGGACCCACTGGTAAGTGTCACAGTTAACTAATAAACTAATTAGAATTAAATTAACACCTAAACTAGGTTTGACTTGCAGGCAGGGCCCACGTGTCAGTGACCCAGGGGGGTCAAACCCGTGGTCGAACAAGTCAAACTCGCCGGCGAAGTGACGCCGGCGAGGCCAGACACGGCGGCGTGCTTCGGAAAACGTCCACAGGGCTCGGTTCGAGCCGCGGTTGGGCGCGTTGGAGAGCCCTTGTCGTTGCGCGTCGAACGGTGGTGGTCGTCGGACCTGTGGTGGCCGGAGACGACGGCAACGAGCTCGACGGCGGCGGCCGGCGTTCGGGCGTGCATGGAGAAGCAGCTACGGTGGCCTAGGCGATGCGTGCGTAGTACCTAGCTCGTCTACGTGCTGCGGCGAGCGAGATGGACATGTGCCAGTGACCAAATGGTCACCGGAGCATCGCCGGCGGCAAGCACGACGGCGGTGAGTTTCGGTGATCAACGGAGCGGCGGCTACACGGCACAAATGAAGCGGAGGAGAAAGGGATTCGGCGTAGGAGCTCACAGCGGTGCTAACGAGCTCGACGGAGGGGTCGGGGATGCGCTGCAGCTTCTTAATCGACGGCGAGGTGCTCCGGCGATCCGAGGTTGGGGACGACGGCGTGAAGGCATTGCAGGGCTCCCGGCGATCCGTGGCTCAACAAGGGGGTAGAGGGCGTCGCGGCGAACCTTTTGGACACGGTCACGAGACGAGGGGGAGGGTCTAGGTGCGGCAACGGCGAGCGGCGGCGACGGGCGGCTCGGTGGTGAGAAGGAGAGAGCCAGGGGAGGCGATGGCGACGAGGGGAAAGTGCGAGAGGGGTCGGGGCAGCTGCGTGGCGACGCGGGGAGGCTTCCAGGCCGTCGGGAGGCAGGCAGGCAGGGTGGAGGTGGCCGGGCGCGTGCCGGCACGCGGCGGCCACGCGCGCTGCCGACTGGCGCGAGGAGGAAGGCGACAGAACGGGGCTGTGGGCTGGGCCGGCCGGCAACACTGTTGGGCCCGAGGTAAGTCCTTCCTCTCTTTCTTTCTTTTTCCTATTTCTTTTCTGTTTCATTTGTTTTGCAACTTTGTTTAATTAATAAAAATGCTAGAACATTTTTATAACTCATGAAACTTGTCATGCCCACTGTATATAATATGAACAGTATGGAACATTATAGTTTATGATTATTTGAGCATTTAAAATATTTTATAGCATTTAAATGCCCAAATACAAATACCATATGATTTAATCCAGAGCCCTTGGATGTCCTAGAAAATTGTGCACCATTTTTAGCAAAGGTTTGAGACCAAGGCAGAAATGATGAACATTTTTGAAGGGCATTTTGGGTACATTGGAAAATATTTTATCAAACCCTAGTTGTTAGAAGAGGGGTGCTGGGGTTTCTGTCATTCCCATTTCAAGTTTCTTTGATAAGTAAACATGATGCACACTCTAGCTAGCCCTAATGCAAGTGCTTAACTAGGGATGTGACAGAAGCCCATCGTTGGAATATACAAGCCAAGTTCTATAATGAAAATTACCACTAGTATATGAAAGTGATAGAACAGGAGACTCTGTATCATGAAGATCATGGTGCTACTTTGAAGCACAAGTGTGGAAAAAGATAGTAGCATTGTCTCTTTTCTTTTCTTTTTTTTCTTTTTTTGCGACTTTCTTTTTTTCTTTGGCCTTTCCTTCTTTTTTTCTTCCTTTTTTCTTTTTCTTTTTTCTTATTTTTTCTTTGGAACAATGCTCTAATAATGATGATCATCACACTTATATTGATTTACAACTCGATATTACAACTCAATACTAGAACAAAGTATGACTCTATATGAATGCCTCCAGAGGTGTACCGGGATGTGCAATGAATCACGAGTGACATGTATGAAAAATTATGCATGGTGGCCTAGCCACGAATACAAGGTCAACTACATGATCATGCATGGCAATATGACAATGATGAAGCGTGTCATAGCAAACGGAATGGTGGAAAGTTGCATGGCAATATATCTCGGAATGGCTATGGAAATGCCATGATAGGTTGCTTTGGTGGCTGTTTTGAGGAAGGTATATGGTGGGTGTATGGTACTGGCAAGAGTTGCGTAGTACAAGAGAGGCTAGCAATGGTGGAAGGGTGAGATTGTGTATAATCCATGGACTCAACATTAGTCATGAAGAACTCACATACTTATTGCAAAAATCTACAAGTCATCAAAACAAAGTACTACACGCATGCTCCTAGGGGAATGGTTGGTAGGAGTTAACCATCGCGCGATCCCGACCTCCACACAAAGGATGACACTCAATGAAATACTCCATGCTTCAAATTTGTCACACAACTGTTACCATACGTGCATGCTACGGGACTTGCAAACCTCAACACAAGTATTTCTCAAATTCATGACTACTCTACTAGCATGAGTCTAATATCACCATCCTCATATCTCAAAACAATCATCAAGTATCAAACTTCTCATAGTATTCAATGCACTTTATGTGAAAGTTTTTACTATACTCATCTTGAATGCCTATCATATTATGACTAGTTTTAAAACCAAAGCACATTACCATGATGTTCTAAAAGAGTCTCAAATAGATATAAGTGAAGCATGAGAGATCAATAATTTCTACAAAATAAAACCACCATCGTGCTCTAAAAGATATAAGTGAAGCACTAGAGCAAAACTATCTATCTTAAAAGATATAAATGAAGCACATAGAGTGGTCTAGTAAATTCTAAATCATATATATCTCTCTCAAAAGGTGTGTCCAGCAAGGATGATTGTGGAAAACTAAAAAGCACAGACTCAAATCATACATGACGCTCCAAGCAAAACACATATCATGTGGTGAATAAAAATATAGTCTCAAGTAAAGTTACCGATAGACGAAGACGAAAGAGGGGAGGGTATCCCCAAGCTTAGGCTTTTGGTTTTACTTGAATTTTATCTTGGGGTGCCTTGGGAATCCCCAAGCTTAGGCTTTTTCCACTCTTTGTTCCATAGTCCATCAAATCCATACTCATAACTTGAAAACTTCACAAGACAAAACTTAGCCAAAAATCTCGTGAGCTTCATTAGTATAAGAAAACAAACCAGCACTCAAAGGTACTGTAATGAACTCATTATTTGTTTATATTGTTGTTGAACCTATTGTATTCCAACTTCTCTATGATTCATACCCACCGATACTACTCATAGATTCATCAAAATACGCAAACAACACACGAAAAACAGAATCTGTCAAAAATAGAACAGTCTGTAGTAATCTGTAACTTTCGAGTACTTCCGTAACTCTAAAAAATTATATAAATTGGTGGACGTGATGAATTTGTGCATTTATAATCCGCAAAAAGAATCAACTAAAAATCACTCTCCAGTAAAAAATTACAGCCAATATTGAGAGCGCTAAAGTTTCTGTTTTTTACAGCATGATCGCATAAATTTCACACAAGTCTTCCCAAAGGTTCTACTTGGCACAAACACTTACTAAAACACAAAATCACATCTAAAAAGAAGCTAGATGCAATATTTATTCCTAAACATAAGCAAAAACAAAGAAAATTTAATTGGGTTGCCTCCCAACAAGCGCTATCGTTTAACGCCCCTAGCTAGACACGATACAAGAATAGATCTAGGTATTGCCAACTTTGGTAGGCAATCCATAAGTGGCTCTCATAATAGATTAATAAGGTAATTTGATTTTCTTTCTAGGAAGTGTTCCATGCCTTTCCTTAACGGAAATTGGAATCTAATATTTCATTCATGTCAATAATTGCACCAATCGTTCTAAGGAAAGGTCTACCAAGAATAATATGACATGAAGGATTGCAATCTATATAAAGAACAATGAAATCTACAGACACATAATTTCGATTGGAAAAAATAAGAACATCATTAATCCTTCCAATAGGTTTCTTAAATGTAGAATCCACAAGATGCAAATTTAAAGAACAATCATCAAGTTAATGGAAACCAAACATATCACACAAGGTTTTTGAAATTGTGAAAACACTTGCACCCAAATCACACAAAGCAAAGCATTCATGATATTGTATTTTAATTTTTATAGTAGGCTCCCACTCATCATAAAGCTTTCAAGGGATAGAAACTTCTAATTCAAGTTTTTCTTCATAAGACTGCATTAAAGCATCAATTATGTGTTTGGTAAAAGCCTTATTTTGACTATAAGCATGTGGAGAATTTAGCACAAATTGCAACAAGGAAATACAATCTATTAAAGAGAAATTATCATAATTAAATCCCTTGAAATCCAAGATAGTGGGTTCATCTCTATGCAAAGTTTTGATCTCTTCAATCCCACTTTTAACAATTTTAGCATCAAGATCTAAAAACTCTGAATCATTGGGATGCCTCTTAACTAAAGTAGACTCATCTCCAGTCACATCTTTATCAAGATTCATTATAGAAACACAAGGAATTAATAGGAGACACATCAGTCACTTTTAGAACTTCATCTTTATTCTCATGATAACTAGAAGAAGACGCTTTCATAAAGCAATCTCTTTTAGCACGCATCCTTGCGGTTCTTTCTTTCCACTCATCAATGGAAATTCTCATGGCTTTGAGAGACGCATTAATATTATGCTTAGGTGTAATAGATCTAACTTTCAAACAGTCAACATCAAAAGTAATTATATCCACGTTTCTAACCAACTCATCAATCTTAAGCAATTTTTCTTCAAGCAAAGCATTGAAATTCTTTTGCGATTTCGTAAACTCTTTAACACTAGTCTCAAATTCAAAGGGCATCTTACCAAAATTTCCATAAGAGTTATTGTAGGAGTTACCATAATTATTAGAGGAATTACTAGGAAAAGGCCTAGGATTAAACTTTCCTCTATAAGCATTGTTGCCAAAATTATTCCTACCAACAAAATTCACATCCAAAGATTCATTATTATTTTCAATAAACGTGGATAAAGGCATATCATTAGGATAAGAAGAAGCACTCTTAGTAGCAAATAATTTCATAAGTTCATCCATCCTTCCACTCAAAACACTAATCTCTTCAATAGCATGCACTTTTTTACTAGTAGATCTTTCGGTGTGCCGTTGAGAGTAGTTAACCATAATATTATCTAGAAGTTTGGTAGCTTCTCCTAAAGTGATTTCCATAAAAGTGCCCATCGCGGCGGAATCTAAAAGATTTCTAGAAGCAAAATTCAAGACAGCATAAAAGTTTTGTATAATCATCCATAAATTCAAACCATGTGTAGGGCAATTACGTATCATTAATTTCATTCTCTCCCAAGCTTGTGCAACATGCTCATGATCTAGTTGCTTAAAATTCATGATATCGTTTCTAAGAGAGATAATCTTAGCGGGAGGAAAATACTAAGAGATAAAGGCATCTTTGCACTTATTCCAAGAATCAATAATATTTCTAGGCAAAGAGGAAAACCAAGTTTTAGCACGATCTCTAAGCAAAAACGGAAATAGCTTCAAGTTGTTCAGATGGGTAGCGGCATCTTCACTAGGAAGGCCAGAAAATTGATCTTTCATGACAAGATTCAACAGAGCAGCATTGATCTCACGAGATTAAGCATCTAAGATAGGAGCAATCGGCGTGCTAATAAAATCATTATTGTTGGTATTGGAGAAGTCACCCAATTTGGTATTGTCTTGAGCCAAAGTGACAAGCAAGTAATCCAACACACAAGCAAAAACAACAGGCAAGCAAACGGTAAAACACACGGAAGAAGAAGGGCAAATAAAATGGCAAGGATGAAGTGGGGGAGAGGAAAACGAGAGGCAAATAATCTAGTGCGAGGGATAAGGGTTTGTGATAGGTACTTGGTATATGACTTTGGCGTAGATCACCCCTGCAACGGCGCCAGAAATTCTTCTTGCTACTTCTCGAGCTTGCGTTGTATTCCCTCGAAGAGGAAAGGGTGATGCAGCACAGTAGCGTAAGTATTTCCCTCAGTTTTTGAGAACCAAGGTATCAATCTAGTAGAAGACCATGCGCGAGTCCCTCACACCTGCATAAACAATAAAGAACCTCACAGCCAACGTGATAAGGGGTTGTCAATCCCTTCACGGTCACTTACGAGAGTGAGATCTGATAGATAGGATAGGATAATATTTTTGGTATTTTTGGTATAGAAACAGAAAGCAAATAAAGCAAAGTAAAGTAGATGGAAGATTAATATGAGGAGAATAGACCCGGGGGCCATAGGTTTCACTAGTGACTTCTCTCACGATAGTAGAATTACACGGTGGGTGAACAAATTACTGTCGAGCAATTGATAGAAAAGCGCATAGTTATGAGAATATCTAGGCATGATCATTGTATATATGCATCACGTCCGTGACAAGTAGACCAAAACGATTCTGCATCTACTACTATTATTCCACACATCGACCGCTCTCCAGCATGCATCTAGAGTATCTCTACTCCTAATGTCTTAGTTGGTAGTCTCCGCTCACTGGTTAAATTTCGTCCCACCAAAGCCGGTTTTTTTTCGTCCTCAGTCCCACCTCCCACGTCCCAGTTATTCCCCCTGGACCCACGAACCAAAAAAAATTGCTATGCATTGATGATTTCCAGCGGCAAACCTCCGGTCGATGGAGGAAAAAATGGAGTGAAAAAAATCTACGAAATAAAACCTACGAAAATTAACCAGACGCCAGCACCTACGATCGATTCCTCGTGCCCTGGAGGCACTCGCCTGCACGAGTCATTCGCCGCCGTCATTCGTCCCTACGTCCACGCCGCTAACGTCGCCGCCGCTAACGTCGCCGCCGCTAATTCCCTTCGCCGCCGCCCTCCCAGTGCAAAGCAAGGTCAGATCTGCAGCCGACCCGTTGAGGGTCCGCCGCAGATCACTTTCACGCCAATCCCCTTCTGGAGTCGCGTGGCGATCCCCTGATCTGGCATTGTTGTCCTTTAGGATTCAGGATCCGTTGTCAGTTGCTTCCAGGACCGGCCGCCGAACGCTTCCACGACCCGCCGTCGATCGCTTCCATGACCCGTCGCCGATCCCTTCCACGACACACCGACGATCGTTCCAGGATCCACCGCCGATCGCGTCGAGGATCTGCTACCGATAGCGATCAAGGTATTACACAGTACCCAGTTTATCAAAGAGCCAACGCATGCTCATACATGCAATAGAAAGTTTATACACACATGATCTTTATTTCTGTGACATTAAAATCACTCTTTTAGCAGGAAAGTCTATGCTCAGGAAACATCACATTGTAGGACAAAACTGATCCTATTGAAAATGAAGAAGCTGCTATTAAACGAGCATTGAGAAAAAGAGTAGCACAGGTGAAAAAGACCAAAAAGGACAAAAGTTTTGATCCATTAACTTGCATGTAGGTCACTCTAGACATGAGCGTGTGTAAAATCCTTAATGTGCCAGTGCTCAGTTCCAGTAGTAAGCTCCTAAATGTTGTGCCAGGTTGAAGTTATTTTGGTACCTGGTCTCAAAGAATTTCTAGGAAATAAACATTTCTCACGGTTGGGACCATAAGCAATGATCCTCTAGACCATAAGCAATAGTGTCAAACTATGAGAGGACATTACCTTAGATAGTCTGACACTATGTAATCCTCTTTAATTTGAGTTCGAAACACACAAGGGTTTTGCATATGCAACAAGCAATTTTGAAAGAAGTAATCTTAATGAAAGGTTCACTCCATGTCTATACTGTCTAAAAGAGGACCATGTCAGCAAACACAGGTTTTCAGTGTTGTTTTTACCTCACTAGGTGTTGGATGACAATGCAACGTAGGAGGTGGATGGGCAACTCCAGAGTACTGGGAAGCTTCTCCCACTTCTGTTGGTAGTTTCCATATGATGTGTGTGCGCCATAATCAAATTAGTTAGGGGCGGAAAATTGTTGTGAATACTAATGGTAGCCGGCTCCACTTCAATTGTTGAAGGATGGCAGGGGTGCCTGAAATCGTAGGCAACAGCTGATGGTAAGATGATGGAAAATAGACACCTAGGCAACACATCAAAAGTAGCCCATCACATCATAACAGAAATACATAATTTCATCTTTGTTGCTTATTACTCCCTCCATCCCATAATGCCAGACGTTATTACATCCAATATACTATAACATCTTACATTATGGGACAGAGGGAGTATATTCCAATGAACTCAAGTAATGAATTTAATATAACAGTTTAGTTGCTTTTAGGCTTACTGATTACATATCTTTAAACTTGGTGCCCATAGTTCTTTTTCATCTTTTACTTTCAAAACACATAATGCAAAATTGCACAAAACATGTCAAGGTGGATCCATCAACCATGACAGCACATGTGAGAGAATTACTACTAAGAATATGTATCTTGAGAGTAATTTTTAACAAGTAAAGATGGTATGTTCCAGGGATACAGAGCTACAGGTCAATAGAGGATATAGCAGAATATCATAAGCTTCACCAATGTTTTTACCTCATGAGGTCCAAACTCATTGTTATAAGTCAACTGTTGTTTTGATGGTGGTGGTTGCTGCCACAATGCCTGGTGACGACCATGTACAGGGGCGAACAATGCATAACCAGGGCCACATGGTCCATCTGGCTTGTTGAAGTATTGCCGTGCTAGCTAATGGGTATATTCTAATTAATTTTGCTTGACGATGGTGAGAAAATAGACAACTGTAAAATAGGGTATATGGAATACAACATAGCAGATTGTTTTGGGGCCACAACGAATGCCCAGGGGGATAGCTTGTCACATCCCACTTTTTGAAGCACTGCTGTTGTGGCTGTAAATGGTGCATTCTAATCAATATTGCTACCCCCACACGCGCTATTTCAAAGTTTCTTGCCATCAGACAATGTTCATTTCGTGTCAGGGAGCTGCCATTCCATATGTGTGTATGGGGAACAAACATATTTCATAATAGGTGTTCTACTGAGCAAGGAAACTGATTTCAGAAACCAGAATTTCCATGTTGACAGGCAAGATAGCATCAAAACAGTTTGAAAGTTGGTGCATTCTTTATCCGTAATCATACATGTCGATCAGTCTATTTTGTTTTGCTAGATTTCCTAGCTAAATATGTATAGTTCCTTTCGGTCAGCTAAACGTCAATATGTTGGATGGTGTTGTGGAGAGGGCCACCAAGAGGGGGTTTGCATTTCCAAAGTCAAAGGTGGCCATCTCCTTGACCTGCCTGGACCTCCTGACCTTTCACAACGCGCAAACAGGAAACACATGTTGGAGGAGGAGACCACATGCTAATTGTAAGCATCAATTATTTGTTGGCTATCAATCTTGTCCTTTGAGCATCTATACTTTATTTCTTAAACCATTATGCATGAGCTTTGTAGGATGATTTGTTTGAGTGGATTAGAGGATGACATGAACAGGTATTTCCATTCGATCATACCCAAAATGATAATGTATACCCTCACTTAACATGCATGTGCTTGTGTGGAGTGCCTGCAAAATTAATATCTCAAGTCTCTCAACACGCGGATGTGGAGAGGCTTCTCCTAGCGGTCATTGCAACTGTGATATTCATTTCCTTGCTTTCGGCTCTTATAAAGTTTGTAGCGTCTGGGAATGTGCACATGAAAATCCACACGTAATAGTATTGTAATGCGATTTGTATTTTTTTCACACTGGTGAGATGTTCAAGTTATCTCATATACTATATCGAATTATAATGGATAAGTTAGTGTACATACTGATTTGAAGATCCTTTTGATGTCATACACATATTACTGCACGACCATAGCAGACCATTGCAATGCGGCAAATCAAATTTCAATACTCGGCACTCTTCTATGTGGATGAGTAAGTTGTTTATCTACTTTCACTTTTAAATTGCTTGTTGAATACACTTGATTCACTTTGTGCCTGTTACTTTAATCTTGCTAAGTGCATACAAAAAAAATCTACTTGCCCCTTGTCATGCACAAAATCGAATAAACATTGAAAATTACTTTAAGCGAATCTGATCCTGTAGTTAAATATTATTTGGTCTAAGAAATAAGATGAAGTTTGTCTCTAGAATATATAATGGACTGAAAACAAAACCCAAGGTGTGGCAATTCAAACACCCAAAAGAAATTACTTGCATACCTTGTTGAGATGATCTTTTTAAAGTTTATGCGTTTACCAGCTTCGTGAATGAATCACTTGAGCTCATGGTACTATTCTTACTTCTCACTCCAACTGACTTATTACTCCTGAAAGCAAACATAAATGAAGGTCACATAGTATACACAGGAATAAACACATCATTCATCTACTTTATATTTCCTAGATTCAGTGTAGTACAAAGGTATAACCAAAAAAAGTAAATGTGTTGAGTCAAGAAAAAATGGAGATAAAGAGAATAGTAAAAGACAGAGCTCGCCTAAGAAGTAAGACTGCTTATGAATTGTGACTTGTGACAGAAGAAAATCAAGTAGGTATGCAGGGGTGATTTATTACAGGTGGATAACCACATGATGAAGAATATATTTTAGTTGAGATGAAGAATGCCTACATCTGTAGTATCAGTCCTTTATTTTATCTATTTTAGTATGGATGAAGAATATACCATGGGAAACAAGAAGCTTGTTTTTGGCATATGCCAACTTTCTAAATGCTTAGCATGCAAAACTTAACAGGAAAGATATAACGTCGATGTGTTCCTGCTTGTTATAGTAAAGTCCAGGTGTAGAATTAATATTTATTTACACTCTACTAGATATAATAGTACATGATTGCAATGCAACTCATGGGAGTTTTGACAGCCAACATCCCCTGCTCCTGTGTTTTTAATATAAGACCAACATCTACAATGTGAGCAGCATGATTTTGTTCTCTCCTTGTCTTGGATACTGACCAGGGGATCAAAGTGCAACCATTTAATTTAATTTCCTTGTAGATAGCATGGAGTCTGGACAATTTTGGGCCCGTGTCTAGGACTGTGGAGACCACCACATAGGCATCTGATTCCAGTATGACAGTATCTTCAGAACATCCATGCAAGAAGTAGCTTTAACTTCTTTAAAATCAAAACGAGGTATCTTTAGTATCTTCAGCCACAATATGACCTGCAGGAAGACCATACGTGGAGTGTGCTTGGACAGCAGCTTGGCCGACAGCTGCACGCCCTTCCAGGTGGCCAGGCAGAGATTCTTCGCCTTGGCAACCGCCTTGGCCTGGAGCCATGCCAGGTCGTCATCGTCGAGGATGGACGCCGACAAGAACATCGATCTCTGTGATACCGACGGAGTTTGTTGCCGGCCGAGACCATGCCGGGGCAGCACGTCAATCTATGTGATACTGGCGGCATTGGTTGTGTGGCAAGACCATGGCAGGGCGGCACGAGGCCGTGGTGGGGAGAGGACATGGGCATGAGGCTGTGGAGGCTGGCGGGAGAGGAGGTCGGAAAAGCAACGCCATGATGGCGAGAAGCGGCTTGTGTGAGCGACTACTGTGCAGTGAAGAGGCTACCTGTATGGTGAGGTGCTTGTACATATAGGAGTGGCTACCTGTACGGTGAGAGTAGTCCTAAATACGCCTAACAAGTGATCTAGATGTACCACATGGCACATGTGGCCAACTATCCATGGCACATGTGGCCTACCTATATATGTTAACCTCTGCCATCCCTCCTCCCCCTCCTTGCTCCCCCTTCGCCCATAACTGATATCACAGGATCTAACTAGCTAGACCTGGAAGAAAAATTCCCGCGGAGTACCTTTTGTAAGTGATACGTCTCCGTCGTATCTATAATTTTTTATTGTTCCATGCCAATATTCTACAACTTTCATATACTTTTGGCAACTTTTTATACTATTTTTTGGGACTAACATATTGATCCAGTGCCCAGTGCCACTTCCTCTTTGTTGCATGTTTTTTGTTTCGCAGAATATCCATATCAAACGGAATCCAAACGGAATAAAAATGGACGGAGATTTTTTTGGGAATATATGTGAATTTTGGGAAGCGGAACCAACACGATACGATGCCCGAGTGGGCCACGAGGCAGGGGGCGCGCCCTAGGCCCTCGTGGCCACACCGTAAGGCGGTTGATGCCCTTCTTTCGCCGCAAGAAAGCTAATATCCGGATAAAAATTGTGTTAAAAATCAGCCCAATCGGAGTTACGGATCTCCGGGAATATAAGAAACGGTGAAGGGACAGTATTTGAGAACACAGAAATAGAGAGAGACAGAAAGACAGATCCAATCTCAGAGGGGAAACCCGTCTCACACCTAGGGAGAAGTTCAAGGAAGAAGAAGAAGGAGGGGGGCTCTCTCCCCCTCGCTTCCGGCGGCACCAGAGTGCCACCGGGGCCATCATCGTGTGACGGCGATCTACACCAACATCTCCGTCATCTTCACCAACATCTCCATCACCTTCACCCATCTACCTTTAGCGGTCCACTCTCTCGCAACCCGTTGTACCCTCTACTTGAACATGGTGCTTTATGCTTCATATTATTATCCAATGATGTGTTGCCATCCTATGATGTCTGAGTAGATTTTCGTTGTCCTATCGGTGATTGATGAATTGCTATGATTGATTTAATTTGCTTGTGGTTATGTTGAAGTCCTTTGGTTCCCATCATATGAGCGCGCGCGTGGATCACACCATAGGGTTAGTTGTATGTTGATAGGACTATGTATTGGAGGGCAAGAGTGACAGAAGCTTCAACCTAGCATAGAAATTGATGCGTACGGGATTGAAGGGGGCCAATATATCTTAATGCTATGGTTGGGTTTTACATTAATGAACGTTAGTAGTTGCAGATGCTTGCTAATAGTTCCAATCATAAGTACATAGAATTCCAAGTAAGGGATGACATGCTAGCAGTGGCCTCTCCCACATAAAACTTGCTATCGGTCTAGTAACGTAGTCAATAGCTTAGGGGCAATTTCGCAACTCGTACCACCACTTTTCCACACTCGCTAAAACTAATTTAGTTGTTTCTTTATCTTAACAGCCCCTAGTTTATATTTACGTGCTCTTTATATTCTTGCAAACCTATCCCACAAAAACCACAAAGTACTGCTAGTTTCATACTTGTTCTAGGTAAAGTAAACGTCAAGCGTGCGTAGAGTTGTATCGGTGGTCGATAGAACTTGACGGAATATTTGTTGTGCCTTTAGCTCCTCGTTGGGTTCGACACTCTTACTTATCGAAAAAGGCTATAACTGATCCCCTACACTTGTGGGTTATCAAGACCTTTTTCTGGCGCCGTTGCCGGTGAGCAGTAACGTGGGGTGAATATTCTTGTGTGTGCTTGTTTGCTCTATCACTAAGTAGATTTTATTTGTTGTTCTAAGTTGTTCTCTATCTTTATTTATGGATATGGAACATGAAATACCAAAAAACTTAGGTGTATTTGCTACTCATGGAGATGGGGAACCTCCTAAAACCCTCGATGCTCATTATGTGAAAGATATTATGTACTACTTTGATAATCCTGAGAAAACCCCATTCAACTATGTAATGGGAGTAACGTTGGGCAACGTGAATACTTTAGGGATTATCGCTTGACACAAAAAGGGAAACTGTTATGGGATCAAATTTATATGTTGCGATGGTATGCTCGGGAATTATGCTTGAGATATGATTATACTTGTTGCTATAGGGTGAAGGCTCCACACCTTCCCTTTTCATGCAAATTTAATGATAATGAAACCTTAGCTTCTTATGCCAAGATGCCAATATGAATTATTCTTATGGAGATGAACTTGTTATAGTTCCTTATGTTAAACATGAGATAGTTGCTATTGCACGCACACATGATAGTCCTATTATCTTTTTGAATTCTCCAAACTACACGATATTGGAGAAGTTTGCACTTATTAAGGATTATATTGATGGGTTGCCTTTTTCCGTTACACATGATGATTTTGATGAGTATAATATGCATGTGCTTGCTGCTCCTACTTGCAATTATTATGAGAGAGGAACTACATCTACGCCTCTCTATGTTTCCAACATGATAAAATTGCAAGAAACTGCTTATACTATGCATTGGCCTTTACTTGATGTGCATGAATTGTTCTTGTATGACATGCCTATGCATAGGAAGAGAGTTAGACTTCGTTGTTTCATGACAC
Organism: Secale cereale; assembly: GCA_902687465.1. Classification (NCBI taxonomy): domain Eukaryota; kingdom Viridiplantae; phylum Streptophyta; class Magnoliopsida; order Poales; family Poaceae; genus Secale; species Secale cereale. The sequence goes on along the minus strand of LR738711.1, from coordinate 326,817,721 downwards.
ATATCACTTTGTGCTCACTACTAAATGCCAAATCATTACTAATCAAAATTGGCTTTGATATAGCTTGGGATCCGGGTGGATCCATTACTTGAGCACTATATGCCTAGCTTAATGGCTTTAAAGAAAGCGCTGCCAGGGAGAGAACCCGGAAGTTTTAGAATGTCATTTATTTCTATTGTGTGCTTTTATAAAGTTTAAAAATAAAAAAATAAAGACGGGAACCTAAAACTTTTTCAAAAAGAAAAGTGAAAGTGAGATAGACGAGCATTGTGAAAGTGGGGGACGTCCTTGAACTTTGTTCATGCCCATGGAAACTTTGTGAATCTTAACTACACAAACTTTCAACAAAAATAATTATCCCCTTGTACAATTCCATTGTATTATAAAAATAATGTGCCAAGGTTTGCCTTTAGGATGTTTATAATGCTTGTTGGCTTGTGCGGTGCAGGACAGAAACTTTGGTGTAGTGCGCGATTTTTAGTTTTTTTACTAGGACGTCAAATGGTTCTGAAACGTTTTGCACTGTCTTTCTATACAAATTTTTTTATTTTTCCTAATTTTGGCAGAATTTTTCAAGCAACATAAGTATGGTGAATGTTCAGATTATTATAGAATGTTCTGTTTTAGATAGATTCTGTTTTTGATGCATAGTTTGCTTGTTTTGATGAAACTATCAATTTCTATCAGTGGCTTAAGCCATGGAAAAGTTATATTACAGTAGCTACAATGAAAAAACAAAATATGAATTGGTTTGCAACAGTACTTAGAGTAATGATTTGCTTTATTATACTAACGGATCTTATCGAGTTTTCTGTTGAAGTTTTGTGTGGATGAAGTGTTCGAAGATCGAGGAGGTCTTGATGTGAGGAGAAGAAGGAGAGGCAAGAGCTCAAGCTTGGGGATGCCCAAGGCACCCCAAGTAAATATTTAAGGAGACTCAAGCGTCTAAGCTTGGGGATGCCCCGAAAGGCATCCCCTCTTTCTTCAACAAGTATCAGTATGTTTTCGGATTCGTTTCATTCATGTGATATGTGCAGATCTTGGAGCGTCGTGTGCTTTTTCTTTTTCTGTTAATAAATGCACCATGCTGGTATGAGATAGTACTTGGTTGATTGATAGAATGCTCTTTGCAGTTCACTTATATCTTTTGAGTATGGCTTTATAGAATACTTCATGTGCTTCACTTACATCATTTGAAGTTTGGATTGCCAGTTTCTCTTCACATAGAAAACAGCCATTTGTAGAATGCTCTTTTGCTTCACTTATAATTGTTAGAGCGTGGGCGTAACTTTTGTAGAAATAATTAAAACTCTCTTGCTTCACTTTTATCTATTTAGAGAGTTGACAGGAATTGGTCATTCACATGGTTAGTCATGAAATCCTGCATAAACTTGTAGATCGCTGAATATGATATGTTTGATTCCTTGCAATAGTTTTGCGATATAAAGATGGTGATATTATAGTCATGCTAGTGGGTAGTTGTGGATTGTAGAACTACTTGTGTTGAGGTTTGTGATTCCCGTAGCATGCACGTATGGTGAACCGTTATTTGACGAAGTTTGAGCATGATTTATTTATTGAGTGTCATCCATTGTGTGGAGGTCGGGGGCGCGCGATGGTTAACTCCTACCAACCTCCCCCCTAGGAGCATGCGTGTAGTACTTGGTTTCTATAGCTCATAAATTTTTGTAATAAGTATGTGAGTTCTTTATGACTAATGTTGAGTCCATGGATTATACGCACTCTCACCCTTCCACCATTGCTAGCCTCTCTTGTACCGCGTAACTTTCACCGGTACCATACACCCATCATATACCTTCCTCAAAACAGCCATCATACCTACCTATTATGTCATTTCCATAGCCATTCCAAGATATATTGCCATGTAACTCCACCGTTACGTTTATTATGACACGCACCATCATTGTCATATTGCCATGCATGATCGTAAGATAGCTAGCATGATGTTTCCATGGCTTGTTCGTTTTTTGATGTCATTGCTACGCTAGATCATTGCACATCCCGGTACACCACCAGAGACATTCACATAGAGTCATATTTTGTTCTAGCTTCGAGTTGTAATCTTTGAGTTGTAAGTAAATAAAAGTGTGATGATCTTCATTATTAGAGCATTGTCCCATGTGAGGAAAGGCCAAATAAAAAAAAAAGAGATGGCCTAAAAAAATAGAGAGGGGCTAAAAAAAGAGAAAGCCCCTCCAAAAAAACAAAACAAAAACAAAACAAAAAATGAGAGAAAAGAGAGAAGGGACAATGCTACTATCCTTTTCCACACTTGTGCTTCAAAGTAGCACCATGATCTTCATAATAGAGAGTCTCTTGTTTTGTCATTTCCATATACTAGTGGGAATTTTCATTATATAACTTGGCTTGTATTTTCCAACGACGGGCTTCCTCAAATGCCCTAGGTCTTCATGAGCAAGCAAGTTGATGCACACCCACTAGTTTTCTTTTTGAGCTTTCATACACTTATAGCTCTAATGCATCCGTTACATGGCAATCCCTACTCACTCACATTGATATCGATCGATGAACATCTCCATGGTCCATTGATTTGCCTAGTCGATGTGAGACTTTCTCCCTCCTTTTGTCTATCACCACCTTCTATTCCACCCATAGTGCTATGTCCATGGCTCACGCTCATGTATTGCATGAAAGTTGAAAAAGTTTGAGAATACTAAAGTATGAAACAATTGCTTGGCTAAAACCGGGGTTGTGCATGATTTAAATACTTTGTGTGGTGAAGATGGAGCATAGCCAGACCATATGATTTTGTAGGGATAACTTTCTTTGGCCATGTTATTTTGAAAAGACATTATTGCTTTATTAGTATGCTTGAAGTATTATTGTCTTAATGTCAAATGATAGACTATTGCTTTGAATCACTCGTGTCTTAATATTCATGCCATGATTAGATTACATAATCAAGATAATGCTAGATAGCATTCCACATCAAAAATTATCTTTTTGAAAATTTACATACTCGAGGATGAGCATGAATTAAGCTTGGGGATGCTTATACGTCTCCGTTGTATCTATAATTTTTTATTGTTCCATGCCAATATTCTACAACTTTCATATACTTTTGGCAACTTTTTATACTATTTTTTGGGACTAACATATTGATCCAGTGCCCAGTGCTAGTTCCTGTTTGTTGCATGTTTTTTGTTTCGCGGAATATCCATATCAAACGGAGTCCAAACGGAATAAAAACAGACGGAGATTTTTTCTGGAATATATGTGAATTTTGGGAAGCGGAACCAACACGATACGATGCCCGAGTGGGCCACGAGGCAGGGGGCGCGGCTTGGGCCCTTGTGGCCACACCGTAAGGCGGTTGATGCCCTTCTGTCGCCGCAAGAAAGATAATATCCGGATAAAAATCGTGTCAAAAAATCAGCCCAATCGGAGTTACAGATCTCCGAAAATATAAGAAACGGTGTAGGGACAAAATCTGAGAATGCAGAAATAGAGAGAGACAGAAAGGCAGATCCAATCTCGGAGGGGCTCTCGCCCCTCCGCCGCCATGAAGGCAATGGACCAGAGGTGAAACCCTTCTCCCACCTAGGGAGAAGGTTAGGGAAGAAGAAGGAGGGGGGCTCTCTCCCCCTCGCTTCCGGTGGCACTGGAGTGCCACCGGGGCCATCATCGTGTGACGGCGATCTACACCAACAGCTCTGTCATCTTCACCAACATCTCCATCACCTTCCCCCATCTATCTATAGCAGTCCACTCTCCCGCAACCCGCTGTACCCTCCACTTGAACATGGTGATTTATGCTTCATATTATTATCCAATGATGCGTTGCCATCCTATGATGTCTGAGTAGATTTTCGTTGTCCTATCGGTGATTGGTGAGTTGTTATTATTGATTTAAATTCCTTGTGGTTATGTTGATGTCCTTTGGTGCCCATCATATGAGCGCACGCGTGGATCACACCTTAGGGTTAGTTGTATGTTGATAAGACTACGTATTGGAGGGCAAGAGTGATAGAAGCTTCAACCTAGCGTAGAAATTGATGCATATGGGATTGAAGGGGGACCAATATATCTTAATGCTATGGTTGGGTTTTACCTTAATGAACGTTAGTAGTTGCGGATGCTTGCTAATAGTTCCAATCATAAGTGCATAAAATTCCAAGTAAGGGATGACATGCTAGCAGTGGCCTCTCCCACATAAAACTTGCTATCGGTCTAGTAATGTAGTCAATTGCTTAGGGGCGATTTTGCAACTCCTACCACCACTTTTCCACACTCGCTAAAACTAATTTAGTTGTTTCTTTATCTTAACAGCCCCTAGTTTATATTTATGTGTTCTTTATATTCTTGCAAACCTATCCCACAAAAACCACAAAGTACTTCTAGTTTCATACTTGTTGTAGGTAAAGTAAACGTCAAGCGTGCGTAGAGTTGTATCGGTGGTCGATAGAACTTGAGGGAATATTTGTTCTGCCTTTAGCTCCTCGTTGGGTTCGACACTCTTACTTATCGAAAAAGGCTACAACTGATCCCCTACACTTATGGGTCATCAGTAAGCCAGGAGCATCAAGAAGACGAGTTCCTCTAGGTTCTGTCTCTTCTCTAAAAGTATAATAGTTATTAGATTATGATCATGTTTTGTTCAGGTATACTACAATTGATTGTAGATTTAATCAAGCAGCCTTATTAGGTAGGCTGGAGCTGAAGAAAAATAGATTCATCATATATTTTAGGCCGCATAGCCAAGCAAACTATTTTCATAGCCAAGCAAACTTCCACCACAACATGATGAACCTCTGTCACCATAGGTGGACTTGATGGACCACCCCATCCAACTTCCACCACAAAAACTCATCCTTGGGCAAAGCTTAACAAAATAAATATTTGCTTAGATGATCGACCTCTGTAGTGTCTCTAAGTCATGAAGATATAGTCACATGATCGACCTCTGTTAGCTAAAAAAGATTATTTGGCATTAGATGACTCTAATGACTTGTAAGCACAATGCAAAATTCAGTCATGAAGCTCACTACACACATGTACATATGTACTGAAAACTAAAACATGGCAAAGCAGTAGATAAGCAGTTTTTAGGGCAAGCGGTAGACAAGCAGTTTTTAGAGCAAGCAGTAGACAAGCAGTTTTTAGTTCAACCAGTTTTACTCAAATTGTCATACACTCACTGATGCCCAGGAAAATGGGCCTCTGAAGAAAGCAAAGACGTGGCCCAGACCGAAAAAGGAACTTGATCACCCGGAGACTCTTGTCTGGGTGAATTTAGTTTGCAGTAGATGCACTGAAATTTACTAAATTTTGTTTGCAGTAGGAGTATTTGAAGTTCTGAATATATTGTTCACCCAGAAAAATCGTGATGAATTTAATGTTCACCCACACAAGCAACAAGAAATCCTATAAAGTTATACTAACCAGGTTCTTTTCAATTATTCCTTTACATTCAGTACACCCTACAACTAAAGTACATAATCTAATAACTACCATAATAAAGATATGCCAAAGCTATTTAGAAAGAAACCAATTAGTGTTGGCTGGAAGGAACTTTAGTGGCAAGCTGTGGATATAACTAAATGGCTGAGCCAACCATCAAATCACAAACTTGCGAAACTAACAAGACATAATATTCCAACATGTAACTGTTCCACCTCAAGGCGCTCATAACCAACACATAAACTGAAGATGAGCTATCAATCCAACAGACAATCTATGTAACAAGTGATATATAATGTGTGCCCAAGCACATTGCAACTGATTTACCCTCCTGACCAACAATTAGCACGAAGCTCACGGTGCTTATGAGTGCATGAGAGAGATCACTAGAAGAACGAAATCAGTAGCCAGAACCCAGAGAAAGAAGACGCAGCTTGCAACAACCATGTAAAGAACGCAAGAGTGATTGAAAGTGTGAACTGAGTGTAGTCCAGACGCCGGTATTCCGCACAGAAGTTCATATCCTTCATGAAGAAATTCGTCACGCTGGCAGAGGCACAGAATCCCGAGACCATGAGAATCGCCATGACCTGCAATGCATTCACAAGTGATGTGATCACCCACATACCGTTGGTCAACCAAGAAGTAATGCAAAGCACCCATAACAACAAGTCTATTTAAGGCTGCCTTATTCTCATACAGGGAGGCAAAACAAAAGCTTGGCCAATAGAGAAGCATGAGTTGCAGTTTTCCTGAATTTCACTTTTTCCTAAGAACTAATTAATGTTGATAAACAATTACTGGGTTCAGTTGTTTCAGTGCATGCCTTCAGATAATTCAGGCGTAGTTGCATGGATAATAGCAGTGACAAAGTGCACGACTTACCCAATCAATGATAACAAAGAACAATAGAAAATCTGGGGCATGAAGATCCATGTTATTCCGACGAGAAAATATATCCTGACAAGCCAAGTACAAACTCCACAAAAGTTGCACGATCAACACTAGATTCATGTAGCTGAAATAAAGAGAGACCATAATATACTTGTTAGTTGATGTCGACAAAACAAACTTAAGCTCCTGCCCAAGCAATTATGAGAGCAATAAAGACACTTAAGACTTTATGTAGTTTATAGTCTCAATGATATGAACTTGATACGAAAAAGATACATCATTGGCGCACACTGGCACACTCATACAACATTCAAGACATGTCACATGCTGACGTAGAACCTAACTTGCACAATCCTCATAATTTTTTTTATCATGGGGTACGTACTGAATGAAAACACGAGGTTTCGTTGTGAGTTTCGGATGGTACAGACTGGTCCCTGACTAGATGGCATCAAGTGAAGCTTAACTCGGAAAAATTCTAGGGACAGGTCAATTGATAGGATGGCCTAACCTGCATGTTTCCTAACTTGTGTAAGTTCTCAACAAGTGCACATGCCTAGAATTTGGGCTGTGTCTGTATGACATATAATCTTTAGGAATATTCAATTTGAATATTGGACGACAACAAGAGTTTTGACACTGACAATCAGGATTCACTAGAAAACTAAAATGATGCAGCGCACATATTAGACAAATACATGCGAAACTAAACATTTGCCACAAGTTTGCTAGAAACTTAATGATTTGCCCCTGACAAAATGCCCCCACGGTGAAATAACCAAAATCACCTGGCCTGGCTTGCACGACAGCGACGCCGGCGAACTGGTAAGCTGCGCTGCTCCCCCAGCCGCTGCTGCTCCACCGCGGGGTCTCTGTCCTTCTCATCATCTCGCCGCCTTAGCGGTCCACCACCCCTGCTGCTCCGACCACTCGCTCCCCCTATCGCTCCTGCTGAACCAGCTGGCCACGATCGAGGACGACAGGCGCCAGCCGCGACCCGCCCAACCTGCGCGATGAGGACGACAGGTGCCGGGCCGCGGCGGTCACTCTCGGGGCGGCCATGCTGGCCAAGCACTAGACCTCATCCATGACGCACGACGATGGTGATGTGCAAGCGTCGGGTCTCGTGAGTGGGAGGGAAGGGGATGGGATGGAGCGGCGGTGGGAGACGATGGAGCCTCAACAAGCTCGCACCTGATTGTCGTCGGCTGTGTGGAGGGGAAGGGATGAGAAGGGGCGGCGGCCATGGTTGATGAGGTCGCCGGCCTGTGGGGGGAGAGGGGAGGGAGGGGAGTGGGTGAGATCCAGTGAATGGAGTGGATGAGGTCACCGGCTGGGTTGGGTGCTTTTCATTTTTTGAGTAAATGCTTTTTTGTAATACTGCTGGGTTGGGTGCTTGTTGGGCCATGTTGTATAGGCAATTTGGGCCTTTGATAGGCAACGTTTTCTCTCCGAAGAAAAAAATACACTAAAGTATATACATGGATCATATGAATAAATGTTTTAACCTTCATAAAAAAATGTGAATAAATGTTGTTCTCTCAAAAAAATATGAATAAATGTTTTTTATACTTATTACATATATTCAAAGTAACACAAAAAAATTGTAGGGAAAAAAACCGAATATTCTTGGTTTATGTTGTATTGCTTGCATGTTTTTATCTTTTGTCGGACAATTTTCCTTAGCCTGCATAAAAAATTAAAATCTTCTACTAAAAAATATAAATAGATTAAAATGATTTAAGAAATTTTAGATGATATATTATTTATATATGCACATTATAGTTGGTTCTTTCCTCCGAAATAAAAGCAACATCTTTGACTAATAATATGAAAAACAATTTTTTGTTTTTACAACATAAAACATTTTTGTTTGTTTCACTCATACTTTTATTATATATTGTATATGTTTATATGATGCAGTAGAAAATATCATTTATATTTCATCGCAGATGAAGAGTGATAGGTACCGACATACACACTGATGTAACCAGGCTGGATGCAACGATGACAGACCGGACTGAAACACCACGAGAAGGGTATATAGCTAATTCTTCTTTGTCTGTGTCTTATACAGGATAATACATAATGTTTATATTTTACATATCATTATTTTTCAGAATATAGGAGACATATATATGGATTTTGGAGATGCACAAAAAGTATGCATCGACAAGGGTTCTGAAGAGGCGACGCTGAAAGTGGCCGAAAACTCACCGAGTTTTTCAAACCAAAATGACATGGGGGCGGTGATATCTCATAAAAACCAAAAAAGAAAGCCAATGTAAATGTTATTGAACAAGGTATTATTTTCAATGTTACTATCGATCTTTCCTTCAACATATTGTTTTATGTATTCAACCAATTTGTCTCATTTTTATACTAATTTGGCTCATTTTTGTATCATGCCGTTAGACTATATTTGTACTCCTAGAGATATTACAGCCATTGGATCAATCATGTCTGCCCTCAAGAAAACCATGTTCGTGGACATTGAAGATGTCTTCTTATCAAACGACAATTTGGAGTGCCTTATGAAGGATGATATATTCTTACACGATGATGTAAGACCAATTTGCATAAACTTTGTAATTAATAATATAAAGAACATATACTATCGTAAGACATAGATATAATCTAAACGTGGAGTTACAGGTGATAAATGCTTACATATATTGCATGATGGCTCATGACCATCTACGACACAGGGCGGGTGAAAAGGTCCATATTATTAGCATGCTTGTTTCTGGCCAGATGAAAGAAGACAAAGACACGGACATAGACCCATCAAAATATCTTCACATTGTACAACATATTAATACTTATGTACGACAAGATATGGTTCGTATCGCCTCATTATCCATGTATATGATGTTTTTTTACTCAGTCCATGATGCAGGATTCAACACGAGGTCAAAAGTTCTGTGATAATAAAACTATTTAGAAGTTGGCAAATTTGTTTGATAGCTGGCCTGCGATAGACAATAACATCTCATCATGCAACACGGTAAGTAAGGTCGTTTGTCCATTGTTTGTCATGATTTATTATTGTCTATAATAGCTACGACTTGTAGATTTATCTTCCTTATGAATCCATCGGCTGATACATCTTGTACGTCATCAACAAAGAGGCATGACGTGTATCTATTATGGACCCTATTCATACAACACAATTGTTGGAGATGAAAATTCTGAGGCACTTAGTGAAATCAAAAAGTTTTGCGTGGGAATTCAAAGAAGCACTAGAAATAAAGCAACCAGGATGGCATTCCAATATATCAAAATGGCAACGTTTATTTCCCGATGGTATTCCAACGAGCGTAGGCGGGTAATAAATTAAGAATATAAACATTAATTTTTTTATCACCATATTTAATACAATAACAATTTAGGAAATTGCAAGGGTTTGTCAGGCTATTTTGTCTTTTATTTTATGCTATTGTGGGACGGTAAAGACCTAGTGCAGGCAGTTTGTGCGGTGAGTATTGTGCATTACACATGTTTTTAAACCTTTCACGTGAAGTATTCATGCTAACTACATATATTGATTCTGCAAGATGGGTATGAATTAAGGAAGCAATTTTTATTATACTTTCTCAAACATCGTGTGAATGAAGCTAAAGACAACTTACCTGATAATGTGAGAGAATTTCTTAAGCACATCAAGTAGATCTCAATACTTTGTAATAAACTTTTAATTGGATCATCACTTATATGTATACATTATTAATTTGCTACTTTGTTATCACTTTTGATTCCAAAATGAGGCGAACTTCAATTATTATGCAATTGTGATTGTGTTATATTGTCTCTATCTATGACTATTTCACAAGCCCGTGGCAACGCACGGGCATTCTACATGTTAAGTTCATAAGAATAGAGTAACGCCTTAAGTAAGGTGACATGATATAGAGAGATGAACTCAAGCAATATGATATAAACCCCATCTTTTTATCCTCGATGGCAACAATGCTATATGTGCGTTGATGCCCCTACTGTCACTGGCAAAGGACACCGCAAGATTGAACGCAAAGCCAAGTACTTCTCCCATTGCAAGAACTATAGATCTAGTAGGCCAAACCAAACCAATAATTCAAAAAGAATTGCAAGGATATTATAATCATACATACAAGATTTCAGAAAAGAATCCAATATTGTTCATAGATAATCTTGATCATAAACCCACAATTCATTGGATCTCGACAAACACAGCGCAAAAAGATCCAAAGAGAGAGAAGAATCCATCTAGCAAATAACGATGGACCCGAAGGTCTGTGGTAAACTACTCACAACTCATCGGAGAGGCTATGGTGTTGATATAGAAGCCCTCCGTGATCGATGCCCCCTCCGGCGGAGATCCATAACAGTCCCCAAGATGGGATCTCACGGGAACAAAAGGTTGCGGCAGTGGAATTATGGTTTCTTCATGATCCTCGATGTTTTTAGGGTATATGGGTATATATAGGAGGAAATAGTACGTCGGTTGAGCAACGTGGGGCCCACGAGGGTGGGCGGCGCGCCTACCCCCCTGGGCGCGCTGTCGGGGGGCTGAACCCCACGCAGGCAAAGGAAGCCGGATCCTTTTAATAAAACAATAGGGCCAGCATCGCCTCGTACTCCGCCTCGGACTTGGCCGGGTTGCTCAGTCCGCCAAAGTCTGCAATCCAGCGAGACCCTCCAGTCCGGCCAGGGCCCACAATCCGGCAAGACCCTCCAGTCCGGCCAAAGCCCGCAATCCGGCAAGACTCCCCAGTCTGGTGCACCAAGACTTCCTCAACAAACTAGACCGACCCGTGGCGTGTTCCCCAATCCGTCCATGGGTCAGCTCCCGTCCCATCTCAGCCGTACGATGGAACGAGACGCACCTACCGATGACCTAGGCAACAGTGCCTCGCCCATGCCCCTAGTCAGCCGGGGCGTGGCAATAGTGTAATCATCACAGCCCATGACACCGGCAGACGGTGACATGACGGAGCACGCCGTACCCGACTCAGCTCGGCCAATCCTCGGCGACTGTCAAGACGGCACACAGTGCCCCCCATGCCTGGTCGGCCCCGCGCCCGGAGAACCCGGCGAACCCTGTACCCGGCGGGTCCCAGTACCGGCTTCCCGGACGATGACAATCCGGCCCCACGGTGTTAAATCATTACCATTGTATCCCTGGGGGTTGGCCTATATAAAACCCCCAGAGCCCTCATGCACAAGGGAACGGAGACATGCATACGAGATAGAGACGAGAACTATAGAACAGGATAGAGACACCCCGGGAGAAGCAGCCTAAGCCCAGGCCTATCTTCCTCCTTCCACCACACATCTCAAGGAGCGACTCTGTACTAGTAAAAGCATCAACCACCTCGGCGGGATTAAGGGTATTATCTCCCCGGAGAGCCCCGAACCTGGGTATGTCTTGCGTCCCGCGCTCGCTCATACCAACCCCGCTTCTGTAGTCCACCAATGCCCTCGAGCCTCCTCCTATCCTTTTCCATCCCTTGGCATCTGTCGTGCGCCCACCACGACAGTTGGCGCCCACCGCGGGGCAGCTCGAGGTCCTGGACGGGAGCATGCTTCAGACGGGGCCCCGCTCCTACTCCGACGAGCTCCGCATCGAGCACCCGGCTGCTGTCAAGGTACGTAATGCGGCCGTGGAAGAGATGATGAAGGCTAGCGTCAAGAAATCCCGCGTCATGGACAGAATGAAGAAGATGGTGGAGGAGACCAGTGAGGAGATGAAGGTCGTGGAGGCGATGAAGAAGTAGTTAGGACTCCATGGTAAACTCTTCATGAAGTAGAGAGTAAGGCCCCAGATTTGTGTGTGTGTCTTCCTTCTTTTTGGGGGGATAACTTCCTTCTTATTTTGCTCCTATGTTTCTTCTTTTGCTTCGTGTGTTTCGCAGCATGTTTCACGTTCTCTCCAAGGCATGAATAGAACAATGCTAATGGTGACCAGCGCCGTGGGATCGCCATGTCGCACTGGGCTGCCGTGTTTCGCGCTCCTCCATCATACTAGTCCTACTCAAGTGGAAAACTTGAGTATACCACACGGTTCTTTGCTCCTCCTCAGTTCAACAACAACATTTATACAAGCAGTCAAATCACAAGGCCCCACCTTCTAGCAGTAATGAGCCGTCAAATCACAAAGGCCCTCGCCTCAAATCACAAAGGCACTCGCCTCTCGTGAAAACGACCAAGCGAAACTGCCCTAACCTCCAGCCTTTTAAATGTACTTTTGTACAGTAGCACTATCGACGGATTGCGCCATGGAGCAAAACTAATAAGATGAAACTAAAGAAAAAAGGTGGTACACATAGAGAGCACTCATCGCCAAATTATGCATATAGTACTATTAAAAAAGCTAGTACGTGCTTAGATGGGGAGCATACTAGTATGTACGTACTGAAGAATTAAAGTAACGAGAAGGGGCATAACATAGTTCTGCTGGGGGCTCAACACAACACACGCCTCAAATAAAACTAAGCACCCTGAAATTAAACTAAGCAACTAATCCTGTAGACACTTCATTAGAACCACCATGAGCAACAACACTGCCACCTTACTCGGACTCCTTGTCCACGTGCTCGACTTCGTCCTTGTCCCTCTTCCTCTTGGCCGATACTTCTTTGCTTGAACCACACACTTGGCACTCGCTCTTCGTCCATCCCTTCTAGATATTGAAATAAAAGTAGGCATACATTGCAATGTAGTGGATGTTGTCTCTATCTAGTACATTCCATTACCATGCAAGATGAAACTTGGGCGGAGGTTTCATTAGTTAACCGTACAAAGTATCAACCATGGCTCCTACCAGGGTCAGCATTGACGGCTCATGGGAGGACACCAGCCCATTCTCCTAGAGGTTGAAGGGCTGGCCTACAACGAGGCCTATCCGACCTAGGACTCTTCTGTCGTTTGTAAATTCTACAATAACGAATTTGACTTTCCGCCCGTTAGGAAGTTCTTAAATTCCTCGCAGTCAACGTCAGCATGGCATATGTGGGAGACCAAGCACAAGTTATGCTCCCAAACCTGGATCACGGTGGGCTTCTTCCTCTCTTCCTCATTTAGATTCTTCTCTTTTCCCAGGGATATGGTGTACTCAACATCTTTCCCAGCGACCCACTCAATAACATTTGGCTTTTTGAACATGCCTCCGAAGCGAGCAAGGCATCCTTTCACCGCCGCACAAGAACATGTGTAGATGACGGCGAACTCATCGCCGGTGTTGTTCTAACCTTGTACTCACCGCCGATCATGGAGATTTGGGATGCCATGGATTTGGGAGGAGGGTTAGGATTAGTGGACTTGTCGTAATTTGAAATGACGGGACGACTAGGAGCGAACTGCCTTAATGTTAAAGGACGGCCAAGGACGAGTGCTACTTCTCGAGCTTGCGTTGTATTCCCTCGTAGTGGAAAGGGTGATGCAGCACGGTAGCGTAAGTATTTCCCTCAGTTTTTGAGAACCAAGGTATCAATCTAGTAGGAGACCACGCGCGAGTCCCTCGCACCTGCACAAACAAATAAGAACTTCGCAACCAATGCGATAAGGGTTTGTCAATCCCTTTACGGTCACTTACGAAAGTGAGATCTGATAGAGATGATAGTTTGATATTTTTGTATTTCTGATATAAGAACACAAAGTAAAAGCGGAAAAGTAAAGTAGATTGCAGATTGATATGTTGAGAATAGACCAGGGGGGCCATAGTGTTCTCTAGTGGCTTCTCTCATGATAGCGATATTCTACGGCGGGTAAACAAATTACTATCGAGCAATTGATAGAAAAGAGAATAATTATGAGACTATCTAGGCATGATCATTATATATAGGCATCATGTCCGAGACAAGTAGACCGAAACGATTCTGCATCTACTACTATTACTCCACACATCGACCGCTATCCAGCATGCATCTAGAGTATTATGTTCATAAGAACAGACTAACGCCTTAAGCAAGATGACATGATGTAGACGGATAAACTCAAACATAGTGATATAAACCCCATGTTTTTATCCTCGATGGCAACAATACAATACCTGCCTTGCTGCCCCTACTATCACTAGGAAAGGACACCGCAAGATTGAACCCAAAGCCAAGCACTCCTCCCATTGCAAGAACTCTAGATCTAGTAGGCCAAACCAAACAAATAATAAGAGGCTTGCAAGGATATTATAATCATACATAAAGAGTTCGAAAAGAACCAAATATTTCTCATAGATAATCTTGATCATAAACCCACAATCCATCGGATCTCGACAAACACACCGCAAAAAGAGATTACATCGAATAGATCTCCTCGAAGACCAAGGAGAACTTGGTATTGAGATCCAAAGAGAGAGAAGAAGCCATCTAGATACTAGCTATGGACCCGAAGGTCTGTGGTAAACTACTCACAACTCATGGTGAGGCGGTGATGATGATTTAGAAGCACTCCATGGAATACCCCCCCCCCCCTCGGCGGAGCTCCGGAACAGGCCCCAAGATGGGATCTCACGGGAACAGAAGGTTGTGGCGGTGGAACTAGGGTTTTCTCTATTGTTCTGATGGTTTCGGGGTACGTAGGTATATATAGGAGGAGGAGGGCACCGGGGGCTAGACGGGGTGCCCACGAGGCAGGGGGGCGCGCCCTATAGGGGGGGCGCCCCCACCCTTGTGGACGCCACGTCAGCCCTACTCCGTGGTTGTCAAGTCTCCCGTGCGTATTTTGCACCAAAAATATCTCTCCCAAAGGTTTCATTATGTTTGGACTCAGTTTGATATTCCTTTTCTGTAAAACTGTAAAACAGGGAAAAAACAACAATTTGGAGTGGGCCTTTGGGTTAGTAGGTTAGTCCCAAAAATGATATAGAAGTGTATAACAAAGCCCATTAAATATCCTAAACATCATAAATAATAGCATGGAACAATAAAAAATTATAGATACGTTGGAGACATATCAAGCATCTCCAAGCTTAATTCCTGCTCGTCCTCGAGTAGATAAATGATAAAAACAGAATTTTTGATGTGGAATGCTAACCAACATAGTTTTTCAATGTAATTCTCTTAATTGTGGCATGAATGTTCAGATCTGAAAGATTCAAGACAAAAGTCTATATGGACATAAGAAATAATAATACTTCAAGCATACTAACAAAGCAATCATGTCTTCTCAAAATACTATGGATAAAGAAAGTTATCCCTACAAAATCATATAGTCTGGCTATGCTCCCTCTTCATCACACAAAATATTCATATCATGCACAACCCGGGTTTCAGCCAAGCACTTGTTTTCATACTCTATTCTTTCAAACCTTTCAACTTCCACGCAATACATGAGCGTGAGCCATGGATATAGCACTATGCGGAATAGAGATGTGGTTGTGGAGAAGACAAAAAGGAGGGAGATAGTCTCACATTGACTAGGCGTATCAACGGGCTGTGGAGATGCCCATCAATAAATATCAATGTGAGTGACTAGGGATTGCCATGCAACGGATGCACTAGAGCTAAAAATGTATGAAAGCTCAACAAAAGAAACTAAGTGGGTGTGCATCCAACTTGCGTGCTCACGAAGAACTAGGGCATTTGAGGAAGCGCATCGTTGGAATATACAAGCCAAGTTCTATAATGAAAATTCCCACTAGTATATGAAAGTGACTAAACATGAGACTCTCTATCATGAAGAACATGGTGCTATTTTGAAGCACAAGAGTGGAAAAAGATAGTAGCAATTGTCCCTTTTTCTTTTCTTTTTTTGGGGCCTTTGTATTTTTTTCTTTGGCCTTTCTCTTTTTTTTTTGAGTGGCTTTCTTGATTTAGCCTTTCCTCACATGGGACAATGCTCTAATAATGATGATCATCACACTTTCATTGAATTACAACTCAATATTACAACTCGATACTAGAACAAAGTATTACCTATATGAATGCCTCCGGCGGTTTACCGGGATGTGCAATGCATCAAGAGTGACATGTATGAAAAATTATGCATGGTGGCTTTCCCACAAATACAATGTCAACTTCAAGATCAGGCATGGCAATATGACAATATGAAGCGTGTCATATGAAAGGAACGGTGGAAAGTTGCATGGAAATATATTTCGGAATGGCTATGGAAATGCCATGATAGGTAGATATGGTGGCTGTTTTGAGGAAGATATATGGTGGCCGTTTTGAGGAAGATATATGGTGGCTGTTTTGAGGAAGGATATATACTGGGTGTATGGTACCGGCGAAAGTTGCGCGGTACAAGAGAGGCTAGCAATGGTGGAAGGGTGAGAGTGCGTAATATCCATGGACTCAACATTAGTCATAGGAACTCATATACTTATTGTAAAAATTTATGAGTCATTAAAACAAAGCAATGAACACATGCTCCTAGGGGGGAGGTTGGTAGGAGTTAACCATCGCGCAGCCACGACCTCCACACAAAGGATGACACTCTACAAATACCTCATGCTTTAACTTCGTCACATAGCGGTTCACCATACGTGCATGCTACGGGAATCACTAACTTTAACACAAGCATTTACCAATTTCATAATAACTCCACTAGCATGACTCTAATATCACTATCCTCATATCTCAAAACAATTATCAAGCATCCAACATCTCTTTATATTCAATGCACTTAGTGTGAAAGTTTTTACTACATTGATATTGGATGTCTATCATGTGAAGGCTAGTTTCATTGCCAAAGCACATTACCATGTTGTTTTAATAGACCCTCAAAAGGATATAAGTGAAGCATGAGAGATCAACAATTTCTACAAAATATAATCACCACCGTGCTCTAAAAGATATAAGTGAAGCACTAGAGCAAGAACTATTTAACTCAAAAGATATAAGTGAAGCACATAGAGTGTTCTATCAATTCCTAGGCCATATTTAACTCTCTCTTAAATGTGTGTCCAGCAAGGATAATTGTGGCAAACTAACAAGCAAAGACTCAAATTATACATGACGCTCCAAGCAAAACACATATCATGTGGTGAATAAAAATATAGCTCCGAGTATAGTTACCAATGGATGAAGACGAAAGAGGGGACGCCTTCCCGGGGCATCCCCAAGCTTAGGCTTTTCGTTGTCCTTGAATTTTACCTTGGCGTGCCTTGGGCATCCCCAAGCTTAGGCTCTTGCCATTCTTTGTTCCATAGTCCATCAAAGCAATACTCAAAACTTGAAAACTTCACAACACAAAACTTAGACAAAAATCGCGTGAGCTCCATTAGTATAAGAAAAGAAACCATTACTCAAAAAGGCTTGAGAATTCAATGATGCTCACATAAAAGATAAGACTTGAAGCACAAAAAGAGCATCATATAGAATGTGGAAACCACATCTAAGTCTAACATACTTCCTATGCATAGGCATCTTATAGGAAAACAAATTAGCAACACAATCAAGATCTAGCATATGCAAGGAAGAAGGAAGAGCCAATAGCAATCTCAACATGACGAGAGGTAATATAGTAAAATGAAAATTTCTACAACCATATTTTCCTCTCTCATAATAATTGCATGTAGGATCATAAGAAAATTCAACAATATAGCTATCACAAAACATATTCTCAACACGATCCATATGCATACGAAGTTGATACTCTTCTGAAATAGTGGGAGCAACATTAACTAAATTCATGACCTCTCCAAACCCACTTTTATCAAAAAAATCATAAGATTGATCATACTCCAAATATGTGGGATCTAAAGTTGACACTCTTCCAAACCCACTTTTAATATAATTGCAAACATTATTATCAATCTCATATATATCATGGGGCTTAAATAAGGTTTCAAGATCATAAGAAGCATCACCCCAATCATGATCATTGCAACAAGTAGTGGGCATAGCAAAATAAGCATCCCCAAGCTTAGGGTTTTGCATATTATTTGCACAATTAACATCAATAGAATTTATAGTAACATCATTGCAATCATGCTTTTTTATTTAAGTATCTATCATGAATCACCTTTTCTTTTAACAATTCCTCACAATTTTGAGATTCATGAATTTCAAGCAAAACCCCATAAAGATAATCTAGTGCACTCAACTCACTAGCAATTGGTTCGACATAATTGGATCTCTTAAAAAGATTAGCAAGTGGACGAGGATCCATAATTTAGCAAGCGAAGATGCAAGCTAATGGAGGTCACATAGCAACACAAGCAAACAGAAAGGCGAAAGGAAAAAGGGCGAATAAAACGGCAAAGGTGAAGTGGGGGAGAGGAAAACGAGAGGCAAAAATTGTAATGCGAAGGATAAGGGTTTGTGATAGGTACTTGGTATATGACTTTTGCGTAAGCCTCCCCCGCAACGGTGCCAGAAATTCTTCTTGCTACTTCTCGAGCTTGCGTTGTATTCCCTCGAAGAGGAAAGGGTGATGCAGCACAGTAGTGTAAGTATTTCCCTCAGTTTTTGAGAACCAAGGTATCAATCCAGTAGGAGACCACGCGCGAGTCCCTCGCACCTACACAAACAAATAAGAACTTCGCAGCCAACACGATAAGGGGTTGTCAATCCCTTTACGGTCACTTACGAAAGTGAGATCTGATAGAGATGATAGTTTGATATTTTTGGTAGTTTGGATATAAGAACATAAAGTAAAAGCGGAAAAGTAAAGTAGATTGTAGATTGATATATTGAGAATAGACCCGGGGGCCATAGTGTTCTCTAGTGGCTTCTCTCATGATTGCGATATTCTACGGCGGGTAAACAAATTACTGTCGAGCAATTGATAGAAAAGCAAATAATTATGAGACTATCTAGGCATAATCATTATGTATAGGCATCACATCCGAGACAACTAGAACAAAACGATTTTGCATATACTACTATTACTCCACACATCGACCGCTATCCAACATGCATCTAGAGTATTAAGTTCATAAGAACGGAGTAACGTGCTACCTCTTGAGCTTGCGCTGTATTCCCTCGAAGAGGAAAGGGAGATGCAACACAGTAGCGTAAGTATTTCCCTCAGTTTTGAGAACCAAGGTATCAATCCAGTAGGAGACCACGCGCCAGTCCCTCGCACCTGCACAAACAAATAAGAACTTCGCAGCTGATGGGCCTCGAACCCCTCGTTGGTTACCCCAAGTGGAAGGTGTAAGATGCAGTAAGTAGAAGTGTTTTCCCCTAGCAAAGATGCCAAGGATCGAATCCCCAGAGACTCCTAGGTTCAACAAGTAGGTGTCAATTGCTAACGGCGCAATCAGCAATCAACGTGGACCTGCACACAGATACAAATAACTTTGCTCCCAACGAGTACATAGAGGTTGTCAATCTCTCCGGCCTTGTAGTTCACAAAGGGTTAAAAGCAATATGATAGTAGTGATAGATAGTGTTTTTGCAATAGTAAGTAAATAGCGAAAAGTAAATAGTGGATGTGATCAATGATGGTAATATGGACCGGAGTCTCATGATGTTCACTAGTGATGTCTCTCTCCCAAAAGATGATAAAACAGTTATGTGAGGTAAACAAATTACAGCTGGGCAATTGACAGGACCACGAACGCAAACCAATGCTGATTACATTGCAAGAAAGGTTGATGTTCAAAGCATGGGCGGTACGCCAAAGTAAGTAGACCGAAATCCATCAATATCTACTACTAATCATCCACCTTGAGATATCTATCCAGAACATCTCGCTGGTATTAAGTTGCGAGTCCCACCCATAGTGTAAACTCAATGCAACAGACAACTGCATTAAAAGAACTTTGCGTAAAGTAAACAATCCTTGCACCCGCGGGCACAAGCACCGTTGTTTTCCCCCTTGTGGCAACAGCACATCCCCTAGACTCATGTTTCTGTCACTCAAGCTAGTCATCGAGGGGCATGAACCCACAATCGAGCATAACGTTCCCTCTTGGAGTCACTACTTACTACTCGGCCAAAGCAATAAATAACAACGGAGAACATGCAAGAATTACTTATGAACTAAAATATAAAAGAGGTGAATCAAATATATTACTCAAGATCAATCTGAACATAATCTCATAATCCATCGGATCCCAGCAAACTCAACATAGCAACAGCATAAGGATTACATAGGTGCCTCGATCATGTAGGGCAGCTCACGAGGACTAATTAGTGAAGCACAAGAACGGGAGGAAAACATCACATAGCTACTGGTCATGGACTCATGGTCCAAGGGAGACTACTCACGAGTCATCCGGGAGGCGTCCATGGTGGTGGAGAAGCTCCCGGTGGTGATCCTCCCCTCCGGCAGGGTGCCGGGAAGAGTTCTCCTGGTGCTCCCGATCTTGGAAGCGGCGGCGGCGGCGGAACAGAGATGGGATCGCGAAAAGAAGTCCTGTTTTGAGGGTTTCGGAGAGTCCTTTAAATATATGCCAAAGTAGGGCACCGGGGGGCTCTCGGGGGGCCGAGGCGCCCCCCCGGCGCAGCCCAGTGGGGGGGGCGCCCGCAGGGCGCCTGGAGCCCCTGTGCCCCCCCGAGGTTGCCCTTCGGACGCAGTGTTGTTTCCGATACGCTGATTTTTTATATATTTTTTTCTGGATTTTTCTGGGCAGTTCTCGAAACGTGAAAACCTGAAATACAAAAATAGCCGAAAACAGAAACTGGCACTGGGGTGCACTGGATTAGTAAGTTAGTCCAAATATGATCAAAAATGTATGGAAGTGTATGAATATCATAGCAATATCACCCAAAAGTAGCATGGAGCAAGCAGAAATTATAGATACGTTTTGGACGTATCAACATCCCCAAGCTTAATTCCTGCTCGTCCTCGAGTAGGTAAATGATAACAAGAATAATTTCTGTGGTGACATGCTATTAACCATATAGGACTTTCTCATAGTCATATGACAAAAGCTTACTGAGACAACGATTCTATAGTAATTAAGTTGTCTCAAGAGAAAATCACAAATGACTGAAAGTTTTACAACATGAAACTGAAACATCAAAAAGATTTGCAATGAACATGATGTGCAAATATGATAAAGTGATATCTAGCTTGCCCCCTTTAGTGATGCAAAACATAAATGCAAGGGCACCTTCAAGGTTTAAGTGATGACTAGATACAATCATTTCAGAATAAACGAGATCACAATCATGCAAAAGACAATGCTACTTTGGGACAATGCACATTACACTCAGAATGACAATCATGCTCTCAGTAGTTGGTGCTTCAACATAAAGGTAAAAGAAAGGTTAAGTGCTAAAGCTTTTTTATTTGAAAACATGGAAGCAATTGTGTCAACGGTAGTAGTACTTCATATGTGTCATGTATAAAACATCTTATAAGTTGCAAGCCTCATGCATCGAATACCAATAGTGCTCGCTCCTTGTCCTAATTAGCTCGGATCCCCATGGGTTATCATTGCATTGCATATGTTTTAACCAAGTGTCACAAAGGGGTACCTCTATGCCACCTGTACAAAGGTCCAAGGAGATAGATCGCATTTGATTTCTCGTTTTTGATAGATCTCAACTTAAGGACATCCATACCGGGACAACATAGAAAATACATGATGGACTCCTCTTTAATGCATAAGCATATTCTCATGAGAGATTGAGGATTAAGGTCCAAGCTAAAACTTCCACCATGATGCATGGCTTTGGTTGGCGGCCCAATGTTCTTCTCTAACAATATGCATATTAATTCAACCCACGGTAAATCACCCTTACTTCAGACAAGACGAACATGCATAGCAACTCACATGATATTCAACAAAAGTGTGACAGTTGATGGCGTCCCCAGAAACATGGTTACCGCTCAGCAAGCAACTCATAAGAAATAAGATACATAGGCAACATATTCTTTACCACAATAGTTTTTAGGCTACTTTCCCATGAGCTATGTATTGCATGGTTAGTTTGCTTAGTGCAGGTGGAGGTTAACAAAAGACTGGGAGCGACCAACTAAGAGAGCAATGACGGTCATAATCATGCAGAGCGACAAAGCAATATTGAATCAGGCATGGTAGTTATATCGCTACTCAGAAACAAAAGATCATCAAGGCTTGACAGACTTTCTTTACAGTCTTGAATATGCGTGAGCATACGCCAAGTCAATCAAAATAAATTCTCGAAGGAAGATATTACTAAACCATACCACATCATAGGCAAACAAACCAAGTTGGTACTCCAATAACACAATGGGAACCCCCCAGCTATTTGAGATTAACCAAAAGAAAACCTGAACTACTAAGCACCATCATGAAAGTAGCATCTTTATCATAGACACATTAACCCATGCAACGGAAGCAAACTCTCTTAATAAGGTGAGCATGGTAATTAAAGAGAGTTCAAGCAACCAACTAAATAAAAGCTCTTGAAAAGATAAGCATGAATACTAAGAGCAGAGCACGATAGTAGCTATTAAAAGACAAAGAACACACACATCATAGATAGACATGAAAATTCTATGTAATGTTCTAGGTAGAGGTGGAGCGTGTTTCTCTCCCGCATAAAGGAATGCTGAGTTCCGACTCGTTATGAAAAACTAAAAAGAAAACTAAAAGCAAGACGCTCCAAGCATAGCACATAACATATGAAGTGATAAAAATATAGCGAAACGAAAGACGAACTGATAATGTTGATGGAGAAGGGGATGCACGGGGGCATCCCCAAGCTTAGACGCTTGAGTCTCCTTGAATATTTCTTGGGGGTGCTCGGGGGCATCCCCAAGCTTGAGCGCTTGACACTCCTGAATCTTTTTATCATCTTCCCTCGCACACTTGAAAACTCCCTTCATACACAACTCATCATAATCTGATAACGAGGTTAGTACCCTTAATAAAATAATTATACCTTGCTGGAAATAAGGATATTCTTGAAGTTATACTGTTTCTCAAGATTGCCAAAAGGTTTTTGCAAAGAAAAAGCAAGTTCTTAATTTGCAAAGTGAAGGTAAGGCAAAACAGGACAGAATCTGTGAAAAACAGAACAGCAGGCAGTAATTGACCTGTTCGGGATACTTCTGCAACTCAAATCAAAAAACTCAGAACTGATGCACGAAAGACAATTATATAGAGAACGTTGTCGAAAAAATTCAGACCAAAAAGATGAACTGGTGATTTTATACGAAGTTTTCTATCCAAGGACATAATCTGTTTCCTGGACAGCACCTCACAACTTTTGAACTTTCTAGCAATCAGAGGCTTTACTTGGCACAAATATGAAAAGCAAAGATACAATGATGATGCTACAGCAGTAAACAACATCAAGACACAACAAAAGCAAAAAATTTATTCATGTGGGCTGCCTCCCAAAAGCGCTTTCTTTTATGCCTTTAAGCTAGGCATAATGCATAGATCAAGTTTTATCAAGAGTAAAAGAATAGCTGGCCCGTACAACGGACTCAAAAGGTAACTTGACCTTCTTACGAGGGAAGTGTTCCATCCCTTTCTTGAGAGGAAACTGAAATTTTATATTACCCTCTTTCATGTCAATGACAGCACCAACGGTGCGCAAAAAAGGACGTCCCAAAATAATTGGACATGAAGGATCACATTCAATATCCATAATAGTGAAATCAACGGGCACATAATTATCATTGACAACAATAAGAACATCGTCGATCCTCCCCAAAGGTTTCTTTATGGAAGAATCAACGAGACGAACACCAAAAGAACAAGAATCATAAGGTTTCAATTTAAGCATATCATATATCCTTTTGGGCATAACAGAGGTACTAGCACCAACATCACATAATGCATAACAAGAGAAGTCATTCAAATAAATTTTTATCATAGGATCCCAACCATCTTCTAGCTTTCTAGGTATGGAGGATTCTACTCTAAGTTTCTCCTCCCTAGCTTTGATGAGAGCATTAGTGATATGCTCCGTGAAGGCAAGGTTAAGCGTGCTAGTGCGGGATCTCTAGACATCTTGTGAAGGAAATCAATAACTTCTGTAAGAGTACAATTATCAAAATCAAGGTCACGAGCATCAAGTAAAGTAGTAGTGGTGTCCTTAAGGTTCACCTGTTTGGTAGCTTCTATAGTCATAGCATCACCATTAATAGGTCCATTGGGACCAGGAGTACATTGGGTGCTAAGAGTGTGAACATCCTCAATAACTTGGATAGTAGCAACAATATGGTGGGTAGGAAGGCTCTTAACTCTTTCTTCTTCCTCCCTTTCTCTAGCCCATCTTTCTTTTAGCTTAGCCATCATCCTAATATTTTCATTAATTTGTACTTGAGTAGCATTAATAGGGATGACTTCCCTCTCTTTAAGAGGAGAAGTTTCAATTTTTAGCAATTTTACCTCATTGGCTAAGTGGTCTACCTTAAAAGAAAGATCATCTAGTTTATGTAGTTTCTCTTCTACATTCTTATTAAAGGCTTTTTGGGTAGTGATGAAATCTCTAAGCATGGTCTCTAGTTCAGTATTGAAGTTCTTGGTACTAGGATAAGCATTGTTGTTCCCATAAGAGTTAGAGGGGAACGGTCTAGGATTGTTACCAAAGTTACTCCTATAAGCATTGTTGTTGAAATTGTTTCTAGAGATAAAGTTAACATCTACTTGTTCTTGAGCAATCAAAGAATTTAAAGGAACATCACGAGGATCAACAGTAGATTGCTTCGAAAGTAGAGACATGATCAAGTCAACTTTTTCATTAAGGGAGGAAATCTCCTCGACAGAGTTTACCTTCCTACCTGTTGGAGCGCGTTCGGTGTGCCATTGGGAATAGTTGGTCATCATCTCATCGAGAAGCTTTGTGGCAGCACCAAGTGTAGTTGACATAAAAGTTCCTCCCGCGGCCGAATCTAACAAGTTCCGCGAGGTAAAGTTCAAGCCTGCATAAAAAGTTTGGATAACCATCCAAGTAGTCAAACCGTGAGTAGGGCAGTTTTTGATAAGAGATTTCATACGTTCCCAAGTTTGGGCAATGTGTTCATTATCCAATTGTTTAAAATTCATGATGTTACTTCTAAGTTGGATAATTTTAGCAGGTGGATAGTATTTTCCAATAAAAGCATCTTTGCACTTGTCCCATGAATCTATGCTATTTCTAGGCAAAGACTGAAACCAAATTTTAGCTCCTCCTCTCAAGGAGAAAGGAAAAAGCTTAAGCTTAACAATATTACCATCTATTTCTTGGTACTTTTGCATATCACAAAGTTCTACAAAGTTGTTCAAGTGTAAAGCAGCATCATCTCCAGCACCGGAGAATTGATCTTTCATAACTAAGTTCAGTAAAGCAGGTTTAATTTCATATGAAGGTGCTGAAGTGGCAGGTGTAGTGATAGGTGTGCTGATAAAGTCATCGTTGTTGTGACTAGTGAAGTCACACAACTTGGTGTTCTCGGTGGAACCCATAGTAGCAAGCAAGCAAGATAACTATTTTTGTGATTTTCGATAAAAGGAACTAAAGCAAAAATGAAAAGTAAACTAACAAGACTAAAAAGCAAAGGTAAAAGATAGCATGCAACTCCCCTATCCTGAAGAGTGGAGTCCCCGGCAACGGCGCCAGAAAATACTCCTTGATGGGCCTCGAACCCCTTGTTGGTTACCCCAAGTGGAAGGTGTAAGATGCAGTAAGTAGAAGTGTTTTCCCCTAGCAAAGATGCCAAGGATCGAATCCCCAGAGACTCCTAGGTTCAACAAGTAAGTGTCAATTGCTAACGCCGCAATCAGCAATCAACGTGGACCTGCACACAGATACAAATAACTTTGCTCCCAACGAGTACAGAGAGGTTGTCAATCTCTCCGGCCTTGTAGTTCACAAAGGGTTAAAAGCAATATGATAGTAGTGATAGATAGTGTTTTTGCAATAGTAAGTAAATAGCGAAAAGTAAATAGTGGATGTGATCAATGATGGTAATATGGACCGGAGTCTCATGATGTTCACTAGTGATGTCTCTCTCCCAAAAGACGATAAAACAGCTATGTGAGGTAAACAAATTACAGCTAGGCAATTGACAGGACCACAGACGCAAACCAATGCTGATTACATTGCAAGAAAGGTTGAGGTTCAAAGCATGGGCGGTACGCCAAAGTAAGTAGACCGAAATCCATCAATATCTACTACTAATCATCCACCTTGAGATATCTATCCAGAACATCTCGCTGGTATTAAGTTGCGAGTCCCACCCATAGTGTAAACTCAATGCAACAGACAACTGCATTAAAAGAACTTTGCGTAAAGTAAAGAATCCTTGCACCCGCGGGCACAAGCACCGTTGTTTTCCCCCTTGTGGCAACAACACATCCCCTAGACTCATGTTTCTGTCACTCAAGCTAGTCATCGAGGGGCATGAACCCACAATCGAGCATAACGTTCCCTCTTGGAGTCACTACTTACTACTCGGCCAAAGCAACAAATAACAACGGAGAACATGCAAGAATTACTTATGAACTAAAATATAAAAGAGGTGAATCAAATATATTACTCAAGATCAATCTGAACATAATCTCATAATCCATTGGATCCCAGCAAACTCAACATAGCAACAACATAAGGATTACATAGGTGCCTCGATCATGTAGGGCAGCTCACGAGGACTAATTAGTGAAGCACAAGAACGGGAGGAGAACATCACATAGCTACTAGTCATGGACTCATGGTCCAAGGGAGACTACTCACGAGTCATCCGGGAGGCGTCCATGGTGGTGGAGAAGCTCCCGGTGGTGATCCTCCCCTCCGGCAGGGTGCCGGGAAGAGTTCTCCTGGTGCTCCCGATCTTGGAAGCGGCGGCGGCGGCGGAACAGAGATGGGATCGCGAAAAGAAGTCCTGTTTCGAGGGTTTCGGAGAGTCCTTTAAATATATGCCAAAGTAGGGCACCGGGGGGCTCTCGGGGGGCCGAGGCGCCCCCCCGGCGCGGCCCAGGGGGGGCGCCCACAGGGCGCCTGGAGCCCCTGCGGCCCCCCCAGGTTGCTCTTCGGACGCAGTGTTGTTTCCGATACGCTGATTTTTTATATATTTTTTTCTGGATTTTTCTGGGCAGTTCTCGAAACGTGAAAACCTGAAATACAAAAACAGCAGAAAACAGAAACTGGCACTGGGGTGCACTGGATTAGTAAGTTAGTCCAATAATGATCAAAAGTGTATGGAAGTGTATGAATATCATAGCAATATCACCCAAAAGTAGCATGGAGCAAGCAGAAATTATAGATACGTTTTGGACGTATCAGCAGCCAACGCGATAAGGGGTTGTCAATCCCTTTACGGTCAGTTACAATAGTGAGATCTGATAGAGATGATAATTATATTTTTGGTATTTTCAGTATAGAAACAGAAAGTAAAGAAAGCAAATAAACAACGGCAACAGAAATTGATGGGAAAGTAATATGATAAAGATAGACCTGGGGGCCATAGCTTTTTCTAGTGGCTTCTCTCATGATAGCGGTATTCTACGGCGGGTAAACAAATTACTATCGAGCAATTGATAGAAAAGAGAATAATTATGAGACTATCTAGGCATGATCATTATATATAGGCATCATGTCCGAGACAAGTAGACCGAAACGATTCTGCATCTACTACTATTACTCCACACATCGACCGCTATCCAGCATGCATCTAGAGTATTATGTTCATAAGAACAGACTAACGCCTTAAGCAAGATGACATGATGTAGACGGATAAACTCAAACATAGTGATATAAACCCCATCTTTTTATCCTCGATGGCAACAATACAATACGTGCCTTGCTGCCCCTACTGTCACTGGGAAAGGACACCGCAAGATTGAACCCAAAGCCAAGCACTTCTCAAATTGCAAGAACTATAGATCTAGTAGGCCAAACCAAACCAATAATTCGAAGAGACTTGCAAGGATATTATGAGCACACATAAAAAGTTCAGAGAAGAACCAAATATCTTTCATAGATAACCTTGATCATAAACTCACAATTCATCAGATCTCCACAAACACACCGCAAAAAGAGATTACATCGAATAGATCTCCTCAAAGACCGAGGAGAACCTTGTATTGAGATCCAGAGAGAGAGAGAAGAAGTCATCTAGATACTAGCTATGGACCCGAAGGTCTGTGGTAAACTACTCACAACTCATGGTGAGGGCGATGATGATGATGATGAAGGCCTCCATGATGGGTCCCCCTCCCGAAACAGGCTCCAACATGG
Source organism: Secale cereale (assembly GCA_902687465.1). Lineage (NCBI taxonomy): Eukaryota > Viridiplantae > Streptophyta > Magnoliopsida > Poales > Poaceae > Secale > Secale cereale. The sequence continues at coordinate 326,789,354 of LR738711.1, read as the reverse complement.
GATCTCCACGGGAACAGCAGCTACGGCGGTGGAATTAGGGTTTTCTATCTGCGTATGGAGTTTCTGGGGTACGTAGATATATATAGGAAGAAGTGGGGCACCATGGGCTGTGTGGGCTGCCCTCGAGGCAGGGGGCGCGCCCTGGGAAGAGGGACGCACCCCCACCCTTGTGGGTGGCCCCTCTGTCCCCTGGCTTGGCCCTGAAGTCTTTCGTGCGTGATTTCCTCCAAAAATATCTCTCGCGAAGGTTTCATTCCGTTTGGACTCCGTTTGATATTCCTTTTCTACAAAACCCTGAAATAGGAAAAAAGCAGCAATCTGGACTGGGCCTTTGGGTTAGTAGGTTAGTCCCAAAAATGATATAAAAGTGAATTATAAAGCCAATTAAACATCCAAGACTTCATAAATAATAGCATGGAACAATAAAAAATTATAGATATGTTGGAGACGTATCAAGCATCCCCAAGCTTAATTCCTACTCGTCCTCGAGTAGGTAAATGATAAAGAAAGAATTTTTGATGTGGAATGCTAACCAATATAGTTTTTCAATGTGATTCTCTTAGTTTTGGCATGAATGTTCAGATCTGAAAGATTTTAGACAAAAGTCTATATTGACATAAAAAATAACAATACTTCAAGCAATACAAACAAAGCAATCATGTCTTCTCAAAATACTATGTCTAAAGAAAGTTATCCCTACAAAATCATATAGTGTTGGCTATGCTCCCTTATTATCTCACTAAATATTCATATCATGCACAACCCCGATTTCAGCCAAGCATTTGTTTGCATGCTCTATCTTTGCAAACCTTTCAACTTTCATGCAATACATGAGCGTGAGCCATGGACATAGCACTATGGGTGGAATAGAGGTGGTTGTGGAGAAGACAAACAGAGGGAGATAGTCTCACATCGACTAGGCGTATCAACGGGCTATGGAGATGCCCATCAATAGATATCAATGTGAGTGACTAGGGATTGCCATGCAACGGATGCACTAGAGCTAAATATGAATAAAAGCTCAACAAAAGAAATTAGTGGGTGTGCATCCTACTTGCTTGCTCACGAAGACCTAGGGCATTTGAGGAAGCCCATCGATGTAATATACAAGCCAAGTTCTATAATGAAATTCCCACTAGTATATGAAAGTGACTAAGCATGAGTCTCTCTACAATGAAGAACATGGTGCTACTTTGAAGCACAAGTGTGGAAAAAGATAGTACTCCCTCTGTTCACTTTTATAAGGCCTTAAAGACAATTCAGACAATGTACAAAACAACCCATTTTTAGCTGTCTGAAATGACTTACAAAAGTGAATGGAGGGAGTAGCAATTGTCCCTTTTTCTTTTTTTGGGCCTTTTTTTTTCTTTGCCCTTTCTTTTTTTTTCTTTTTTTTGCAGAGGGGCTTTATAGATTCAGCCTTTCCTCCCTTGGGACAATGCTCTAAAAATGATGATCATCACACTTTCATTACAACACGAAATTACAAATCGATACTACAACACCAAAGTATGACTCTATATGAATGCCTCCGGTGGTGTACCGGTATGTGCAATGAAATAAGAGTGACATGTATGAAAAGATTATGCATGGTGGCCTTGCCACGAATACGATGTCAACTACATGATCAAGCATGGCAATATGACAATATGATGCGTGTCATATAAACAAAATGGTGGAAAGTTGCATGGCAATATATCTCGGAATGGCTATGAAAGTTGTCATATTGGCTGTTTTGAGGAACAATATGGTGGCTGTTTAGAGGAAGGATATATAGTGAGTTTATGGCACCGGCGAAAGTTGCGCGGTACAAGAGAGGCTAGCAATGGTGGAAGGGTGAGAGTGCGTATAATCCATGGACTCAACATTAGTCATAAGAACTCATATACTTATTGCAAAAAATTACGAGTCATCAAAACAAAACAATCAACGCATGCCCCTAGGGGGGAGGTTGGTAGGAGTTAACCATCGCGCGCCCCCGACCTCCACACAAAGGTTGACACTCTACAAATACCTCATGCTTTAACTTAGTGACACAATGGTTCACCATACGTGCATGCTACGGGAATCACTAACCTTAACACAAGTATTTATAAATTTCATAATAACTCCACTAGCATGACTCTAATATCACTATCCTTATGTATCAAAACAATTATCAAGCATCCAACATCTCTTTATATTCAATGCACTTGATGTGAATTTTTTTACTACATTGACATTGGATTTTTATCATGTGAAGACTAGTTTCTTTAGCCGAAACACTTTACCATGCTGTTTTAATAGACTCTCAAATTGATATAAGTGAAGCATGAGAGTTCAACAATTTCTGCAAAATATTACCACCACCATGCTCTAAAAGATATAAGTGAAGCACTAGAGCAAAAAAACTATTCAACTCAAAAGATATAAGTGAAGCACATAGAGTGTTCTAACAATTTCTAGGCCATGTTTAACTCTCTCAAATAGGTGTGTCCAGCAAGGATTATTGTGACAAACTAACAAGCAAATACTCAAATTATACAAGACGCTCCAAGCAAAACACATAGCATGCTGCGAATAAAAATATAGCTCCAAGTATAGTTACCGATGGATGAAGACGAAAGAGGGGATGCCTTCCCGGGGCATCCCCAAGCATAGGCTTTTTCATTATATTGAATTTACTTGGGGTGCCATGGGCATCCCCAAGCTTATGCCTTTTCTACTCCTTGTTCCATAGTCCATCAAAGCAATACTCAAAACTTGAAAACTTCACAACACAAAACTTAGACAGAAATTCTCGTGAGCTCTGTTAGTAATAGAAATCAAACCACCACTCAAAGGTACAGCAAGGAATTCATTATTTGTTTATATTGGTGTTAAACCTACTGTACTCCAAGTTCTCTATGGTTCATATCCTCCAATATTACTCATAGATGCATCGGAATAAGCAAACAACACACGAAAAACAGAATCTGTCAAAAACATAACAGTCTGTACTAATCTGCTGGGTTCGCCTACTTGTGGAACTCCAAAAAATTCAAACTAAATTGGTAAATTTGCGCAATTTGTCTACCAATCAGCAGCAGAAAGAATCAACTTAAAAGCACACTCCAGTAAAATCTGAAGACTACTTTAGCGAGCGCTAACAATTCTGTTTTTTCACAGCAAAATCAAATAAACTTCACACAAGTCTTACCAAAGGTTCTACTTGGCACAAACACTAAAAAAAACATGAAACCACATCTAATCAGAGGCTAGATGCAATATTTATTCCCTAACAGCAACAAAAAAAGCAAAAAATTGGGTTGCTTCCCAACAAGCACTATCGTTTTACGCCCCTAGTTAGGCACGATACAAGATAGATCTAGGTGTTGCCATCTTTGGTCTTCACCCTTTTAATGGTGTCGAGCTCGAATCCGGGAGGTTCTTTGCGTTTCCCTTCATATTCAGAAATCTTAAGATCTAAAGCATCCAACCGCTTATTGGAAAGAGTAGTCAACATATTCATGCGGTGGAGATTCCCACTAACACTCTTAAGAGGTTCATGAGATTTTTTAATATTTTTGTTACTTCGCAAATTTTCCAAAGAACTTGCGTCCCTTCTGGGGTTGAGTTTGACTCCTTTTGGGGAGGTAGTGTTCCCTCTATTACCTCTATTATTTCATGCGCGAAACTAGGATCAACTTCGATAAAATTTCCTTTGGCAACGCAATCCAAGAGTTGTCTATGAGACATATTCAATCCAACATAAAAATTGCGAAGCAAGATTCTAAAATTCACTTCTAAGGTGCAGTTACGATAAGATTCCATCATCCTAAACCAAGCATCTTTTAAGTTTTCTCCTTGCCTTTGCTTGAAGTGAAGTACTTCAAACTCGGGAGACAAAGGAGCGGATAAGGGGCTAGCCATAATGACAAGCAAGCAAGCAAACTCACAGGAAGACAAAAGGCAGGCGAACGAAAAACACACGACGGAAGAAGGGCGAATAAAACGGCAAAGGTGAAGTGGGGGAGAGGAAAACGAGAGGTAAATAAATGTAATGCGAAGGATGAGGGTTTGTGATAGGTACTTGGTATATGACTTTTGCGTAAGCCTCCCCGGCAAGGGCGCCAGAAATTCTTCTTGCTACGTCTTGAGCTTGCGTTGTATTCCCTCGAAGAGGAAAGGGAGATGCAGCACAGTAGCGTAAGTATTTCCCTCAGTTTTGAGAACCAAGGTACCAATCCAGTAGGAGACCACGCGCCAGTCCCTCGCACCTGCACAAACAAATAAGAACTTCGCAGCCAACGCGATAAGGGGTTGTCAATCCCTTTACGGTCACTTACGAAAGTGAGATCTGATAGAGATGATAATTATATTTTTGGTATTTTTGGTATAGAAACAGAAAGTAAAGAAAGCAGATAAAAAATGGCAACAAAAATTGACGGGAAAGTAATATGATAAAGATAGACCCGGGGGCCATAGTTTTCTCTAGTGGCTTCTCTCATGATGGCGGTATTCTACGGCGGGTAAACAAATTACTGTCGAGCAATTGATAGAAAAGCGAATAATTATGAGACTATCTAGGGATGATCATTGTATATAGGCATCACGTCCGAGACAAGTAGATCGACTCTTGCCTGCATCTACTACTATCACTCCACACATCAACCGCTATCCAGCATGCATCTAGTATATTGAGTTCATACGAATAGACTAACGCCTTAAGCAAGATGACATGATGTAGAGGGATAAACTCAAGCAATATGATGAAAACCCCATCTTTTTATACTTGATGGCAACAATACAGTACGTGCCTTGCTGCCCCTACTGTCACTGTGAAAGGACACCGCAAGATTGAACCCAAAGCCAAGTAGTTCTTCCATTGCAAGAACTATAGATCTAGTAGGCCAAACCAAACCAATAATTCGAAGAGACTTGCAAGCATATTATGAGCACAAATAAAAAGTTCAGAGAAGAACCAAATATCTTTCATAGATAACCTTGATCGTAAACTCACAATTCATCGGATCTGGACAAACACACCGCAAAAAGAGATTACATCGAATAGATCTCCTCGAAGACCGAGGAGAACTTTGTATTGAGATCCAAAGAGAGAGAAGAAGCCATCTAGATACTAGCAATGGACCCGAAGTTCTATGGTAAACTACTCACAACTCATGGTGAGGGCGATGATGATGATGATGATGATGAAGGCCTCCGTGATGGATCCCCATCCCGAAACAAGCTCCAAGATGGGATCTCGACGGGAACAGCAGCTACGGTGGTGGAATTAGGGTTTTCTCTGTGCGTATGGAGTTTCTAGGGTACGTAGGTATATATAGGAAGAAGGAGGGCACCGGGCGCCGTGTGGACTGCCCTCGAGGCAGGGGGCGCGCCCTGGGAAGGGGGGGCGCGCCCCCCACCCTCGAGGGTGGCCCCTCTGTCCCCTGGCTTGGCCCTGAAGTCTTTTGTGCATGATTTCCTCCAAAAATATCTCTCGCGAAGGTTTCATTCCATTTGGACTCCGTTTGATATTCCTTTTCTGCAAAACCCTGAAATAGGCAAAAAAACAGCAATCTGGACTGGGCCTTTGTGTTAGTAGGTTAGTCCCAAAAATGATATAAAAGTGAATGATAAAGCCCATTAAACATCCAAGACTTCATAAATAATAGCATGGAACAATAAAAAATTATAGATACGTTGGAGACGTATCATAACGCCTTAAGCAAGATGACATGATGTAGAGGGATAAACTCAAACATAGTGATATAAAACCCATCTTTTTATCCTCGATGGCAACAATACAATACGTGCCTTGGTGCCCCTACTGTCACTGGGAAAGGACACCGCAAGAATGAACCCAAAGCCAAGCACTTCTCCCATTGCAAGAACTATAGATCTAGTAGGCCAAACCAAACCAATAATTCGAAGAGACTTGCAAGCATATTATAATCATACATAAAGAGTTCAGAAAAGAACCAAATATTTCTCATAGATAATCTTGATCATAAACCCACAATTCATCGGATATCGACAAACACACTGCAAAAAGAGATTACATCGAATAGATCTCCTCGAAGACCGAGGAGAACCTGGTATTGAGATCTAGAGAGAGGGAAGAAGCCATCTAGATACTAGCTATGGACCCGAAGCTCTATGGTAAACTACTCACAACTCATGGCGAGGCGATGATGATGATGTAGAAGCACTCCGTGGAAGATCCCCCCTCCGGCGAAGCTCCGGAACAGGCCTCAATATGGGATCTCACGGGAACAGAAGGTTGCGGTGGTGGAACTAGGGTTTTCTCTGTTGTTCTGATGGTTTCGGGGTACGTAGGTATATATACGAGGAATGAGGGCACCGGGGCCAGACGGGGTGCCCACGAGGCAGGGGGGCGTGCAACCCCACCCTCGTCGACGCCACATCAGCCCTACTCCATGGTTCTCAAGTCTCCCGTGCGTATTTTGCTCCAAAAATATCTCTCCCGAAGGTTTCATTCCGTTTGGACTCCGTTTGATATTCCTTTTCTGTAAAACCCTAAAACAGGCAAAAAACAGCAATCTGGACTGGGCCTTTGGGTTAGTAGGTTAGTCCCAAAAATAACATAAAAGTGTCTAACAAATCCCATTAAACATCCAAAACATCATAAATAATAGCATGGAATAATCAAAAATTATAGATACGTTGGAGACGTATCAAGGAGTAGGAGTGCACTACTAGCGGTTTTACGATTGTAAAAATGCTGAGTGGGACATGCGAACGACAGGGTAGTGGCTTGCCCGATGGATAAATGGATTCATTCACTATGGGGGCCCAATTGGATGTCATGTCTACTAGAAGCCCAATTAAATGGCTTCATGCATCTGCGTGTGCGCAGGTCAAGTGTCAGGAAAATTAGAGGTGATACGAAGCTTTCTATGCTCCCATGATATGGGCTTAGGGGAGCCCTTGGATCTGAGATCGAACGTTTTGCATGGCATGATTACAGACCTATGGGTGAATATCCTATCCTAGAGGGTTAATCTGCAAATTTTCAGCAACTTAGCATGTGACAGTTCGATATCAGATCGAAGGGCTGTGAGCAGCCCGTAACATGGCCGCGCCTACCATGACCATCGCCTCGCTCACGCGGTCACGCCCTTGGATAATTCAGACGGCTATAAATGATTTTTTTGCCTACTTCGCATGCATGAAACTACTTACTCCGTCCAGGTGCGTTATGCTATCTGATGTTAGCATGTCATACATAGTCATCACTTAGTCACTCATACAACAAGGTTGGCTATAAGAACATTTTTTTACTTCTCTCTATCTCTTTCTTTGTAGTATTTATTGTATTTGACAAGGAGTAAGGAGTACAATACTAGGCACGTGTATACAATGGAGGTGGTCAGGAATCGGGAGACTCACGCCGGTCGTAGCATGGCAGTAATAATGATAATGACAAGTCAGATCCGAGGGCCCCGCCTGTCCAGTAGTAATGAGCCATCAAATCACACATCCCTATGTATGCAGCAGCTTACTCCCTCATATTCTCGCCTCTATCGAACCAACTAGGCGAAACAGCCCCGCCTATCGTGCGGGAAAAGCCCCGCCCTCGACATGCGACATGGATCAAAGCCTCAAGAAAACAGCAGTACACATGTATACAGCACACCCGTCGCATTTGCGTCACACCCACATGGTCGGTCGGTCTGGCATGCCGCTGTCCAAATGGAATGCGCGTCATATTGCATTTGCACACAAATGTGGGACCGTAATTGAGAACCGACCATAGGCACACTTCCCCAACATCGCAAGTCGGTTGAGTTAATAGAAGATAGAGATGAGCGATAGTACTGGAGCAGTGTTGTAAACACGTCGGTGCATGGACGATCCATGCACGACACGAGAGATCAGTTCATCCATGCATGTGAGGAGACTCCAGCAGACCGCTGGATTGGCTATCGTCTACATATCGTGCAGGTTGTCTTGTACAGGGATGTAGTTCTGATGAAAAATCTAAAAAAATGTTTCTTGTCATCTCGCAATATTAGGTGTCATGTGCTTTGGATCCCGGTGAGGGTTAAACAACAACAACTGCATTCCACCAAGGCACTGGTCATTGAGGGCACATGCAAAAAGACTAACCTGTTGCCATCTAGGTCAGGCCGGCTATGTTAAGGGTCTCTTTAATTCGTAGGATTTTGAAAATGTAGGAATAGAAAAAGTATAGAATTGGAGTGGCATACTCATTTGAATCCTATATGATTAGCAAAGAGTGATTGATGCCATAGGAAAAACAGAGAAACTGTAAAAAGAGGTTGGAGTGGATGTTACATTTCCTATGAAATGTAGTACAAAAGATTCCATCGAAAAAAATCCTACGGGATCCAATCCTATATGAATCAAATGACCTACATAGGAAATATTCCTAAGGATTCCAATCCTCCAGAAATCCTATAAAATTCCTTTGAATCAAAGGAGCCCTAATTAGGACATGTATTGATTGACCCCTTTTCTACGAGTTTGTCTTTAATTTTGAGCTTTGATCCTCGTCTAGTTTGTCCATCGGTATTCATGTTGTCTCCTTGGGCAGTGAGGTTATGGTTTCTTGTCATGTGGCATTTTCATGTTATATGTTAATCCGGTGCTCCAGGTCAAAATGATGACAACTGCGCCTTCGGGGCACGTGCATGCAGAATTCTTGACAGTCATTGACAATTTCAAGCCGGCTCCGGTAGATAAAATAAAACTACACCACTATATAGGCAGGAGCCTCCGCGCTTGCTTGCTAGTGTTGCTCTAGTCACACTCTCTCGTCTTCTCAAGATCTAAACACGACAGCGGTGGCCACACTCTCTCTCTGCTCGCCGTCGGTCACAGATCCGGCCGGATCACCTCTGCCGTGGAAGGTGAGAAGGTGCAATGTTCACGCGGTCGTCCACGGCGATGGCTCTTACCCATTGCCGGCGCACCCCGATTAGCGTGCCTTGCTGCTCAATCCCATGCAGTGCCGGCTAGGGAGGGCCTCCGACCCCTTCTTCCTCGCTACCATAGTGTGCGCAGATCCGACCTCCCGCTACCCACCTAGCGACATCCCGGTGACCCTCAGGTATAACTTCCTTGAAAACCGGCCTTGCTCTACAGCCCGAGCTCCTCACGTCGCTGCATTTGCATCTTGTACCATTTCTCAGGCCCCCTCGTAGATAGGATCGATTGGCTATTCGAAAGCCACCTAAATATTTACTATTAAGAGGTAAAACTACTTCATCCAGTCGAATATAGTACTACTTGGTTCAAAAGGGAAGATAGGGGGTGCGGGTGGGAGACGATTTGTTAACTGAATCTAGGACTTGGTCGAAAGAGGAAATAACAAGGGCGAAAAGTAGCAGATACTTTCTATCCAACTGATCTCTGTGTCAAATAGGGAAATGAAGGGAAACGCAATACAAACTAAATATAAACCGATCTATTGGTTGAAAAAGGAAAGAAAGTGGGGACTTGGGGACAAGTCAACAGAGTATGTCCAACACTAGATTTGCTAACCTCACACGGTATAAGGAGGCTATACCGAACAAAAATGGGACCAACCCGGATATCCCTTTTGGTTGTTTGATACCCCTCATATGTAATGCCACTAGTAAAATGTAGCAGTCCCACTATTAAAGTAAGGACACGTTAAATCAATGTTGTTTTCAACATAATGCCTCTAGTAATATGAGTCGATGGCACTATTTTTCATGTCCTGCTAAATTTCCCATTAAGATAAGTTGCTTCTTTTCGTTTGACATGCAACTGCCCTGGTCCGCCTACTCTCCGATGCCTGAATACCAACTCTTTAGCAGCTGTTAATCTAATTTTGTTGGTAAAATGAAGCAGTGGCACCATTAAAGTAATGTCATATTTAATGGTTGTCATAGTTAATCCTGATGCACGCTCTAATATCTAGCAACGCTGCTGCTTTAGAAATTGCTACTGTCCTTGAAGGATCGCCATTCAGATAAGGAACATACTTCTTTTCCCTTGATGTATGTCTCATCACTTGTTAGTCATCATCCTTTCCACGTTTTTGTTCAAACAGAGATATACATCTCACGCTTGATCTTAGTTGAACTGCACAAAAAGGTATCCAAATTATAGTTGAACATTCCACGAGCTTCACGACCAACCTTGATGTTGCTCAATTTTATTGCAACTAATGAAGAAGAAGCCGCAAGATCATGGCACCAAGTACTTGTTAACTGCATAATGCGAACATTGCTTCATTTTAGGTGAACTGCACAAAAAGGTCCCATGAATTGAATTATCCATGTTGGTGACTGGTGTCATCCCTTCTATGATGGTGTTGACTACAAATATGGTTCTCGTCGTGATGTATGTTCCTTTTTGGTCTGACCGTATGCAAAATCTCCTGCATGTTAACTCTGGTCTTGTGCTACTTTTTTGGCACTACAATGATAAAGCATTAATGTTATTATTTTGCACCTTAATCTAGTGGCACTATTAATTTGAGGCAATGTTTTGGCACCGCTAGTGCCACTGATTTTTTCTATATCAAAAGAGGGGGTTCCTCCGATTTCATTAAAGAAACCCAACCATAAAGAACCAATATTCGACAACATATCAGTGTAAACGGGAAGTTATGGAACTACTACTAGAATGGACTTAGTACTAGCAGGAGAAAAGTTTGCCACACAAGCTAGCCACGTAGGGGGAAGCTGCACCAGCTCAACCAAGTTTGGATTACAACCCAAATGCTACCAAAGAAACATCAGCGGGGAAGATAGGGAATTAAAGAGCTAGCTTCAGCATGCTAGTCTAAACACCCCCCGGCCTCCATCCTTGCGACACATGGTACACCTCACTTCCCACCTGCTCGACCCTAGTGCCACTGATAAAATGAAGTAATAATACAATTAAAATAGAGCGAGTGTCCTCTCTATCATTTCATTTACAATGTTGATAAAGAAAGTACTTCTCTTTGTTAGGGCTAGTTCTTTTGGCAGCTTAAAAAAATAAGCCACCTCATCCCCAGCTTTTTCCATAAGCCGCCATTTTTATTTGTTGGGGCTTCTAAACTAGTTAAGGAATAACTAATCTAGAAGTCTCGAAAAGTTTCGAAGACAGTTTATTTTTTAAGCTTGGGAGAGGCAACTTATTTTTTAAGTCGCCCAAAAGAACTGGCCCTTAGTATATGTTTCATCAACTAGTCCCATTGTTAATGTTTAAGTGTTTCTGCAAATTGGGCTTCTTAATTTTAGTTGATCTGCACAACAATAGAGATTGGAATGTCTCAAGGCCCCTCCTTATACTACCACTGTACACTGATGGTCATCACTGGCAGAAGGTGTATCAGGGAGAATTGGGTCGATTTCTAGTATGAGGCCTACCGTATATGACGCGTCGCAGGGCCCATATCGCCCTCGCACCATGGCATACTGTGATACTATCGCAATATTTTCGCATTAAGGAAATGAATTTTCTTCTATTTATTAGTGTATGTTTCATCAACTAGTGCCACTATAATGTAACCACACTTTTTCATTATCTGTGCAAATAGGGTTATTCAGCTGCATTTATTGGAACTATAGAAATGTACGAATGGAACGGGCATATATGCAGAGTGCGAGGTGCAAAGTAAAAATTACTGACACCAAAGATGCTACATCTAAGCATTGGCGCTCGCTGTGGACAGATCTTTCTTGGCAGCAAATCCTCTAATCAAATACTAGTAGCTTATATTGGCACTTTTCTAGGGAGTACTCTTTTCTGAAAGAAGCACCAATCGATTTTCTTTATTTGTACACAGTGTCACAACTTTGTTTTTTGCCTAGAGCTAATTTAGGGTGATTGAGGTAGTACTCAGAGACTGATTATAAGCATGATTTTCATTAGCCGTCACACTGATTGTAAGCATGAGCAGATGGATGGCCTTAAACCCTACCGCCGCCATTGAAATGAGGCGAGCGGCGAGGGAACCGTGGATAATGGCGGGGAAGCGACATTGCGCCATCCGGCCTCCTCTTGCGGTCGGAGACCGAATACTCATGTGGCTCCAGCTGACATTGCACCCTCACGGACGGCACACCGTACTCGATATATTTGTTATCATATGGATCCTCGACCTTCGACTTGTATGACCACCACCTCTGCCGGACTTTCGCATCGGGTGAATATGTCTGCTCCATCGCCCAAACGAGATACTTGATGAACTCGAAGGACTGCAGTAGTGGTCTTGCATTGGAGAAGAGGGAGAGGCGAGATGGTGGTTTGGCAATGGAGAAGATGGAGAGTAGAGGGGGCGGTATTGCAATGGAGAAGAGGGAGAGGTGAGACGGTGGTTTTGGAATGGATATGATGGAGATGACAGGGGGTGGTTTTGCAGGGTTAGGATCCTATGCAATAGCGCATCATGTAGTACGGTCACTTCCGTGTGGATGATCCGCACTACAACACCATACAGTACTGCAGATGATCTCAACCCAGTTTTGCAATGGAGAAGAGGAAGAGAAGCATGCGGCAGAGATTTAGGATTGGACGAGAGGGCCGGTGCGCTGTGACTGGATCAAAATCAAAATCAATTTACCCTTCAATTAAGAAAGCGACCCCACATTAACTAGTCTCCCTCGTATTCTAGGTCATATTTGACCAGGATTTTCACAAATAAAATATATGTTATACGTTGCAAAAATATTATAATTTGGAAGTACATTCAAATATGAACCAAACTATACAATTTTTCATGACACACATTCACATTTTGCATGTCAAATACAGTACGTGGTCAAACTTTGACCTCAAATTACGCAAAACAAAAAAATACTTCCAATACCAACACCGCTCCTCTCCTCTTAAACCACCGCCGCTACTATCATGTTCCAATCCAAAACCAGTGCTGCTCCTCTCCTCTTCCATTTCAAAATCACTGTCGCTCCTCTCCCGTTCTAATCCAAAACCACCTCCTGTCCTCTTCCATTCAAAAACCACCGCCGACAAGTGAAGGTGCTGTGGAGAAGTAGATCGATGGAGGAGTACAACCGATACGTGAAGATCGGAGACTGCGACCCTGTGAATCTAGACAGGATGTTGGAGATACAGTCTTGGTTTGACAACCCAGAGCAATTAGCGGCGATGGAGAAAGCGATGGCCAAATATTGGGCAAAGAGCGAATAGGAGGCGATACGCTGGGAGGGAGTCACGCGGGAGTACATAGAGTGGCTCGTCTGGGCCATGGAGCAGACAAATTTACTGAATCCGATCGAGAGGTAGCGGTGGTGGGAGTATCGATCCAAGATAGAGCATCCCCAGAGATTGAACAATCGAGCATCTACACGGTGCCGTTTGTGAGGGTGCCATGGAAGAGCGAGTCGGTAGAGTCTTCGTCGATCGTACCCAACTGCAAGAGGAGAAAAGCAGTTGGCGCGATGACGCTTCACCGCCATACTCTCCTTCGCCGTTCACCTTGTCTCGCGGGGCGACTGTCCTTTGGTCGAGGAATAGGAGGGGACTGCCCCCCAATAGTCTTAGGAGGTGATTAGGGTTGTTAGTATTTGCATGTTATGAATTGTGTTTTGTGTTGTGTATTTTGAGAGTAATTTCATATATGAATGTCAGATTTGCAGTATTGAGCATATGAAGTATTTTATGAAATCTTGATATCCATTTATAGCACTTCAAAAAACATAGTTTCATATAAAAATGCAGACAATGTGATTCTCAGAGAAGAAACTGCGAGTTTCAGTTTCAGAAGGCAGAGCATTTATATTGACATGCCCTTATTGAACAGGGATAATATCATGTTGGAAGTTTTATTCATGGTCGAAAATGAAACTACCGGCCAATTAACATCGTGCTGATCAACATTCATGCATAGCACATCTTCATATGATGCATAGTCAAAAAGATATGCTATTTTCAAAATGGCAACACAATGTAGAGTACGAAAATCAGAGAAAATGAGGGGCCAAGTTTTGCCAAGTGTTGTAGGTGGTGTGCGTAGATGACAATGGGGACCCACATGTCAGTAATGGTAGAGGCAAAAATTTGGCGATATTTTCCCTGCATCAGGTGGAATCGAACCTGGGTGCAACAGCGGTTGGGCCGTTGAACCCGGCCACTGGGCTACTTCAGAACTTTCCGTAGAAATTTGGCACATCTTCTACAACTACTGTAGCACGTCTTCCCCGGCTTCGATGCATTCTCGTCCGTGCCTTGGACATCATCCTTCGCCTTTGTGCACTCACCGCGGTGCCGCTGTCTGCCGTTGTGAACATGATCAGCAAACGAGAGGAATCGAGAGAGGACTGTTCGCGAAGAGGCGGACAATCGGGACCCTCCACTTCCATGGCCGTACGCTAGCAAGTGCCTCATCGAAAAATACTTCCTCGTAATGCTATACTGATGTTGGGGCCCACACGTTTGTCAATGTAGTTACTCCTACTTAAGAGATAAATTTACAATGAAGCATGCTATTGGGGAGCTAGCCGGGAGTATCATTTATTATCAGTGGGCTAGAAAGTATACGTTGGGTTTTTGTGTTTTTAGAAATATATCAGCTAGGTTGTGGGCTGCCTACTCTAGGCATTATTTTTTAACTTTCGCAACCCATGACGGGCCGGTTTGTATTTTTTAGGGCCTTCACGTATCGACCGGCCTATGGGCCTCCCATCCTAGATTTTATTTTTCTTAAACATCCACAGCTCAACTTATGTATATTTTTAAAGAAGAAAACGCAGAGGTCTATTCTATTTTTCTATTTAAGAATAGGAACGCTAGGTCCAACTTACGTTCCCCTTTTACCTATATTATATATATTTATATTATTTCATATATTAATGTTATTATCATCATATATTTAACAGATACTTGCATACATAAGAAAAAAATACCCCACGTCTTATTAACTTATAAAATTAATTTTTTAACAATAAAATCCTGTTGATTTTTACTTTATGGCAACGAAAATGCTGGTCATTGTGTACAAAAGCTTGGTAAGATTTGAGAACCAATGTAATAATAAAGCGCTTATTATTTAAATATATTTATAAAAAATGCTCAACCACTATTTATTTTTTGATAACATTGTTGCATCCAACCCAACAATTTAATTAAAACCAGTCCAACGAAATTATATATTTCGTGAAAGTGCAAATGGGCAGTAATTTTTTAGGAAAAATTAAATGGGCCGCAATGATGCTACATTATTTGTTCACCCAGCCCAGCAAATTCGTGTATTTCGAGAAAGTGCAAAAGGGTTATAGTTTTTTAGAAATAATATAAATGGGCCGCATGGACTCTACATTATTTGTTCACCCAGCCCAGCAAATGGACTGTAAATTCTTAAAAATGGCAGCCAACGCAAGGCGTTGTCAACTTAGTCAACAAATGATTCTGACATCCTTCGTCATTGGATTTACATCCAACGTCTGGCATCCATCTTCCGTCTCCCGTCTTCTTCCTCTGGCACCGCCGAGAGCACCTCCTCCCGCCTCCAGCTGCTAGCAGCTCTGCATAGCAAGCTTTGCTGTGAAGCTATACCCCACCGCCGGCCAGCCATCCCCTCCACACCTCCTGTTATTCTCCGCCGACTTCAGAACCACTCCGCACCAGAACCAGTTAACCCTCGTACGCATCTCCGCCTACGACTCCACTGCCGCGTCTTCCCATCTCTGGCTCGTTGTCGTCCGATGCCTCGCTGTCGTCCATCGCCTTGGTGCGCTCGGCGCGGTGTGTTCAGCTCGGTCAACAAACGAGAGTCATCGGAAGAATACTGTACATGGAAAGGATGACAATGGGGACGCACTAGGTCCATGGATGCACGCATGCAACTGCCTCCTTATTACGCAAAAATTAAATTATTCCTCCCCCTGAAAGCTAGGACCCACCACCTATATCTTCGCACAGAAGGAAATGCCTCCTTATTCCCGCCCTTGACACTTGGGACCCCCCCAGCAACACGTTTGCCAGTGGAGGTGCCTCCTTATTACAGGCAAAAAATGATTACGCCCCTGACAGCTACGACCCGCCAGCTATATTGTCGCACACAAGGAAGTGCCTCCTTGTCCTCCATGATAGCTGGGACCCACCCGGTGGAAGTGTACGTAGCATTCTCTGCCGGGTCGCGAATGTGTACACACATAGCGGTCAATCGATCTCTCTACAGCAATGACCGTGGCCGAGTAAGGAGCGACACAGTCCCGTCTAAACCGTGTATGTGTACGTACAACCATGGGGCAAAAGATATGGCTACATACGTACATACGGGCGGGGTCTCAAACGCGTACTCATGCATACGTACGGCCAGGGCTGGTGTACATGGAGAGGCAGCGGACGGCAGCAATGCCGTCGTGGTCATTGGCAGCCAACCGGTGGGGTCGGAACAGAGAAACATTGTTGTGTTCATCGGGAGGCAACGAAACACACCGTGTCCATCGTGAGCCAAACGGCTTGGACGGAACAGCCGAAACCTGGTGTGGCGTACTGCAAAACGGAGGAAAACGGCCATCTGCTGGAGCGCGTATGGTCGAAATGGGGTCATGTTCATCGGGAAGGGTCCGGCGTACCGCAAATCGGAGGAAACGGCCTTCTGGTGGACCGGCTATGGTCGAAATGGGATCCGGTTCATCGGGAGGGGTCTGGAATACCGCAAAACGAAGGAAACGGACTTGTGTTGGAGCGCTACAGTTGAAACGAAGGTCCTGTCTATCGGGAGGGGTGTGGAGTACCGCAAAACGGGACTTGACGGGCTACTCTTCACCCACCCTCAACTTCCTCCAGCCTCCACCTACACTGCTCCTCCATCGTGTCTTCCTCTGCCTCCACCGGCTACTGTTCAACCAGCCCTCCACCGGCTACTATTCAACCAGCCCTCCACGGGTTCCTGTTCATCCACCCCCAACCGGCTCAGCTATAGCGGCCACCTCTCTGGGTCCTGTTCATCCAGCAGCAACCTCATAATACCACGGGGTCCTGTTCATCCAACCCCCACCAGGAACTATTCATCCAACCCCATGTACGTCTCGGCTCATTCAACCAACCCTCATTCACTGTTCATCAAGACGCAGCAGGTTCGAACGGCTTCAGTAAGCAGCAACAGCGATCGATCGGGTTCGGTTATAAGCGAAGGAGTCGGTCGGGTTCAGTTAGCAGCGATGGGAACGATCGCTCGGGTTCAGTAACGTAGCTAGTGAAATCGCTTGGATTCAGTAAGCGAACGCCTCGCTTGGGTTCAGTTAGATCCCAACTCTTCGCACATACACACAATGGGTACGAGAGAAACGCGCAAACCTTCGTGCATCGCTCCGCCCCGACCACCCACCGTAACCGGGAACTCCTCGAAATTTTCCTCGCCTCGCTTCTACCATGATTTTTTCTGTCATGGGCGGCCCAAAGAATGTCACACTACTAGGAAAAAGCCTACTAATGGCGCACCTATTTTGGCCATTAGTGACGCACTACTGGTGCGCCATTAGTGCCACGCCATTAGTATTTTTTACTAATGGCGCACCACAGGTGCGCCATTAGTATAGACCACGGTGTGCCATTAGTATGCCTCCCAGGGGGCCATATATACCCAGGTGCTTTGGCATACTAATGGCGCACTCTTGCGTGATGCACCATTAGTAACTTTGGCATACTAATGGCGCACTATGGGATGATGCGCCATTAGTATCCTTTGGCATACTAATGGCGCACTTTGATGTGATGCGCCATTAGTATGAATATTAGGTTTTTTTTTACTTTTCTGCTTTTTGCACAGGTTACAAAATGTATTATTGGACAGAATATAGACAGCAGCACATAGCAACAACATATTCATCGAATACAATAAAAGATTAGTATCTGAATACAATTCATCATATTAGTCTCCGAATACAATTCATCATATTAGTCTCCGAATTCAAAAGACCGAACAAAGATAAAACATTATATTACAAGTCTCGAGACCGTGAGTAGCGAGTTTGTCTTCACATTACAAGTCGATATCGATCATCTAAACTACCATCACATAGAAGAGAGCTGCGGTCATCACGATGGGCATCATCACGATGAAACTCGTCTTCATCCGGTTCCTCCAACGCTCCCTCCGCTCTCCCGCTAGATAGCGGGCGTATCTAGATTCCGCCTCCGCCCTAGTGGTGTACCCTTTGTAACTGTTACCGCTGAAATGGTGAACCTGTCTGCGACACTCCTCCCAGTCGTCGTAGACTCCGGGAACCTTACCCTTGTACATGACATACGACGGCATCGCTATGCACTAGCCAAACGAAACGTTAGTACCAATTCACAGACAATACATAAGCAATATATAAGTATGCAACAGAATGATCGGAAGAGAAAAGCAAGACATTAATAGCATCGATTACATCTAAGTTGAACGATTGTCGAAACCAAAGAGACATACTACAAGTTCATTAAAGTTTAATTACAACATGAGCCAATCGATGTTTCAGAACTAGACACAACATCACTACTTTCGACTCGACTCAAGGGACCGGAGCGTGGATGAAGCCGCCGTCTATCGGGGGAGTCATGAAATCGCGGGCGTTGTCAGCCTGCATTTGTAGCATTGTGTCTATGTCACTGTTGGACGGTTGATTTCTGAGGTAGAACTGCTCCGAGGTCCGAAGGACATCTTGATGGATGATTTCCGCAAACTCCGACTGGATGCGAAAGAATTCTTGTTTGATGTCCGCGTCCTGGATTGCCGACACGCTCGCGGCCCAATCTTTGAGTTTACTTGGTAGAAGAAGGTGATGATGGTCCCGTACGACCGCTCGCATGTGATGGATGGCAAAGTAGGCACCCTTCTGACCGCCAGGCGGCTGCTTGACGCAGTAGAACGTCGTATTATGGGCGAACACGTGCTTGCCGTACTTACGAAGAGGCCTGGTGAAGGTGCCTCCAGCTTTGGCGTAGCCGGGGAGAACATCATCAAGAACTTTCTTGACATTTGTGTAGTCTACCTTCGACTGACGGTCCGAGTCGAAATACGTGGCCATGGAATATTTCGGGCTTAGGAGGATGAGTGTGCAATGTGTGTCACTGCACAAAACACGGAATGTTAAAAGAAAAACGATTGAAATCTAAGAATTCATATGTTACGAGGCGGTTGAGGGGACGACATACTCGGGAAAGTAAGGCACGAGGAAGTTATCCTTATCTCGGTTTGCCAGAATGACGCCTTTGAGGTTAGAACTCGCGACTTTCCGGTCCCCAGCGCTGCCCAAGATCTTGGCACGCATGTAGAAGGGGTCGACTATCACGATGTCTGGGGTCTTGTCTCTAATGATCCGCATCTCCATACTCAGCGAAAATAGCCGAACGAAGGTGTAGTGCAACGGATGAAGGTTAAACATAGCGAAGATGTCGTCAAACCGCAGGACGATCGTAACCCCGATGGAGTTATCCACAAAGCCCTTGCCCTCTGGCACCTTGGCCGCGAAAACCGGGTATGCCACATCCTTCTCTCTGAGATGCCGCTTCTCCAAAGAAAGAACACTGTCATGCAGACTCCGCATAGCACCGGTTGCAGCATTGAGCATATTAGCCGGTAGCATCGGCCTACCCGCCACATGCACCCTCCTCATTATATCCTCAGGTGAAGGTGGCCCGTCCTGAGCACGGATCGTACTCGGTGCCGGCTGGCTCGCACCCTTGTTACTCTTTCTTTTCCGTGCCTTCTTCTTCTCCTGTAATGGGACCGAGTTCTGCTCATAGACCGCCTTCTTGAGTGTGTTGGGACTGATAATATTTTGCACCTCGGCTATCTGAGGCTCGGTGAAGTCGGCAGCTGGAGGCGTCTCTTGAGAACTGAACGGCAGATGACGCCTGTTGCAACTTGGTTTCTCCGCGGTACTAGCTAGATCGCGCACGTCTTTTGTAGCGTTGGGTTCTTGAGAAGGAGGCCCCATGAATTCGCCATCGTACCCATGATCGGCAAAGTACTCATCGACGTTGGCAAATGTATCGTCGTCGTTGTTTGGATCCTGTGCCATATGCATGTTCGGATCCAGTGGCATAGGGATGTCCGACACCGTTGCGGCGGTCTTGCCATGGCTTGGTGCCGGGACGACTGGCGGTGTTGTCTTTGGGGTGGTGTCCCCCGCCCCCAAACGAATCTGGCTCTTCGGCCAAAGCAGGGGCCATCTTAGGCAGGCGCTGAGGGTCATCACATCATCTTCGTCGGCCCCGACGGGTCGAATCGGAGGTAACAACTCGTCGCAGCCTGGCAGCACCCGAACTAGTTGAACCCTATACAAGGTGGGTGGCATCGGAGTACCGTGGAACACGGGGTTGGCTGGTTGAACGATTTTGCCCTTGCCGACATCGACCAACTTGTTCTTCATGAAGTGCATGAGAGTGCACGGAACATCGGCGGCGCCCTGCGAAAACATGTAGGGCGTCAGGGATGCCCAGTCAAAGGCAAGGAGATGAAGTCCTCGGCCGAGAGAGGCTTAATTACTTACCGTGATGATGGCGTCAAGCTCGGCTGATGTCGAGGCACCGCCAACGGCGGGCGTGCAATTGACGGAGGGGCCGCTTGCTTCAGAGGTGCCGGCCGGCGTACACCCGGGGTGCATTAAGCTCCCGTGCCGGCGTCAGAGACACCAATGCCGCCTCCGTCGGAGACACCAATGGCCCCGCCATCGCGTTCTGCGAGTTGCTGGCCGTGAAGCTGGGAATTGGGGGCGGCCCCTTTTGGCCGCCCGCAATCCACATCATCATCCCCTGAATCAAGGTAGGCATAATGCCAGTGAGCGTCGATCCCAGTTGTTGTTGCACTTGCTCTTGGACAATCTCCAGAATCCGCGCCACTTGTGCCTTGAGTTCTTGAACCTCGCGCGTCTGGCTTTCCGAGCTGGTCTTTTTCTCCTTTCGCCCACCAGCGTTATAGTATGACGACCATTTTGTGGACAAGCCTTTGCCGGCCACACGACCAGCTGACGACGACTTACTGAGCTTATCCTTTTTTCATTACATTCAACGCCCTATTTAGAGTGGTGTCCCAAGGGGTGCTCTGAGTCGACCCCGTGCTACTGCTTTCAGTCGCCTGCGGAAGGAATGTGAACCATTTAGAAATTTGGCTTCATTAATTAGAATGCAACCATATGGAGCTAATTACGCGGGGGTGTATTCCTTACCTGAACAAGCTCAAGCGCCCTGGTATTCGGATCCGTGGTAAGCTCCTTTGTTTTCGGGTCCTTCTTGTACCCGGCCCTGACAAAGTTCCTGGTCTGCTTGTCACCTTATTTATCGAAGAGGGGCGGTAGGCCTTGCTCGACACGCTCCGCCTCCTCCTTGTCCCATATAGGCTCCGCCACTCTGTAACTACCGAGACCGAGTGTGTGTTCCCCTAAGTTCAACTCCCGCATTTCTTTCCCCCACTGACTTGATTCGGAGGTTGCGGTGCTCTCGCACTTGATCTTGAAGTCGTTGTAGTCATCTTCGGTGATCGAAGGATTTTTCTCCTTGATCTTCTCATAACTAAAACCTTTGTCAATCATTCTCTTCACCGAGCTTCTCCAAGTAGATAGGGCCGTGCTCATCCTCGTGAGGGCGTCATTGTTCACTTTATTCCATGTGAGGCTTGTGTTTTCAAATTCAGCGGGGAACTTGTATCGTTTGTGCAGCTTCGTGAAGAGGAGGTTGCGCAAATTCCCTCGGTCCTTATGCCTTAGGTTCTCGGTGTTGATCGAGATGGTGCTCCGGAGAATGCACCCGAGATGAAGCGAGTACCCCTTGACTATTCATTCGGGCGCCGTTGGATTCCCGTCGGAGTCCACTTCAGTAAATTCCTCCTTGACGGTGCGGAGCACGGTCGGGCGCTGGTCCTTCCGTTGCCTCTTCGGTTGGCTGCCATCTGTGCGTGCGCCGCCATCATCAGTGGTGGCATCCTCGGCGGCACCATCAGTGGTGTCATCCCCGACGGCACCATCAGTGGGGTCATCCTCGGCGTCACCATCAGTGGTGTCAGGATCGGTGTCTTTCACGGCGTCCTCATACAAGTGAGGTTGTTCCTCCATCTCCTGGGATAGCTCCCAGAATGCCTTGCCGCCCGAACCACCGGCCTCATCATTGTGGGCCATGTTTCTCTCTAAATAGGAAAAAAGTTTGGTCAAAAAGTTGGTTATTGTCAAGGAACAAGATCATGGTCTCATCATTTAGGGTTTGTCGACACCGAGGCATCCTAAAAGCTAAGCTTTTATCATTGAGGGTTTTTCGATGCCGAGGCATCCTAAAAGCCTAAGCTTTCATCATTTAGGTTTTTATCGACACCGAGGCACCCTAAAGGCCAAGGTTTTATAATTTATGGTTTGTCGACACCGAGCCATCCTAAAAGCTAAGCTGGGAAGGAGAATTCTAAGTTGGGCCTAATCACTTGGCTCTATTGCCACCTATGGTTTAATACAGCAAGAATAAAGGGGCAGTTGATCCTACTTAATTAAGTACTAAGATACCCCGGCCCATGCATTAGTCACAAGTACCCCATATGTCCTATTTTTAGCAAAGTCATGCTAAAATTCACGGAAAATTTCAGCATGACCTTTGCTGAAAATAGGACATATGGAGTACCCGAATTTGCCGGAACGGAAGTTAATCAACATTCCAGCAAACTCAAGGGCCTCTCGGGGTACGTGCAAAATCATCACGACACGATGGTCGGAGACAAAACCCAGTAGTGCAAAGTGGGGAAATCTGCCATGTCTAAACATGGATATTTCCAGTAGGTGATTGGACAAGTGAAGCTATAAGATGTTACAGTACAAACAAATTAAAGCAGCAGCAATAATAACAGGTTGAAGCATCAGGATAGTACTACTTCAGGGCACGACACAGAACATACCCTACATTTACTGAACAATAAACGTTTCCCTGGATCTTTTGCCCAATACACCAAGTTCAAGTCCAAACCTTGTCAGAACTATATATACATACTTGTCAGTGGGAGGTTTGCAACACTAGAAGAAGGGATAGAGCAATTTATATGAAAATATTATGTGGCCCAGAAGTCAGCACTCAACTCATATGTTATATCTGAGTTTACTTCCTAGATGATGCAGGAAACTACAGATCTGAGTGCATGGGTTCAAACAGACAAATTGTGCACAGAGAAACACAAGACAAACAACAACAGAAGGCAAACACTTCCTCAAGAACATGTTCCAGAAAAAAACAAGACACTCCATTAGTTTTTGAAAAGCTCTCATTTTGGACATCAGTAGGCAAACTTCCTAAACTTCACTACATCTACATATGTAAATATTTATATTGGATACAGAGAAGTCATGTGTAGATTTGTCTCAGAAAGTAGCCCAGATTAAAAAAGCTTAAAACATATAATAACAGGCTTATGTGCATGAACATGAATCTGTATCTATTGTCGCTATGATCTAGTAATAAGAACAAGACATGTCAATTTCAATTTCAATTACCCATCACATAAATCAGATCGACCTTGTTGATTTGATTCACAAATCTACCAAAATCTAGGTTTCCATAGTCCACTTAAGTTCAGCTAACCCTGAGAAAATGTTGCAGCAAACAGAACCATTTAATTAAATTAGCAGGTTTTGATGCAAAATATTGTGGCAGTCACTTCCAAGCAAGAAAACACAAAATTCACTGACCAATTTTAATTTGTAAGACAATTGAGCTAAAATCTCAGTGTACTGAAACTGCAAAGGCACTGGGTCACAACATCATGCAGCACATGCACTGAATTCCAAGCGATCATCTACTCTTATTCTGCTAAAATCCTAGGGTATTGATTTGAAGCTGTGAAGACCATGGATCACATCAACATATGGCAATTTCATTTCCTTATTGGTAAAACCTAATGCTACAGTTTCACCGAGAGAGTTCCAGGGAGTCAAAGTTGGGATTTTGATCATGTGATTCGGACTGCACCTTGATGATTTGCCACCTAAATCTTTCCTATTTAGCGTGTCTCAAGCAAGCTTAGCTAACCGTGACAAATTGCAGCAAGCTGAACCAGTTTCATCGCATTAACAACTCGTAATGGCGCAAAGTGTTGTCTTTGTCACTTCCAAGCATGAGATAAAATTCATCCTATTCCAAATATGGTACCTGAACAGTATGGTACCTGGGCGTCGAAGGGGTCGGGGTCGGGGTCGAAGAGGCGGCGGCGGCGGTGTCGAAGAGGAGGCGGCGGCGGCGGTGTCGAGGGCGCTGGCGTCGAAGAGGTGCGGGCGGCGGCGGTGTCGAAGAGGCGGCGGCGGCGGTGTCCAAGAGGCCTCGCGCGCGACGAGGTCGAGGTCGGAGCGGTAGGCGGGGCCGGTGGCGATGGTGACGATGGCGCGGCGACGACGGGCTCAGGAGGGGCGGCTCGGGTTCGTGGGGAGGGCAGGGGAGCGATGGGGCGGCGAGCGTGTGAGGTGCAGGGGGCGGCAGTGGAGGCCGGGGCGGCGGCGCAGTGGAGGCCGAGGAGTGGACGGGGCGGCGGCGCAGTGGAGGCGGCAGAGTAGAGGCGGCGGAGCAGAGGCGGGATCTGGCGCAGTGGGGGGAGGGGATATGACGCAGAGAGGGAGAGGGGGGATCAAGTCGAGTGGGGGAGGCTTACTAATGGCGCACCTCCCCCTCGTGCGCCATAAGTACATCTATACTAATGGCGCACCTCCCCCTGGTGCGCCATTAGTATTTATTTTTATTTCTGTTCGAGCCCATAGGTTATCTACCATCAGACTCCATCTACATCAAACCCAATGTACTAGACCGACTGGTCAGCACGCAGCACACCCACTAGGAGGTCCTGGGTTCGATTTCCAGGCTTCCCAATTTTTGTTTTTATGCATTTAAAATGCTGTTTGATACTTATTTGTGTTTAAGTATGTTCAAACTTGTTTAAATCATAACAGTAATATTTTTTTATAAAACAATAATAATTTTTTAAAAATATCATCAAATTTAATATTTGAAAATATCTTGAGTTCATGGGTCGACGGCGGCGGCCGGTGGAGTGGCGGGAGGGTGCGGTGGGTCGTCGGCGGCGATGGAGTACGGGAGGGTGCGGGGGGTCGGCGGCGGCGGCCGATGGAGCGGGGGTGCTCGGCGGCGAGGGGGACCGGATCTGGCGAGGTGGGATAGCGATCGAGATGGAGGGGGATCGAGATCGAGTGTCCATGAAATTTAAAAACATTCAAGAGTTCAAAAAGTGCCCATGAAATACAATCGAGAAATGAAGGCTACGATTTAAATACAATCGATCTTACCTAGCTATCTGTTCACAATCTTCTTGCCCTTCTTTTTCGCAAATGGAGTTCTTCTATGGAACGGACGTCCTTTAGGTAGGGTGGTCCTGCTTCTTCTTGTGGTGTATGCTGCTACTTCATCATCGTCGTCATGTTTGATCTTCGTTCGCCGTACTTGTCGAAGTCTTGCTCATTGGCTACTCCATCTATTCCGATGATCTTCCTTTTGCCTCTCCTCACGACAACACGATTGGCTTTGACGGGTCAGTAATGAAGAAGCATTGGTCAACTTGGGAAGCCAGTACCCATGGCTCATTTTTCGCGGTGACGTTTGCGCCTGCGGTCTTGGATTTTGCTTCGGGTATAACCATGGTGGTAAAATACCGGTCTTCTTTTAGGACGCTCTTGGCCCATCTGACACGGAACATCGGGACCTTCTCTCCAGCCTAGATCAGCTCCCAGATATCCTCGATCCTTCCGTAGTATCTTTCCTTGTCATTACCGGTGTAGGATTCCATCGTTATCCCGGAGTTCTGATAACCATCGCTCTTCATGTCCTTGGCCTCGGTGTAGAATGTGTAGCCGTTGATATCGTATGCCTCATAGGTCATCAGGTTGTGCTCGGCGCCCTGTGACAAGGCGAATATGAGTTGTTCTTCCGCGGAAGAATCCTCATGTAAAGGGTACGACAGAAGCTTCTGCTTGAACCAACGCGTGAAACATGAGTTGTGCTCTTTGATTATATCTCCGTCCGTCCTCTATTGTCCTCGATCATTGTACGTCTTCTCAATAAAGGTTTTGTGCTCTACCACCCAAGGATCGACCACGTCTATGTGTTGTAGCGCGACTAGGTTTGCTCTTTCAAAGTCGGCGAGTCGACCCTCGAAGTCGACATGCATTTCGCAGCGACCCTCATAGTGACCCCATCCAGCGAGCCTGCCGAGGTGCCTGTTAACGGGCAGACCAACAGGGTTCTCGATGCCTAGATAATTCGTGCAGTACGAGATGCACTCTTCGGTCAGAAAGCCCCTGGCTATGCTTCCCTCTGGACGTGACATGTTGCGAACGTATCCTTTGATGACACCATTCATCTTTTCGAATGGCATCATGCTGTGCAAGAACGTCGGCCCGAGTTGGATGATATCGTCCACGATATGGACCAGCAGATGCACCATAATGTCGAAGAATGCGGGTGGGATGTACATCTCAAGCTCGCATAGTATCACCACGATCTCTTCCTGTAGCCTTCTGAGTTGCCTCACGCCAACCGACTTACGAGAGATGACGTCGAATAAGTTGCATAGGCCAAATAGCGTTTCACCCACGTGCGCGTCCATGATCCCACGGATTGCAACTGGAAGTATCTGCATCATCAGCACGTGACAGTCGTGAGACTTCATCCCGCTGAACTTCTGCTTCGCTGGGTCTAGGTATCTGCTTATCTTCCCCGCGTAACCGTAAGGAAGTTTTACTACTACGAGGCAGGTGAAAAACTGCTCGATCTCCTCCTGACTTAGAGTGAAGCACGCGGGAGGGTAGTCATTTCCGGTCTTCTTGGCCTTTTTGCCTTTGCGACGACTTTCCGTGTCCTGCTTCGCCTCATCATCATCATCATCATCATCATCATCATTAGCGTGAAGCTCCTGCCTGATGCCCATTGATTTCAAGTCTGTCCTTGCTTTCGGCCCATCTTTGGTCCTCTCTGGCATGTTGAGCAGGGTACCAAGCAGACTCTCGCACACGTTCTTCGTGATATGCATGACATCAAGGCTGTGAGGCACACAGTGGATCTTCCAGTACGACAAGTCCCAGAAAACATACCTCGTTTTCCATACCTTCAGCAGCGGCTCTGGCGCCTTTCACTTCTTTCCCGGCTCTGGCGCCTTTTACTTCTTTCCCGGTAGTGGGCAATCTTTCCAAATTTTCAACAGCTCGTCTATTTCCTCGCCGCTCCTCATACGCGGGGGTCTTCGGGATTCGGTTTCACCATCGAACAAATCCTTGCGTTTTCTCCACAGGTCATCATCGCGAAGCCACCTTCGATGTCCCATGAACATGGTTTTCGAAGACCCGGGATCTCTATCTAGATGGCGATACGTTGTGTCATCCATGCACCTGACGCATCCAGAAAATCCGTGGACCACGTGCCCCGCGGCATATCCATAACCGAGATAGTCGTGCACCGTCGTGAGCAGTGTGGCTCTCATAGGGAAATATTCTTTCTCTGCGGAGTCCCACGTATTGGCTGGCGTTTTCCACAGCGTGTCTAGCTCCTCTTTCAGCAGCCCCAGATACAGATTGATGTCGTTCCCTGGTTGTTTCGGTCCTTCAACTAGCATACTCATGTGAATGTACTTCCTCTTCATGCACAACCAGGGGGAAGGTTGTACATCCACACAAGCACAGGCAGGTGCTATGTGTGCTTCTCTGGCTGCCAAATGGATTGACTCCATCGGTGCTCGCGCCCAGCACGATGTTTCTTGGATCGTTCCCAAATTCTGCATCTTTGAAGTTCAACGCTTGCCACTGGCTCGCATCCTTAGGGTGACTCAACATCTTGTCTTTTTTATTTATCTCCGGATCATTTGCGTCATCTTCTCGCTTCTTCTCCTCCCTATCCGCGTGCCAATGCAGGAGCTTTGCTACCTTAGGGTCCGCGAAATACCGCTGTAGACGAGGAGTGATCTGAAAGTACCACACCACTTTTCGAGGAGCTTTCTTCCTCTTCTTGTATCGAGTGACGCCGCACACCGGACATATGGTAGACTCCGCGATAAATGATGCAATTGTTCATGCACACATGGTATTTCACGTGCGGTAAATCCAGAGGACACACGATTTTCTTCGCCTCCTCGAAACTGGTCGGGCACTTGTTCCCCTTGGGAAGACGTTCGTGCCAGAATGACATGTTCTCGTCGAAGCATGCGTTGGTCATTTTGTGTTTTACCTTCATCTCCAGAGCCATGAGCGTTACTTTCAGGCGGGTATCCTCGGGCCTGCATCCTTCATACAATGGAGTAATCGCGTCTATCTCCAGTTGATCCATCTTGGCTTTCTCTCGGGCGGCAGCTCTTGAGTTATCCATCTGCTTGAGAAGCAACTCTTGAATATGAGGGTCCAGCACCCAGCCCATCGATGGTCCAACATCGTCTGCTCCGCCGGCATGATCATCTTCATGATCATGCCGGTCGTCTGCTCCGGCATCTTCCTCATCATCATGTCCTGCATCTTCTACATGATGGCTGTGTACAACATCACCGTCGTGATCATCTCTTGGAGATTCTTCGTCTTCTCGCCTGCCCGAGTCGCGGTGGTTGTCTTGCTTCCCTTCCTCATTTCTTGCCCGGCCCCCATGGACGACTTCGTAGTCATCTTCATCACCTTGTAACCGATAGCCATCCATGAAACCATGCAAGAGCAGGTGGTCCCGCACCTGCCCGGAATCCGGATCCGCAATAAGGCTCTTCAGCTTGCATCTTCGACATGGACATCTTATCTCCTTCTCGTTCTTTTGAAGCATCTCGGCCTTCGTGGAGCTCAAAAACCTATTCACGATGCCTTCGGTCATCGTGCGGACCATGGTCGCCTGCGGGGTAGAGCAAAATGATATTTTAGAACCAAGAATTTTTTTGGCATGACTTTCCCTAAAAATAGGACAAAAAAGAATATATGCAACACCACAAACATATGCAACACCATGAACATACATACATCTAGCTAGGCCATAAAAAGTG
This sequence comes from Secale cereale, assembly GCA_902687465.1. NCBI lineage: Eukaryota > Viridiplantae > Streptophyta > Magnoliopsida > Poales > Poaceae > Secale > Secale cereale. The sequence goes on along the minus strand of LR738711.1, from coordinate 326,760,463 downwards.
CATGTGCACATTGTTGGAGGGAGAACAACATAAAGATAGCTTCCCCCTTACTTACCTATCAAAAAAAAGGTAATTTAACCACTTAATTTGAATGAATATATGGTGGAAATGAGGTGACAAAGAGGAGGCGACCGAGACAAGCTTTGGAGGAGGAGGAGGTGGAGAGAATGAAGTGGGGAGAAAATGAGTGGGTAGGATTGGTTGTCCAAAATATCTTGTTGGTGCCCAGGTTACTAATGGCGCACCATCTCCAAATGTGCCATTAGTAACCCAGGTTACTAATGGCGCACCTGTTGGTGGTGCGCCATTAGTAGTTTTGCAATATATATATATATATATATATATATATATATATATATATATATATATATAGGCGCACTGTGGGATAGTGCGCCATTACTAGTTTAAACTAGTAATGGCGCACTGTGGCACGGTGAGCCATTAGTAGTTTTGCAAAAAAAGAATAAAAAATATAATAAAAAAATAATAGTAGTGGCGCACTCTCTGGCTGGTGCGCCATTACTAGTTACAACTAGTAATGACGCACTATGTTTGGATGCGCCATTAGTATGTTTGGAAAAGAAAAAAAATGTTACTAGTGGCGCACCATGAGCCCGGTGCGTCATTAGTGTATTCCACACTAATGGCGCACCAGCACATGGTGCGCCATTAGTATATACTAATGGTGCACCGCATGTCTGGTGCTCCATTAGTGTCCATCCTATCTATAGCCCTTTTCCTAGTAGTGTCATGCAGGTGGGTTCTCGGACCGCCCAGGACGAAAAACCCATTTTTTGTCATAGAAGTAAGAGCCCACCACATCTATGATGATACCGGGTTTCGGCACAATTATCATCATGGAATTCTCATAAGCATGACAGGAAACAAATGTTTTGGCCAAAATGTCATGGGTGTGTCTTTTTTTGTAGTGTATGGACACTCCTCTTGGCTTGTGCCAAACTTGGGGAGTTGCCCCGGTATCGTATCAACATCACACCTTTATCTTTATTTTTTATCTTTGACCTATCTATGTAATCGAGTGTGAGAGTTATGTTAGAAAGTTTAGTTTTGAGTTAAGGGCTTTGGTTTTTTGCTTTGATCTTGGGAAAGAAATAAAATAAAATAAAAAGAGATTATATAATAATTTTACGGGGAGTGATGACTTCACGTATAAGGAGTATGATACATGAAACTTGTTGAGAGTTGAGAAACATAGTTTTGGTCATTGTTGCAATTAAAAGGAAATAATAAAGAAAGAGAGGTTTCACATATAAATATACTATCTTGGACATAATTTGTGATTGTGAGCACTCATTAAAATATTGTATGCTAAAAGGTTGATGTTGGACAAGGAAGACAATGTAATGTGTTATGTACCTTTATATCTGAATAGAAGTTATATTGTAATAGATTATCCAACATGTTGGGCTTGCTTACCCTATTATGCTAGCCAAAACATTGCTGCACCAAGTAGAGATACTACTTGTGCATCCACAAAAAACTGTAACCTAGCTTTGCCATGAGAATCCATTATATCTACCTAGGGATTGAGTAAGATCCTTCAAGTAAGTTTTCATTGGTGCAAGCAATAAAAATTTCTCTTTAAATATGTGCTATCTTTTAGTGTGAGGAAATTAAGCTTTGTATGATCTTGTGATTGGGAAGAAATAAAAGCGACGGACTATATATTAAAGGTCTCCATTACAAGTGGCAATACAAAGTGGCGTTCCTTTGCATTAAGATTTTGTGCATCCAACCAAAAAGCACATGACACCTTTGCTTCCCTCTGCGACGAGCCTATCTTTTATTTTAATGTATCGCTTAATACTAGAGTCATGGTGATCTTCACCCTTCCCTTTTATTTTTCTCTTTGGGCAAGCACCATATGTTGGAGAAAGATCTTGATGCATATATCCATATGGATGTGGAAGATCATAAACTATTATTGTTGACATTATTCTTGAGGTAAATCGTCGGGAGGCGAAACTATAAGCCTCTATCTTCCTATGTGTTCGATTGAAGCTTTGATCTCATAAGTATTGCATGAGTGTTTGAAATTATGAAAGCTCTTACATTTACTCTTTCCGATGTTGTGGTAAATTGCAACTGCTTTTATGACTGAGATCATAGTTTATTAGTTTTGAATGAGGTTTGTGATTCATAATGTACTTTTTGAACGAATTACCACTTTGTCATAAGAAATTATATGATAATATATTGTTGTTCTAAAGATTATCATGATTCCCTCATGTCCGTATTTTATTTTATCGACACCTCTATCTCTAAACATGTGGTCATGATTATCGACTTCGAGTTTTTGCATCACTGTTATTTCACAATATGGTACAATACTTATGTCATTTATCTCTTAATTTACAAGATTTACATGAAGAGGGAAAATGCCGGCAGCTGGAATTCTAGACCAGAAAGGAGTAAATCTGAGATAGCTATTCTGCACAACTCCAAATGTCCTGAAATTTTAGGGAGAATTATTTTTGAATATATAAAAATTATTGGGCGAAGAAACTAATAGAGGGGACCCACCAGGTACCCACAAGCCTGGGGGCGCACCCTACCCCCAGGGCTTGTGTGCCCCATGGCAGGTCTCTGATGCCCATCTTCTGCTATATGGAAGGTTTTGACCTGGAAAAAAAATCATAAGGGAGCTTTTGGAACGAATGGCCGCCGTCTCGAGGTGTAACCTGGATAGAAGCAATCTTAGGCTCCGGTGGGGCTGTTCTGCTGGGGAAACTTCCCCCCGGAGGGGGAAATCGAAGCCATCGTCATCACCATCGATCCTCTCGTCAAGAGAGGGTCATCTTCGTCAACATCCTCACCAGCACCACCTCGTCTCAAACTCTAATCCATCTCTTGAACCTGTGGGTTGCTAGTAGTGTTGATTACTCCTTGTAGTTGATGCTAGTTGGTTTATTTGGTGGCAGATCATATGTTCAGATTCTTGATGCTATTAAATATTCGTATGATTATGAACATGAATATGCTTTGTGAGTAGTTACGTTTGTTCCCGAGGACATGGGAGAAGTGTTGTTATTAGTAATCATGTGAATTTTGCTATTCGTTTAATATGTTGATAAGATGTATGTTGTCTTTCCTCTACTGGTGTTATGTGAACGTCGACTACTTACACTTAATCATTAATTTTGCCTAGGGGAAAGCATTGGGAAGTAATAAGTAGATTAATGGTTTCTAGGATGATAGAAGCTTAAACCCTGGTTTATGTGTTGCTTCGTAAGGGGCTGATTTGGATCCACATGTTTAATGCTATGGTTAGATTTATCTTAATTCTTCTTTCGTAGTTGCGGATGCTTGCGAGAGAGGTTAATCATAAGTGGGAGGCTTGTCCAAGTAAGGACATAACCAAAGCACCACTCCACCCTCAAATTATCGAAGTAACGAGCACGAATCATATGAGCATGATGAAAACAAACTTGACAATAATTCCCATGTGTGCTCGAGAGCGCTTTGCTTTATATAAGAGTTCATCCAGGCTTATACTTTGCTACAAAAAGGATTGGGCCGCTTTTTTGCACCTTTGTTACACTTGTTACTTGTTACCCGTTACGAATTATCATATCACAAAACTATCTGTTACCAATAATTTCAGTGCTTGTAGAAAATACCTTGCTGAAAACCGCTTGTCATTTCCTTCTGCCCTTTGTTAGGTTCGACACTCTTACTTATCGAAAGGAATACAATTGATGCCCTATAATTGTGGGTCATCAGCATGTCACACACGTAGTTGTCGAATTCGTGCTCGAAAAAGGACGACAAGATCCGCTTGTACGCGTTGGTCCATGCGCCCAGAAAACAAACTACTTCAGTTCTTGTAAATGTTGTGTGTGCATTAATTCTGGGGTAGTGGATTGGTGGGAATGTGCTGCAAAATGAACTGCCTTCCGGCTCCCTAATATCTAATATACACTAGTGCGTGCCCGCAGAATATCGTTTCCGATTGGACGGAGCCCTCCAGTTACCATCATCTCTCGTCTAAACAATTTCTCCATGGGATAAGGCAGTTCGTTGCCATTTCCATGGATTCGCAAGGAGGTGGTGCTTCTCGTCCTAGTCGAGGTTGGGAGACCTTGGACAACAATCCAATGGAAAAATTGTTAGTCTCTCCGACTTCCTCACATACGCAAGACTCATTGGTACTTGCACCAAATATTTTAAGAAGGTGCGTAAATATGCGTGGGAGAAGGCCATGCTAGTTGGTCTGCCATGCATCCTCGAGAACGAGGATGTTTCCTGGGGGGGTCTCTCCAGGGTGGCATGGTCGTACTTGCAACTTGACGCCCCTTGAGATGCTGATGTTGAGGGGAAATTGGATTTTGTCCGATGAGTAGGTAAGTGAGATGAGTTTGATTAGGTAAATGTATTCTAAAGGCTACTTCTGTGTTCCATTTCATATTTCCCCCGGTGCCAATTGTTTCACAGGTTTGGCTAGGTGCCAATGGATATTAGCTTGCATATATACGAGAGGGTATCAACATCAATTTGCAGAACATACACAACGGTGACACCGTTCCCGTTGAACCATTATCCACGCAATGGGTCATCGCTTGAATTAGTACGATGGAACCATGGTGAGATTGAAGAAGATAGCAATCCCGGAAGCCCCGATAAGATAGTGCGCCAACAAAAATTAAAGTCCGGCCGCGGTGTACGACGTCGTGATTTCTTTCACAAACAATCCTGAATGTGGCGGTCAAAGGTGGACCGTGGTGTCTGCGGTGACAAACCGGGGGGCTTGTTTCGTATTGGACACAACCTATGGTAAACTCAATCTCTTATAGTTTACTAGTATATGTTTAGTTTTTCCATTTTATAAATTTAGAGCTCCGCATCACATGTTCATATTTCAATGTGCATTAAATCGTTGCGTGCAATGATTAAGAGAAAACTCACAAATGAATGTACTTTTGGGAAGTACTAGTATGGCTTAAAGGCTACAAAATAAATACCACCACCACGCCCGCGCCTGATCACCCTGGCCCACCCAAACCCCATCCCTCACAAGCGCGCCGTTTCCGCCTAAAACGGATAGCACCGCCCAGAGCATCAGTGCCGCATTAATTCTCGGAAGAGCGGATGCGATACCTCACTAGCGTCGGCTTTGAAGTTGCGCTACTGCCGAGAGAGCGTCTCTCGGCGTTCTGGGAATGGGGGTACCCAGACTTGCCTGCCTGTGGCCCAGGGCGTGGCTCATCCAGCGGCCTGGTACGGCCCAACCTTGTCAGCAACCACTCAAGACCCTCGTGAGGGGCCTAACCTCGCAAGGAAGACAACACAAGATCTCCCCTGGGGCGGCCTCACTAGGCTAGCTCTCGAGGAGGGCTCATATCAAGGCTAGGGGCACCCCGCGTGGTCCTTGTGACGTGAGCAGTGACGACCAAGGCCAGGCGGGCGCCAGCGGGCGCAGGATGCTAGTTTCCTCTTTGGTGCTAAAGGGGCAGGCGGATGCGATGAGTCCCGAGGCATCAGGCAAAGGTTTACATATCGGTCCAACAAGACCAGGACCAGCACGACGGCAGGGTGGAGGTCATCGCGGAGCCCATGGTAGCGTCACCGCCAAAGCCTTTGGCAGGCGAAGACCACCTTTTGTCAAGATAGCTTGTACTAGCTGCCCCCTTCAAATTTGGCCGTTGTGGGATCCCTTCCCGCTCAATATTTGGGAAGAGAACCCATGCCTCTATAAATAGGACTAGCCACCACCATATGGGGAAAGCTGTTCGAGAGCCAAGAAGAGACACACCAGCAAGCTCATCCGAGCGCAAGAACACCTCTCCTCAGGAGGATGTTCTCACCTTGTACTAGTTCTTCCTTAGCCTATAAGGCAATCCACCACACCACACTGGATTAGGGTATTACACCGCAACGGTGGCCCGAACTAGTATAAACCTTTGTGTACCTTGTTCTTCGAGTTCATCGAGCTAGGCCTAGGGATCGGCCAATAGACGCGCTAGGGCGGAAGGAGAGATCTTCGTGCGCACCCCAGTGTTTGAACCACAAGGGTTTTGCCGGAACCCAAGATCTGACATTTGGCGCGCCAGGTAGGGGTGTGCCGGAGCTTCCCTCTCCGCCGAGCCGCTCTCCATCCGTCGGGCTCTCATGGCAGGCGCCTCTTCCTCGACCGGCTCGGTGGGTGCGCGGCAGCGTAGCAGGCCACCGAGCCTTCACTCCCGCCTTGCGACAGGTGCAGTGGCCATCCAGGTTTAGGCCAGATCTACCACCCTGTTACAATGGGGTGGCAGATCCGCTCGTCTTCCTCCAGGCCTATGAGGAGGCCGTCTCGGCGGCCGGTGGCGGCAGGAAGGGCATGGCCAACTAGCTACCCTTATCACTCACTGGAGTTCCGCGTGCCTGGTTTCTCAGCTTGTCATGGGCATCTATGGCGTCCTGGAAGGAGCTGCGCGGCCTCTTCATTGCGTGCTTCGGGGCGCCAGCACCCCACGTCGTCGTGGCCCTCCTCGGTGGTTCCCAAGCTCCGCCCGTGGACCGCCACGTCAAGAAGTTCTTCCGCTAGATCGGTGTCGCCTCCGTACGCCGAGGGTCCCTCCTGGATGGGCGGCGCCCAAGACCGACCTCACCTGCGACTCAGGTGACCACACCGCTTCAGCAAGACCCTCATCGACGGCGGGGCAGGCCTCAACATGCTCTCAGTGGAAGCCTTTAGCCTGCTCCATGTGCCGCTCGAGCGGCTACGCCCCACCAGGCCCTTCTCCGGAGCCTGCAGCGGTTCCGCCAGCCCTCCAAGGCAGATCCTCCTACCGGTCACCTTCGGTACCTGCGACAACTACCACACCGAGCTGAACGACTTCGACATCGCCCGTATCGGCGTCCCGTACAACGCCATCCTCGGGTATCCTGCCTTGGCTCAGTTCATGTCCACAACCCATACAGGATACAACCTCATGAAGATGACGGGGAGTAGCGGCATGCTCACCGTGGCGGGGGACACCAAGGAAGCTCCTGGTGGCCCTCAAGCCACTACAAAAAAATACACTTCCGTGATGATACAGGTTTGTCACAGTAGGTCACGTGTTCTGTCATGCATGTACATCCATGACAAATTTATGATAGAATCAAGATAGTCATACTTGTGCTGTCGTAGAAGTGTTCCATGACATTACATCACGGAAGTGTCCACTTCCATGACGATAAATCGCGCGTCACAGAAGTGCTTTCGTCAAGGGTGAACGACACGTGGCATCCACTGTAACGGCGGGACACTTTGATCTCCATTGTTGCATCATTGTCGTCTCGCCAACTATTGCTTCCACGACTATCGCTACCGCTTAGTGATAACGTAAAGCAATTACATGGCGATTTTATTTCATACAATAAAGCGACAACCATATGGCTCCCGCCAGTTGCCAATAACTTACAAAACGATACCACCGAATCGAAGTCCGGGCCACTTCATGTCGGTCCGGGCCGCTTCATCCAACGATACCACCGAATCGAAGTATGACATGCTGGTAAGCAGTATGACTAGTATCGTCCACAACTCACTTGTGTTCTACTCGTGCATATCATCTACGCATAGACCTGGCTCATGATGCCACTATTGGGGAACATAGTATTTCAAAATTTCCTACGATCACGCAAGATCTATCTACTAGATGCATAGCCATGAGAGGGGAGAGTGTGTCTACGTACCCTCGTAGACCGAAAACGGAAGCGTCTAGTGACGCGGTTGATGTAGTCGAACGTCTTCGCGATCCAACCGATCAAGCACCGAACGGACGATACCTCCGTGTTTAGCACAAGTTCAGCTCGATGACGTCCCACGAGCTCTTGATCTAGTTGATCTTCACGACAAAGTTTCGTCAGCACGACGGCGTGGTGACGGAGTTGATGAAGCTACCGGCGTAGGGCTTCACCTAAGCACTGCAATGGTATGACCGAGGTGTGTTTCTGTGGAGGGGGGCACCGCACACGGCTAAAAGATCAATGATCAACTTGTGTGTCTATGGGGTGCCCCCCTCCCCACGTATATAAAGGAGTGGAGGAGAGGGAGGGCCGGCCCTCTCTATGGCGCACCCTAGGGGAGTCCTACTCCCACCAGGAGTAGGGTTCCTCCTTTCCTAGTAAAACTAGGAGCCCTTCCGACTAGTAGGAGTAGGAGAGATGGAAAGGGAAAAGAGAAGAGAAGGAAGGAGGGGGCGCAGCCCCTCCCGCTAGTCCAATTCAGACTAAGCCTTGGGGAGGGCGCAACCTCCTCTCTCTCTCTTTCCCCTAAAGCCCAATAAGGCCCATATACTCCCCGGCGAATTCCCGTAACTCTCCGGTACTCCGAAAAATACCCGAATCACTCGGAACCTTTCCGATGTCCGAATATAGTCGTCCAATATATCGATCTTTACGTCTCGACCATTTCGAGACTCCTCATCATGTCCCCGATCTCATCCAAGACTCCAAACTACCTTCGATACATCAAAACACATAAACTCATAATACCGATCGTCACCGAACGTTAAGCGTGTGGACCCTACCGGTTCGACAACTATGTAGACATGACCGAGACTCATCTCCGGTCAATAACCAATAGAGGAACCTGGATGCTCATATTGGTTCCTACATATTCTACGAAGATCATTATCGGTCAAACCACATAGCAACATACTTTGTTCCCTTTATCATTGGTATGTTACTTGCTCGAGATATGATCGTCGGTATCTAAATACCTAGTTCAATCTCGTTACCAGCAAGTCTCTTTACTCGTTCCGTAATACATCATCTCGTGACTAACTCATTAGTCATTTGCTTGCAAGGCTTATTATGATGTGTATTACCGAGTGGGCCCAGAGATACCCCTCCGACACTCGGAGTGACAAATCATATTCTTGATCTATACCAACACCACGAACACCTTCGGAGACACCTGTAGAGCATCTTTATAATCACCCAGTTACGTTCCGACGTTTGATAGCACACAAAGTGTTCCTCTGGTATTCGGGAATTGCATAATCTCATAGTCATAGGAACATGTATAAGTCATGAAGAAAGCAATAGCAGTAAAACTAAACGATCATAGTGCTAAGCTAACGGACGGGTCTTGTCCATCACATCATTCTCCTAATGATGTGATCCCATCGATCAAATGACAACTAATGTCTATGGCTAGGAAACATAACCATCTTTGATCAATGAGCTAGTCTAGTAGAGGCATACTAGGGACACTCTGTTTTTGTCTATGTCTTCACACATGTACTAAGTTTCCGGTTAATACAATTCTAGCATGAATATTAAACATTTATCATGATATAAGAAAATAAATAATAAATTTATTATTGCCACTAAGGCATATTTCCTTCAGGTTTCGGTAGGGAACGTCCCACCTTTGGGGATGAAACGATATCCATTGCCTCTTATTTCTTTCAAAAAATTTCTCGTGTCAACATAGAACAACAGGAGTGTTGTGTCAAATTTTGAGATTTTTCGGGGTTCATTTGGACATTTTATGCATTAATTGAGTTTTCAATGCATTTATGTGGATAATTAAAATTTGAACTACATGCACATGCTCCAGTGCATATAAATTGGTTGAAAAATCAAATATGTGTCCTTGGGTGCATGCTTAGGTCCCATGCAAGAAATGTGAATGAATTTCAAACACCAGGGCACCGTTAATTGCCGGCAAAACATTGAGATACTTTATTTTTAAATTCTAGTAAATCCAAAACTTGTCTGAAATACATGAAACTTGGCATGCTATCATGGAGCGGCATCAATATGTCGTGGTAAATTTTTTGTCCCATTTGGCGCAGGTTTGGGTATATGCTTCTCACAAACCAGAGCTTCTGACAAGCATGATGGTTTCGGTAGGGAACGTCCGACCTTTGGGGACGAAACGATATCCATTGCCTTGCATTGCTTTCAAAATTTGTATCATGTCAACATAGAACAACAATAGTGTTGTGTCAATTTTGGGGTTCGTTTTGACATTTTTATACATTAACTGAGTTTTCAAGACATTTGTGTGCATAATTGTAATTTCAACTACATGCACATGCTCCAGTGCATATAAATTGGTTGAAAAATCAAATATGTCTCCTTGGGTGCATGCTTAGGTCCCATGCAAGAAATGAGAATGAATTTCAAACACCAGGGCACCATTGATTGCCGGCAATACGTTGAGATAATTTATTTTTAAATTCTAGTAAATCCAAAACTCGTCTGAAATCCATGAAACTTGGCATGCTGTCATGGAGCGGCATCAACATGCTATGGTAATTTTTTTGACCCATTTGGTGCAGGTTTGGGTATATGCTTCTCACAAACCACAGCTTCTCACAAGCATGATGGTTTTGGTAGGGAATGTACCACCTTTGGGGACAAAACGATATCCATTGCCTCTTATTGCTTTGGAAAAATTTCTCGGGTCAACATACAACAATAGGAGTGTTGTGTCAATTTTCTTGATTTTTTTGTTCATTTGGAAATTTTTATGCATTAACGGAGTTTTCAATGCATATATGTGCATAATTAAAATTTCAACTACATGCACATGCTCCAGTGCATATAAATTGGTTATAACATCTAATATGTGTCCTCTGGTGTAGGCGTAGGTCCCATGCAAGAAATGGGAATTAATTTCAAACACCAGGGCTTCGTTGATTGCCGGCAAAACGTTGAGATACTTTATTTTTTAATTCTAGTAAATCCAAAACTAGTCTAAAATTCATGAAACTTGGCATGCTATCATGAAGCGGCATCAACATGTCGTGGTAAATTTTTTGTCCCATTTGGGGCACGTTAGGGTATATGCTTCTCACAAACCAAAGCTTCTCACAACAAGCATGGTGGTTTTGGTAGGGAATATCCCACCTTTGGGGATGAAACGATATACATTGCATCTTATTGATTTCAATTTTTTTTCTCATGTCAGCATAGAACAACAGGAGTGTTGTGTCAATTTTTGTGATTATTCGGGGTTCATTTAGACATTTTTATGCATTAACTGAGTTTTCAATGCATTTATGTGCATAATTCAAATTTGAACTACATGCATATGCTCCAGTGCATATAATTTTTTTGAAAAATCAAATATGTGTCCTTGGGTATATGGTTAGGTCCCATGCAAGAAATGGAATTGAATTTCAAACACCAGTGCCCCATTGATTGCCGACAAAATGTGGATATGCTTTATTTTTAAATTCTAGTAAATCCAAAACTCGTCTTAAATTCATGAAACTTGGTATGCTATCATGGAGCGGCATCAACATGTCGTGGTAAAAAATTTCTCCCATTTGGCGCAGGTTCGGGTATGTGCTTCTCAAAAATCAGAACTTCTCACAACAAGCATGATGGTTTCGGTAGGGAACGTCCCACCTATGGGGACGAAACGATATCCATTGCCTCTTATTTCTTTCAAATTTTTTCTTGTGTCAACATAGAACAACAGGAGTGTTGTGTCAATTTTGCGATTTTCGGGGTTCGTTTGGACATTTTTGTGCATTAACTGATTTTCAATGCATTTATGGTCATAATTAAAGTTTCAACTACATGCAGATGCTCTAGTGAGTATAAATTGGTTGAAGAATCAAATATGTGTCCTTGGGTGCATGCGTAGGTCCCATGTAAGAAATCAGAATGAATTTCAAACAACATGGCACCGTTGATTGCCCGCAAATCGTTGAGATACTTTATTTTTAAATTCTAGTTAATCCAAAACTCATCTGAAATTCATGAAACTTGGCATGCTTTCATGGAGCGGCATCAATATGCAGTGGAAGTTTTTTGTCCCTTTTGGGTTAGGTTTGGGTATATGCTTCTCACAAACCAAAGCGTCTCACAAGAAGCATGATGGTTTTGGTAGGGAACGTCCTACCTTTGGGGACGAAACGATATCCATTGCCTCTTATTGCTTTCAAAAAAATTCTCGTGTCAACATAGAACAACATGAGTGTTGTGTCAATTTTGTTGATTTTCAGGGGTTCGTTCGGATATTTTTATGCATTAAGTGAGTTTCCAATGAATTTATGTGCATAATTCAAATTTGAACTATGCATATAAATTGGTTGAAAAATCAAATAGGTGTCCTTGGGTGCATGCTTTGGTCCCAGGCAAGAAATGGGTATGAATTTCAAACCCTAGGGCACAGTTGGTTGTCAGCAAAATGTTGATTATTTTTAAATGCAAGTAAATGCAAAACTCGTCTGAAATTCATGAAACTTGGCATGCTATCATGGACCGGCACCAACATGTCATGGTAAAATTATTGTCCCATTTGGGGCAGGTTTGGGTATATGCTTCTCACAAACCAGAGCTTCTCACAACAAGCATGATGGTTTCGGTAGGGAAGGTCCCACCTTTGGGGACGAAACGATATCTATTGCCACTTATTGATTTCAAAAAATTTCTCGTGTCAACATAGAACAAAAGGAGTGTTGTGTCAATTTTTGTGATTTTTTGGGGTTCGTTTGGACATTTTGGGCAGTAACTAAGTTTTCAATGCATTTATATGCATAATTAAAATTTCAACTACATGGACATGCTCCAGTGCAAATAAATTGGTTTAATAATCAAATATGTGTCCTTGGGTGCATGCTTAGGTCCCAGGCAAGAAATGGGTATGCATTTCAAACCCTAGGGCACCGTTGGTTGCCGGCAAAATGTTGAGATACTTAATTTTTAAACTCTAGTAAATCCAAAACTCGCCTGAAATTCATGAAACTTGGCATGCTATCATGGAGCGGCATCAACATGTCATGGAATTTTTTTTGTCCCATTTGGGGTAGGTTTGGGTATATGCTTCTCACAAACCAGAGCTTCTAACAACAAGCATAATGGTTTCGGTAGGGAACGTCCCACCTTTGGGGACGAAACGACATCCATTGCCTCTTATTGATTTCAAAAAATTTGTCGTGTCAATATAGAACAACAGGAGTGTTGTGTCAATTTTTGATATTTTTGGGGTTTGTTTGGACATTTTTATGCATTAACTGAGTTTTGAATGCATTTATGTGCATAATTCAAATTTCAACTACATGCACATGCTCCAGTGCATATAAATTGGTTGAAAAATCAAATATGTGTCCTTGGGTGTATGCTTAGGTCCCATGCAAGAAATGAGAATGAATTTCAAACACCAGGGCACCGTTGATTGCCGGCAAAACGTTGAGATACTTTATTTTTTAATTCTAGTAAATCCAAAACTAGTCTGAAATTCATGAAACTTGGCATGCTATCATGGACCGGCATCAACATGTCGTGGTAAAATTATTGTCCCATTTGGGGTAGGTTTGGGTATATGCTTCTCACAAACCAGAGCTTCTCACAACAAGAATGATGGTTTCGGTAGGGAACGTCCCACCTTCGGGGCCGAAACGATATCCATTGCCACTTATTGCTTTCAAAAAAATTCTCGTGTCAACATAGAACAAAAGGAGTGTTGTGTCATTTTTTGTGATTTTTAGGGTTCGTTTGGACATTTTGGGCAGTAACTGAGTTTTCAATGCATTTATATGCATAATTAAAATGTCAACTACATGCACATGCTCCAGTGCATATAAATTGGTTGAAGAATCAAATATGTGTCCTTGGGTGCATGCTTAGGTCCCAGGCAAGAAATGGGTATGAATTTCAAACCCCAGGGCATCGTTGGTTGCCGGCAAAGTGTTGAGATACTTTATTTTAAAACTCTAGTAAATCCAAAACTCGTCTGAAATTCATGAAACTTGGCATGCTATCATGGAGCGGCATCAACATGGCATGGAATTTTTTTTGTCCCATTTGGGGTAGGTTTGGGTATATGCTTCTCACAAACCAGAGCCTCTAGTAACAAGCATGATGGTTTCGGTAGGGAAAGTCCCACCTTTGGGGACGAAACGATATCCATTGCCTCATATTGCTTTCAAAAAATTTCTCATGTCAACATAGAACAACAGGAGTGTTTTGTCAATTTTTGAGATTTTTCGGGGTTTGTTTGGACATTTTTAGGCATTAACTGAGTTTTCAATGCATTTATGTGTATAATTCAAATTTCAACTACATGCACATGCTCCAGTGCATATAAATTGGTTGAAAAAACAAATATGTGTCCTTGGGTGCATGCTTAGATCCCATGCAAGAAATGAGAATGAATTTCAATCACCAGGGCACGTTGATTGCCGGCAAAATGTTGAGATACTTTATTTTTAAATTCTAGTAAATCCAAATCTCATCTAAAATTAATGAAACTTGCCATGCTATCATGGAGCGACTTAAACATGCCGTGGTAAATTTTTTGTCCCATTTGGCGCAGGTTTGGGTATATGCTTCTCACAAACCAGAGCTTCTCACAACAAGCATGATGGTTTCGGTAGGTAAGGTCGCACCTTTGGGGACGAAACGATATCCATTGCCACTTATTGATTTCAAAAAATTTCTCGTGTCAACATAGAACAAAAGGAGTGTTGTGTCAATTTTGGGGTTCATTTTGACATTTTTCTACATTAACTGAGTTTTCAAGACATTTATGTGGATAATTGAAATTTCAACTACATGCACATGATCCAGTGCATATAAATTGGTTAAAAAAACAAATATGTGTCCTTGGGTGCATGCCTAGGTCCCATGTAAGAAATGGGAATGAATTTCAAACACCAGGGCACCGTTGATTGTCAGCAATAGGTTGAGATACTTTATTTTTAAATTCTAGTAAATCCAAAACTCATCTGAAATCCATGAAACTTGGCATGCTATCATGGAGCGACATCAACATGCCGTGGTAAATTTTTGTCCCATTTGGCAAATGTTTGGGTATATGCTTCTCACAAACCAGACCTTCTCACAAGCATGATGGTTTCGGTAGGAAACGTCCCACCTTTGGGGACAAAACGATATCCATTGCCTCTTATTGCTTTCAAAAAAGTTCTCGTGTCAACATTGAACAACAGGAGTGTTGTGTCAACTTTTGTGATATTTTGGGTTTTTTTTGGACATTTTTATGCATAATTAAAGTTTCAACTACATGCAGATGCTCAAGTGAGTATAAATTGGTTGAAAAATAAAATATGTATCCTTGGGTGCATGCTTAGGTCCCATGCAAGAAATGGGAATGGATTTCAAACACCAGGGCATCGTTGATTGCCGGAAAAACATTGAGATACTTGATTTTGAAATTCTAGTTAGTCCAAAACTCGTCTGAAATTCATGAAAATTGGCATGCTTTCAAGGAGCGGCATCAATATGCCGTGGTAAAATTTTTGTCCCATTTGGCTTAGGTTTGGGTAAATGCTTCTGACAAACCAGAGCTTCTCACAACAAGCATGATGGTTTCGGTAGGGAATGTCCCACCTTTGGGGACGAAACGATTTCCATTGGCTCTTATTGCTTTAATAAATTTTCTCGTGTCAACATAGAACAACAGGTGTGTTCTGTCAATGTTTGTGATTTTTCAGGGTTCGTTTGGACATTTCCTGCATTAACTGAGTTTTCAATGCATTTATATGCATAATTAAAATTTCAACTACATGCACATGCTCTAGTGCATATAAATTGGTTGAAGAATCAAATATGTGTCCTTGGGTGCATCCTTAGGTCCCATGCAAGAAACGGGAATGAATTTCAAACCCCAAGGCACCGGTGATTGCCGGTAAAATGTTGAGATACTTTATTTTTAAACTCTAGTAAATCCAAAACTTGTCTGAAATTCATGAAACTTAGCATGCTGTCATGGAGCGTCATCAACATGCCATGGAATTGTTTTGTCCAATTTGGGGTAGGTTTAGGTATATGCTTCTCACAAACCAAAGCTTCTCACAACAAGCATGATGGTTTTGGTAGGGAACGTCCCATCTTTGGGGATGAAATGATATCCATTGCGTCTTATTGCTTTCAAATAAAATATCGTGTCAACATAGAACAACCTGATTGTTGTGTCAATTTTGGTGATTTTTCGAGGTTCGTTTCGACATTTTTATGCATTAACTGAGTTTTCAATGCATTTATGTGCATAATTGAAATTTCAACTACATGCACATGCTCCACTTCATATAAATTGGTTGAAAAATCAAATATGTGTCCTTGGGAGCATGCTTAGGTCCCACTCAAGAAATGGGAATCAATTTCAAACATAAGGGCACCGTTGATTGCCGGCAAAACGTTGAGATAGTTTATTTTATATTCTAGTAAATCCAAAACTCGTCTGAAATTCATGAAACTTGGCATTCTATCATGGAGCGGGCTCAATATGTTGTGGTATTTTTTTACCCATTTGGGGCAGATTTGGGTATATGCTTCCCACAAACCAGAGCTTCTCACAACAAGTATGATGATTTTTGTAGGGAACATCCCACCCTTGGGGATGAAACGATATCCATTGCCTCTTCTTGATTTCAAAATTTTGCTCGTGTCAACATGGAACAGCAGGAGTGTTGTGTCAGTTTGTGTGATTTTTCGTGGTTCGTTTGGACAATTCAATGCAATAACTATGTTTTCGATGCATTTATGTGCATAATTCCAATTCGAAAGACATGCACATACTCTAGTGCATATAAATTGGTTGAAAAATCAAATATGTGTCTTTGGGTGCATGCTTAGGTCCCATGCAAGAAATGGGAATGAATTTCAAACACCAGGGCACCGTTGATTGCCGGCAAAACGTTGAGATACTTTATTTTTAAATTCTAGTAAATCCAAAACTCGTCTGAATTTCATGAAACTTGGCATGCTATAATGGAGCGGCATCAACATGCCATTGTAAAAAAATTGTCCCATTTGGGCAGGCTTGGGTATATGCTTCTCACAAATTAGAGCTTCTCACAGCAAGCATGATGGTTTCGGCAGGGAACGTCCTACCTTTGGTGACGAAGTGATATCCATTGCCTCATATTGCTTTCAAATATTTTCTTGTGTCGATATAGAACAACAGGAGTGTTGTGTCAAATTTTGTGATTTTTCAGGTTTTGTTTGGACATTTTTATGCATAAACTGAGTTTTCTGCATAATTCAAATTTAAACTACATGCACATGATCCAGTGCATATAAATTGGTAGAAAAACCAATATGTGTCCTTCGGTGCATGCTTAGGTCCCATGCAAGAAATGGGATTGAATTTCAGACACAAGGGCACCGTTGATTGCCGGCAAAACACCGAGATACTTTATTTTTAAATTATAGTAAGTCCAAAATTCGTCTGAAATTGATGAAACTTGGCATGATATCATGGAGCGGCATCAACATGTCATGGAAAAAAAATTGTCCCATTTGGGCAGGTTTGGTTATATGCTTCTCACAAACAAGAGGTTCTCACAACAAGCATGATTGTTCCGGTAGGGAACATCCCACCTTTGGGGACGAAACGATATTCATTGCCTCTTATTGCAATAAAAAAATTCTCGTGTCACCATAGAACAACAGGAGTGTGGTGTCAATTTATGTGATTTTTCAGGGTTCGTTTGGACATTTTTATGCATTAACTGAGTTTTCAATGCATTTATGTACATAATGCAAATTTGAACTACACACACATGCTCCAGTGCATATAAATAGGTTGAAAAATAAAATATGTGTCCTTGGGTACATGCTTAGGTCCCATGCAAGAAATGGGAATGAATTTCAAACACCAGGGAATCGTTGATTGCCGGCAAAACGTTGAGATACTTTATTTTTAAATTCTAGTAAATCCAAAACTCGTCTAAAATTCATGAAACTTGGCATGCTATCACGGAGCGGCATCAAGATGCTATTGTAAACCTTTTGTCCCATTTGGGGCAGGTTTGGGTATATGCTTCTCACAAACCAGAGGTTCTCACAACAAGCATGATGGTTTAGGTAGGGAACGTCCCACATTTGGGGACGAAACAATATCCATTGCCTCTTATTGCCTTCAAAAAACTTCTCGTGTGAACACAGAACAACAGGAGTTTGTGTCAATTTTGGTGATTTGTCGGGGTTCGTTTGGACATGTTTATGCATTAACTAAGCTTTCGATGCATCTATGTGCATAATTCGAATTTCAACTACATGCACCTGCTCCAGTGCATATAAATTGGTTACAAAATCAAATATGTGTCCTTGCGTGCATGCTTAGGTCCCATGCAAGAAATGGGAATGAATTTCAAAAACCAAGGCACCGTTGATTGTCGGCAAAACGTTGAGATACTTTGTTTTTTAATTCTAGTTATTACAAAACTCATCTGAAACTCATGAAGCTTGGCATACTATCATGGAGGTGCATCAACATGCCGTGGTAAATTTTTTTGTCCCATTTGGGGCAGGTTTGGGTATATGCTTCTCACAAACCAGAGCATCTCACAACAAGCATGATGATTTCGGTAGGTAACATCCCACCTTTGGGGATGAAACGATATCCATTGCCTCTTATTGTTTTCAAAAAAATCTCGTGTCAATATAGAACAACAAGAGTATTGTGTCAATTTTTGTCATTTTACGGGGTTCGTTAGGCCTTGGAGAAACACAAAGTCCCAGCAAAGTACATTACTCTCATCAAGGACATGTACGATAATGTTGTGACAAGTGTTCGAACAAGTGATGTCGACACTGATGACTTCCCGATTAAGATAGGACTGCATCAAGGGTCAGCTTTGAGCCCTTATCTTTTTGCCTTGGTGATGGATGAGGTCACAAGGGATATACAAGGAGATATCCCATGGTGTATGCTCTTTGCGAACGATGTGGTGCTAGTTGATGATAGTCGGACGGGGGTAAATAGGAAGTTAGAGTTATGGAGACAAACCTTGGAATCGAAAGGGTTTAAGCTTAGTAGAACTAAAACTGAGTACATGATGTGCGGTTTCAGTACTACTAGGTGTGAGGAGGAGGAGGTTAGCCTTGATGGACAGGTGGTGCCTCAGAAGAACACCTTTCGATATTTGGGGTCAATGCTGCAGGAGGATGGGGGTATTGATGAAGATGTGAACCATCGAATCAAAGCCGGATGGATGAAGTGGCGCCAAGCTTCTGGCATTCTCTGTGACAAGAGAGTGCCACAAAAGCTAAAAGGCAAGTTCTACAGGACGGCGGTTCGACCCGCAATGCTGTATGGCGCCGAGTGTTGGCCGACTAAAAGGCGACATGTTCAACAGTTAGGTGTGGCGGAGATGCGTATGTTGAGATGGATGTGTGGCCACACGAGGAAGGATCGAGTCCGGAATGATGATATACGAGATAGAGTTGGGGTAGCACCTATTGAAGAGAAGCTTGTCCAACATCGTCTGAGATGGTTTGGGCATATTCAGCGCAGGCCTCCAGAAGCCCTAGTGCCTAGCGGACGGCTAAAGCGTGCGGAGAATGTCAAGAGAGGTCGGGGTAGACCAAATTTGACACGGGAGGAGTCCGTTAAGAGAGACCTGAAGGATTGGAGTATCACCAGAGAACTAGCTATGGAAAGGGGTGCGTGGAAGCTTGCTATCCATGTGCCGGAGCCATGAGTTGGTCACGAGATCTTATGGGTTTCACCTCTAGCCTACCCCAACTTGTTTAGGACTAAAGGCTTTGTTGTTGTTGTTGTTGTTGTTGTTGTTGTTGTTACGGGGTTCGTTAGGACATTATGTGGCTTAACTGAGTTTTCAATGCATTTATATGCATAATTAAAATTTCAACTACACGCACATGCTCCAGTACATATAAATTGGTTGAAAAATCAAATATGTGTCCTTGGGTGCATACTTAGGTCGCTATCATGGAGCGGCATCAACAAGCCATGGTAAATTATTTGTCCATTTGGGCCGGTTTCAGTATATGCTTCTCACAAACCAGAGCTTCTCACAAGCATGATGGTTTTGTTAGGGAACATCCCACCTTTGGGGTCGAAACGATATCCATTGCCTCTTATTGCTTTCAAAAAAAATTCTCGTGTCAACATAGAACAACAGGAGTGTTGTGTCAATTTTTGTGATTTTTTGGGGTTCGTTTGGACATTTTTATACATTAACTGAGTTTCAATGCATTTATGTGCATAATTCAAATTTGAGCTACATGCACATGCTCTTGTGCATATAAATTGGTTGAAAATCTAATATGTGTCCTTGGGTGCATACTTAGGTCCCACGCAAGAAATGGGAATGAATTTCAAACACCAGGGCACAGTTGATTGCGGGTAAAATGTTGAGATACTTTATTTTTTAATTCTAGTTATTCCAAAACACGTCTAAAATTCATGAAACTTGCCATACTATCATGGAGCTGCATCAACATGCCGTGGTAATTTTTTTGTCCCATTTGGGGCAGGTTTGGGTATATGCTTCTAACAAACCAGAGCTTCTCACAACAAGCATGATGGCTTCAGTAGGGAACGTCCTACCTTTGGGGACGAAACGATATCCATTGCCTCTTATTGCTTTCAAAAGATTTCTCGTATCAATATATAACAACATGAGTGTTGTGTCAGTTTTTGTGATTTTACGGGGTTCGTCAGGACATTTTGTGCCTTAACTGAGTTTTCAATGCATTTATATGCATAATTAAAATTTCAACTACATGCACATGCTCGAGTGCATATAAATTGGTTGAAAAATCAAATATGTGTCCTTGGGTGCATACTTAGGTCCCATGCAAGAAATGAGAATGAATTTCAAACACACGACACCGTTGATTGCCGGCAAAACGTTGAGATACTTTATTTTTTAATTCTAGTAAATCCAAAACTCGTTTGAACTTCATGAAACTTGACATGCTATCATGGAGCGGAATCAACATGATGTGGTAAATTTTTTGTCCCATTTGGGCAGGTTTGCGTATATGCTTCTCACACACTAGAGCTTCTCACAAGCATGATGGTTCCGGTAGGGAACGTCCCACCATTGGGGACGAAACGATATCCATTGCCTCTTATTGCTTTCAAGAAAATTTCTCGTGTCAACATAGAACAACAATAGTGTTGTGTCAATTTTTGTGATTTTTTTGGGTTCGTTTGGACATTTTTATGCATTAACTAAGTTTTCAATGCATTTATGTGGATAATTCAAATTTGAACTACATGCACATGCTCATGTGCATATAAATTGGTTGAAAATCAAATATGTGTCCCTAGGTGCATTCTTAGGTCCCATGCAAGAAATGGGAATAAATTTCAAATACTGGGGCACCACTGATTGCCGGCAAAACGTTGAGATACTTTATTTTTTGATTCTAGTTATTCCAAAACTCGTCTGAAATTCATGAAACTTGGCATACTATCATGGAGCTGCAATAACATGCCATCGTAAATTTTTTGTCCCATTTGGGGCAGGTTTGGGTATATGCTTCTCACAAACCAGAGCTTCTCACAACAAGCATGATGGTTTCGATAGGGAACATCTTACCTTTGGGGACGAAACAATATCCTTTGCCTCTTATTGCTTTCAAAAAATTTCTCGTATCAATATAGAACAACATGAGTGTTGTGTCAATTTTTGTGATTTCACGGGGTTCGTCTGGACATTTTGTGCCTTAACTGAGTTTTCATTGCATTTATATGCGTCATTAAAATTTCAACTACATGCACATGCTGCAGTGCATATAAATTGGTTGAAAAATCAAATATGTGTCCTTGGGTGCATACTTAGGTCCCATGCAAGAAATGGGAATGAATTTCAAACACCAGGGCACCGTTGATTGTCGGCAAAACGTTGATATACTTTATTTTTAAATTCTAGTAAATCCAAAACTCGTCTAAAATTCATGAAACTTGACATGCTATCATGGTGCGGCATCAACATGCCGTGGTCAATTTTTTCCCATTTGGGAAGGTTTGCGTATATGCATCTCACAAACTAGAGCTTCTCACAAGCATGATGGTTTTGGTAGGGAACGTCCCACCTTTGGGGACGAAACGATATCCATTGCCTCTTATTGCTTTCAAAAAATTTCTCGTGTCAACATAGAACAACAGTAATGTTGTGTCGATTTTTGAGATTTTTTGGGTTCGTTTGGACATTTTTATGCATTAACTGAGTTTTCAATGCATTTATGTGGATAATTCAAATTTGAACTACATGCAGATGCTCCTGTGCATATAAATTGGTTGAAAATCAAATATGTGTCCCTAGGTGCATGCTTAGGTCCCATGCAAGAAACGGGAATGAATTTCAAACACCAGGTGTCGGTGTACTAAGGTAGGGGTACCTCAGTACCCCAACTTGTGCACGGGCAGTTGCAGCTTCCCGCGGCAGGGTTTACCGCGTGCTCGCCGGAGACCTTCCTGCTCCTTATTAAACCATTCAAAAACAAAGTATACAAGAAAGAAGATCGAGACCCCGGCAAGAGGAGCTTGCCGGGAAGGCCGTACCAGGTTCAAGATTACCTCACTAGCACAAGGCCCTGGCAGGAGGAGCTTGCCAGGAAGACTAGAAGATTCCATCATAGAAGACCCGGCAAGGGCCCGGGGAGCGGCAAGCTCCCGGGCCCGGCAAGATCAAGGCCCCGGCAAGGTGCTTGCCGGGAAGGCTGCGCCGTGTGCCCGCGCTCCAGCTCATCGGCCCACGCGTCGCCCTGGGGCCTATCCAGGGACGCGTGGCGGATGGCTGTGCAGCCTAGGGGGACACGGTGGCACTCCACGGTGGTGGATCCATCGCCGTGGCGGACGGAGACGCAAGGGCGGGAGCTTTTGGGGTCGACGGCGACGGGCATTGAATGCCCTTGTCCCCCACTGTTAAAGTAGGTATAGACCACTGTTCTGTACTGTAGCTCCACTGTTCCCGCACTGTTACAACTACCACCTTTTTTACATTTTTACCCTTTTCTCCTACGTTGACACCTGTCGGTGACCCCTTGCACTATAAAAGGAGGCCCATGCACAACGTGGAGGGGGTTCGGAACCTAGATCACTCTCACGCTCGGTGTAGCTGCTTCTTCAAGCTCCCGAGCGCTCAAACTCAAT
The DNA here is from genome assembly GCA_902687465.1 of Secale cereale. Lineage (NCBI taxonomy): Eukaryota > Viridiplantae > Streptophyta > Magnoliopsida > Poales > Poaceae > Secale > Secale cereale. The sequence goes on along the minus strand of LR738711.1, from coordinate 326,737,635 downwards.
ACACAACTAAGCAGGAGTAGGGTTTTACGCGTCTACCGCGGCCCGAACCTGGGTAAAACTGCCCGCGTGCTCGCTACGATCTGCTCTTTGTGCTCCCTCCGCCCTCGTACCGCACAGACAAGGGGCTCTGGTCCCATAGGTGTTCGTGGCGGACAGTTTCCCCCGACATCTTTGGCGCGCCAGGTAGGGGGCGTCGAGGTTGTGCGAACCTGATCCGGCGTTCGCGCGGGCGCATTCTTCATCAACCTCTCCGAATTCATCAACTTCATCAGCGACAACTCCATGGCCCCGAAGAAGAAGGCTTCGGAGGTCGGAGGCCCGTCTGCGTCTCACCCGCCGCCACCAGAGCCAACGGTGGGCGGGGGAGATGCGGTCGGAAGGGTGGCCGCCGGTGAGGACACTCACGGCGCCACCAGATCCAAGAACAGGACGGACGATCGAACCTCGGTCTCCGTGGACGCGCCGCGTCCATCTCAGCACACGCCAACCCAGCAGCGCCATACCACGGGAGGTGGTATCCGCTTGCTGGGGCAAGGCCAAACCGGAGGCTCGCGGGACGCCCCGGACCCCCGTCCGGGCACAAGCAAAGCAAAGGCGCCGGCGCGGGACCCCGCTCCTTCTAACGTCGTTAGAAGTCCGAGCGTATCCCGCTCCTCGCACCGCTCGCCCGCGTTCCCTTCCACTCCAGCAGAAGCGCTCGCAAGGGCGCAACTGCTCCTCGACTTCCCTCCAGCGGCCGACAAGGCCGAAGAATGGAGGGCCACCATCCGGAGCCTGATAGACTTCGCCAACAACGATTCTCCACAGCAGCCGTCGGCCTCACGGCCGCGGCAAGCTGAGAAGACGAAGGCTGACGGCGACAAGACTGCCGGGGGTGCGACAAGCGTGCACTCCCCGCCGCAGAAGCAGAAGACGCCGCCCCGCCGGAACAACGCCGACGACGGCTCCACGGCCTCGTCGGACCCGCGGGCTCGTCGGGACCAGCGCCAAGTCCTCGACGACCGGCGAGAAGAAGACGCTCGGACCACAATCGAGCGCCGCCGAGAAGCTCGGCGACAATCAGACAAGAGAGCTGGGAACACTGTCGACGCGCACGCGCCCGGTGAGCCAGGCGACTTGCCGTACGCGGCAGGCTGCCCTGCGTTCACCCGCGAGCTGCGGCGCGTCCAGTGGCCCAGCATGAAGAATTTTAAGCCCGACGTACCGGAGAAGTACGACGGCAAGACGCACCCCTCGGAATTCCTCAACGTCTACACCATCGCAGTGCAAGCTGCCGAGGGGCGCGACGAGAAGATCTTGGCGAACTACTTCCCGCTCGTGCTAAAGCCGAACGTCCGTTCGTGGCTTATGCACTTGCCGGAAGGTTCTATCTCTTCTTGGGCCGACCTTTGCCACCAGTTTGTTGGCGCCTTCACCGGCGGCCACAAACCCCACGGCCAGGAGAGCGATCTCCACATCTTGGCCCAAAAGGAAGGCGAGACCCTGCGCAAGTACATCCAACGCTTCAGCCGTGTGCAGCACAACATCCCTGATGTCCACCCTGCCGCGGTTATCAGCGCGTTCCATCAGAACGTGCGTAACCGCCGCATGCGTGAAGAGATGGCGATGACGAAGATTCGGGATGTCAGCGAGCTCTATGCTCTGGCTGACAAGTGCGCACGCGCAGAAGAGGGGAGGAGACTCCCCGGGGAGGATGCTGGCGCAGGAGGAAGCGACAGCGACGACGCCGCCCCGGCAAAGAAGAGCCGGCGGCGGAACAACAGAAGGAAGGGCAAGAAAGAGGTGCTTGCCGTCGAGAAGTCCGGCAAGGAGGCCCCCGCCAAGCAACCGCAGGCTGGCGGTTCCGGCAAGGAGCCTGCCCCTGCAGCGGCGGCCGACAAGCCGGGCAGCTCCGACAAGCAATACTGTAAGATCCACCGCACCAAGGGTCACGATCTCTCCAACTGCAAACACGTCGAGTATCTCGTCGAGCAGCAGAAAGCTGAGTACGAGAGGCGCGACAAGGAGAAGGCCCAAGGTGGCGGGGAGGAGACAAGCAAGAAGCGGCCGTTCAACGGCCGGGGAGGGCGCCGTGGCAAGGCCAAGCAGCGGCAAGGAGATCGACCTCCCCGGGGCCGCGACAAGGACGAAGAGGACGACGATGAAGACATGGAGGACGAGGATAACAACGAGCAGGAGTTCCAGAAGGCCACGGAGGTCCTGTGCGTCGACGGTGGCGCCTCTCTGCACACCTCCCACCGCCAACTCAAGCAGTGGGTGCGTGAGGTGAATGCGGCGGAGCCGCCCGTGGAGTCGCGCAGGCTCCTCAAATGGTCCAGCACGCCCATCGTTTTCGATCTTGAGGATCACCCTGACCGCACCACTGCGGTCGGGTGTTTGCCGATGCTGGTTTCTCCCACCATCCGCAACCTCAAGGTCACCAAAATGTTGGTTGACGGCGGGGCCGGGCTGAACTTGATCTCCTCTGCTGTGATCAAGAAACTCCAGATTCCAGATGGCGAGCTCGAAGAGACCGGTTCATTCCAAGGAATCAACCCGGGAAGGAGCAAGCCCAAGGGAAAGATCACTCTGCCGGTGACCTTTGGCGGGGAGCTCAACTTCAGGACTGAGCGCATCACTTTCGACGTCGCCGATATTCCATTACCCTATAATGGAATACTTGGCCGTCCTGCCCTCGCCAAGTTCATGGCAGCTTCCCATTATGCATACAACGTGCTCAAGATGCCGGGGCCGATAAGCGTCATCACTGTTCACGGCGACAAGAAGGATGCGCTTATCTGCGCCGACAAGATCTACCGGGATGCGACAGCTGCGGCCGAGAAGGACACTCTTGCCGCTGAAGCTCCCGGGGGGAAGAAGACGAAGACCAAGTCCGGCAAGTGCTCTGGGACCCACTCCGGCAACCGCACCTCTTCGGAGTGCTGCGCTGCCGTCGAGGACGTTCCATCGAGCTCCACCGGCAAGAGTAAGAAAGGAATGGCTGCTCCTCCGGCAACCAAGAAAGTGTCCGCAAAGGAGGACGGCACTGGTGGTACCTTCACCATCAGTGCCACCCTTGACAGCAAATAGGAAAGCGCGCTCGTTGCCTTCCTGCGGGCGAATGTCGATGTGTTTGCCTGGCAACCATCTGACATCCCCGGTGTTCCCAGGAAGGTGATTGAGCACAAGCTTGCTGTCTGTCCTCATGCGCGGCCCATCAAGCAGAAAGTGAGGAAGCAAGCCGTGGAGCGCCAAGAGTTCATCAACGAAGAAATCAAGAAGCTAGAAGCAGCAGGCCTAGTTAGAGGTGTGATCCATCCGACGTGGTTGGCAAATCCAGTCGTCGTGCGCAAGGCCAATGGGAAATGGAGACTATGTATAGACTTCACCGATGTGAATAAAGCATGTCCCAAGGATCCATTCCCTTTGCCGCGCATTGACCAGATCGTTGACTCCACTGCCGGATGTGAGCTACTCTGTTTTCTTGATGCATACTCAGGCTATCATCAGATTTTCATGGCCAAGGAGGATGAAGAGAAGACTGCATTTATCACTCCATGTGGCACTTATTGCTTTATTCGCATGCCATTTGGATTGAAGAATGCAGGCTCAACCTTTGCAAGGGTAGTATACACTGCTTTTGAGCCACAGATCCACAGAAATGTAGAAGCTTACATGGATGACATCGTGGTGAAGAGCAAGAGCAAGGAAACCCTGATCCAAGATTTGGAGGAGACGTTTCAGAACCTGCGCAGGATACAGCTTAAGTTGAACCCCGAGAAGTGCGTCTTTGGAGTCCCCTCCGGCAAGCTTCTCGGGTTCTTTGTATCACAGAGGGGGATTGAAGCCAACCCCGACAAGATTAAAGCCATTGAGCAGATAGAGGCCCCAAAGCGCGTCAAGGATGTCAGAAGGCTTGCAGGTTGTGTGGCTGCCCTCAGTAGGTTCATTTCAAAGTCTGCAGAACGCGCCCTACCTTTCTTCAAAATTTTGAAGAAGGCAGGTCCCATGAAGTGGACTCCGGAAGCGGAGGCGGCGTTGCAAGATTTGAAACGGTACCTGTCCTCCACTCCTATACTTGTCGCACCTAGACCATAGGAAAAGTTGTTGCTATACTTAGCGGCAACCAACCAGGTGGTTAGTGCTGCGTTAGTAGCGGAGAGGGAGTCCGACGAGGAGTCAGCACCATCGGCAAGCGAATCCAGCGACAAGCAGGAGGCTACTCCGGCAAGCTCTGGCCCCGACAAGGAAGACTCTGCGCAGGAACAAGGAGAGGTGCGGAAGAGGATGGTGCAGCGCCCAGTGTACTTTGTAAGTTCCCTTCTCCAGGGGGCTAGGTCAAGGTACTCTGGTGTGCAAAAATTGCTTTTCGGCCTCCTCATGGCCTCGAGAAAGCTGCGCCATTACTTCCAAGCCCATGAGATAACAGTGGTCACTCGCTTTCCGCTGAAGAGGATATTGCACAACCCAGAAGCAACAGGCAGGATCGTTGAGTGGGCACTGGAGCTGTCGAGCTTTGGACTCAAGTTTGAAAGTACTTCAACTATACAGAGCCGAGCTTTGGCAGAATTCATAGCTGAGTGGACCCCGACGCCAGATGAAGAAGTTCAAGAAACAAGCACACCCGTACAAGAAGCGACAAGTGAATGGGTAATGTACTTTGACGGTGCCTTCTCGCTGCAAGGTGCCGGTGCTGGCGTGGTACTCATCGCGCCAACCGGAGAGCACCTCAAGTACGTTATCCAGATGCACTTTCCCAGGGAGCAAGCGACAAACAACACTGCTGAATATGAAGGCTTGCTTGCCGGCCTCAGGATTGCGGCCGAACTTGGGATCAGGAAGCTGATTGTGCGGGGAGATTCTCAGTTGGTGGTCCGACAGGTTAACAAGAGCTATCAGAGCCCTTTGATGGAAGCCTATGTCGATGAAGTGAGAAAGCTTGAAGAGCACTTTGAAGGTTTGCAGATGGAGCACGTCCCGAGAGCTCAGAATGAGATTGCAGATGGCCTTTCAAAATGTGCTTCGATGAAGTTACCTGTGGAACCAGGGACCTTCTTGCTCAAGCTGACTCAACCATCCGTTACACCATCAATTGGGCAGTCCAAGAAGAGAAAGTTGGTCTCCGGCGACTACTTGCCGGCGGATCTTCCTGAAACCGCCGCCAAGGTCCCCAAGATCAACAACCAGAACGCTGAGGAACAGTTTGCTCCTGCAAGTCCTCGGGCTTGTACAGTTGAAGCAAGCGTTCCCGGCAAGCCTCGCCCCGGCGAGCTTGCCGGGGGACCTTCAGCTCCGGCAGAACCAGAGGTCCTTGCCGTAGAAGCTGAGGTTCCCGCAGCGGCCCTCCAGCCTTTAGTCCTTGCCGTTGAGCATCAGGTTCCGGCATGGGCACAGCAGATAGTCCGTTTTCTGCAAACTGGAGAACTTCCCGACGACCCTCAAGAGATAGAGAAGATAACCAGACAGTCAAGTATGTACCAGTTCGTGGATAACAAGTTGTACAGAAGAAGACTCAATGGTGTCAGGTTGAAATGCATCTCCAGAGAAGATGGACAGAAGCTGTTGGCGGAAATACACGGAGGCATATGCGGCCACCACATTGGCGCAAGGGCGCTTGCCGGGAAAGCTTTCCGGCAAGGGTTCTTTTGGCAAGAAGCCCTCCAGGATGCAACTGCACTAGTAACCAAGTGTGAAGCGTGCCAGTTCCATGCAAAGCAGATCCATCAGCCAGCTCAAGCTCTCCAAACAATCCCTTTGTCCTGGCCCTTCTCGGTCTGGGGGCTCGATATCCTCGGCCCTTTCCCCCGTGCTGTCGGGGGCTTTGAGTACTTGTACGTTGCAATCGACAAGTTCACAAAGTGGCCAGAAGTGGAGCCGGTGAGAAAGGTGACAGCACAGTCAGCAGTCAGGTTCTTCAGGTCGATTGTTTGCCGTTTCGGGATCCCTAACAGGATCATCACCGACAACGGTACGCAATTCACTAGTCGCACCTTCATGCAGTACGTCCAAGACCTTGGCGCCAAGGTCTGTTTCGCTTCTGTTGCTCACCCGAGGAGCAATGGTCAAGCGGAGAGGGCGAATGCTGAAGTGCTGCGCGGACTCAGGACGAGGACCTTTGACAGGCTGCGCAAGTGCGGAAGAAATTGGATAGAGGAGCTACCGGCGGCTCTTTGGTCAATCAGAACGACACCAAGTCGAGCCACCGGACAGACACCCTTTGCTCTAGTCTATGGAGCAGAGGCAGTTCTCCCCACGGAACTCGTATACGGATCTCCTCGAGTGCTCGCTTACGATGAGCTCGATCAAGAGCAACTGCGGCAAGATGACGCATTGCTCCTCGAGGAGGGACGTCTCCAGGCTGCTGTACGAGCTGCTCGATACCAGCAAGCTTTGCGTCGCTACCATAGCCGCAAAGTCAAGGCCAGGAGTCTCGAGGAAGGCGACCTTGTTCTTCGGCGTGTTCAGTCCGCCAAGAATTCCAACAAGTTGACGCCGAAGTGGGAAGGCCCTTATCGGGTGAGACAAGTCACGAGGCCCGGCGCTGTCCGCCTCGAGACCGAAGAAGGCTTACCGGTGAGCAACTCCTGGAACATAGAGCATCTTCGCAAGTTTCACCCATAAGGCGCGGTTGCCGTGATCCGCTCCGGCAACCACCTTTTGTACAAGCTTTGCCGCTGTTGCATGTAACCCTTTGTACAAAGCCGGGCGCAGACCCCGTGCATCAGTAAAGATTTGGTGTTTTGCGCTATTTGCCTTTTGCATGCTTTTCTCTGCTATCTGCATGAGTTATCTGGCATCTTGTGCGGCACACTAAACCTAACCGGTAAGCATTAGCACGCCGAAAGGCCATATACTTGTTTCCCTCTCCCTTTTTCTTTCCTCTTAAGCAGAAGGAACGTTCCTCGCGCACAAGTTTGCCGGGGGGAAGGAGGTGGAGGAGGAATCAAGTGCTGTTCAAGAAAGAGAAGTCTTACCGGAAAGCAAGCAATATAAGCAAGCAACATATGAAAGATAAGTTGTTAGAATTTGATCAGTTCAAATTTTAAATTTTAGTTGTCTTCCTTGAACAATCACACTTTGTATGGAAAACCTGTGCGCGGAGGAACCTACCCGTAGCTTGCCGCACCCTTATCTTGTTTTCGAGTTCGCTCAACGATTTAAGTGAGCTGCGACAAGTGTCGCGCCCTTGCTTCGTTTCCGAGTACGCTCAGCAAGCTAAGTGCGTTGCGACTAGCTGCGGCAAGGTTGCTTGCCGGTGAAGACCTTGGCCAGCAGGCTGCTCAGAGTCCAGCACTCAGCGCTCGCGGCAAAGGCCCCTTGCCGGCAAGCTCCCCGGGATTGTAGGGTGAAAAACATACAAAGTCAAAGATTAAGACAAGGAAGATAACATTGCACTGATTGATCAAAATAAGATGAATATCTTACAAAGGATAACTTGTCGCAATGGACAAATGAGTTCATAACATAATGTGCAGCAGCAAAAAAAAGAGATAAAGATAACGGTGCCCTAATCTACGCGGTCGCCCTCCTTCCTGCCGAGCTTAGCCTCCTTGGCGATGATGTGGGCGACCTGCTCCTTCAGGGCCTCCGTGTCTGCATCAGCCGGCAAGCTGCGAAGAACGTTGGTGAGATTGATCCCCGGGTTGCGGTACACGATCTTCGTCAGCACCCGCTCCAAAGTTCCCGCGCAGAGCAGGCGCGACTCCTCGGCCAGCTGCGCGGGGATTTGGTTCCGGAGACCTGCCAGGGCCGGCGCGATCCCTCTGAAGAAGAGGCTGAGCTTGGCGCTGTGCGGGAGGTCCGGGTTCGGCGAGTAGATGAGATGTTCAACCTTCAGCGCCAGCAGCTCCTGGTCAATGTTGGACGCAGAAGAAACCAAGTCTTCGGTCCATACGTCAATGGTCTGGCGGAAGAGCTCGGATGCTTTGTTGACGCTGTCCACCAGGGTCCGCTCCTTGCGGAGTTCCTCCTTCAGCTTGGTCTCCTGAGCCCGGGCAGCGTCGAGCGAATCCTTCAGAGTAGTGACCTTCAGCTCCAGGTCCTCGATGGAGTCCTTGGCGGCCTTCAACTCGTCGCCCCTCTTGGAAAGGCTCACCTGGAGCTCTGAATTCGTGTGGGCGTCTTTCTCACGCTCCGTGATGAGCGCGGCAACCTTCTCCGCGCTCACCTTCAGCGCCTTCTCCAGCTGCACAACCTTGGCGGAGAGCTCCTTCTTGGCGTCTTCCGCGGCAACCGCGACGGCTTTCACCTCCTTCAATTCTCCGCCAAGGGCCGCCTCGCGAGCGGCAAGGTCCTCCTCATGGGAGTCGAGCTCGACCTTCCGCTGCGCGAGCTCTCCTTCTCGCCGGGACAGCTCCACCCTGGCGAGCCGCTGCTGTTCCTCAGCTTCGGCCTTCTCCAGCACCCATTCTTGGTACTCGCCGGCGAGACGCTCGCGCTCCTCCGCCACCTCGCGGAGGGCCGCCTGGTTGGCGGCGCTGAGCTCTGCTGCGCGCTTCTCCATCTCCGCGGCGGCCTTGGCGGCGAGGGCCTCCCGGGAGGCGAGCTTCGCCTGCCTGGCCCGGTAAAGGGCCAAGAGCTGGTGGAGCAGCTTCTCCTCCTCGGGCCCCTCGCTCCCGCCGGGCGCCTCGACGATCTTCAGACCTGCGGAGGCGAGGACTTCTCCGTCGAACGCCTCGCCCTCCGCGGGAGCTCGCGATGAAGACCCCCAAGGCATCTGGATGAAGACGCCGTTGGGGGCCTCAAGGTAATAGCCCTGCTCCTTGCTGGCGGAGGAGTCAGCGGCCGGTGCAGCATCTGATGCGCCCGCCACCTCCGGGTCGGCGGTGCGGCCGCCGTCCCCCTCCCCGGCCGCTGCGTCCGCAGCCGGAGCGGTCTCCTGCGCGGCCGGCTCGGTGGCCTCGGCCATCTCCTCGACGACAGGGACGTCGCCGCCGCCGCCCTGCGCGCCCTCCACGTCCTCGATGTTGATGACCTCAGTCTCCATCGGCTCGGGAGGAGGAGGATCTAAAAAGAAAAAAGAAGAAAAAGAAGTTCAAGATTCAAGCAAATATCCAAAAAGAGGCAAGGCCAAGAAGGCAAACTACAGAACATACCTTGGCGGACGTCCTCAGCGGCGGGCTCCCTCGCCGGGGAGCTCGGCCTTGGCGGAGTGGCCGCCCTCGTCGGGCTGCTCGCCCTTGTCGGGGTACTCTGCCTTGGCGGAGTACCCACCCTTGGCGGAGCACTCTCCCTTGCCGGAGAGTTCTGCCTTGGCGGGGACGGCGGGGCCTGCGGCTCCTCGACGACGGCCTCCGGGCGCTCTTCCCGCTGTGGCTCCACCTCTGCACAAATCAAGATAAGAAACGTCAAGATGATGAATGAAGACGAAATCCTCAGGCGTACCCCGACAAGCGAAAGAATAAACCCCAGACTTACGCTGGGGGCTGCGCTGCGGGCTGCGCTGGGGGCTGCTCCTCGGAGCAGCGCTCGGGTCCGGCAGGCTCGGCTCCGGCACACCTCCTATTGCCGCGGCGGCTGAGTCTTCCGCGGCCTCGACTACAGGCGCCTTGGCCTTCTTCGCCGCGCGCTGAGTCAAGGTCCTGAAATCAAAGCAATGAACAGAGTCAGCATCAACAAAAACCAAGACAAAAATCGAGAAGGTGTAAGGTCCTGGATCCTTACTCCTGGTCCTCCTCGTCGTCCTCGCTCAGGGCGGAGAAGTCGTACTCCACCGTGGGCGCGTCGGCGCGAGGAGCGGAAGACGAAGACTCCCTCGCGCGCTTGGTGTTCACCGGGGCTGGGGGCTGCGAAGACCCAGCCCCTGTGGTAGCCGGCGCCCGAGGAGCGGGCGGAGCCGCTGCTCCGCTCCGAGAAGACCCCTGTCGGCTCGGCGCCGGCCTGCGAGGCGCCTCCGTCGTGGCCCGCGCGCGGGCCGCCTCTGCTGCGGCTGGTACGCCGGTCGCCCTTGGCGCGGCTTGGCTCCCCCGGGGAGCTGCCCGGCGAGCTGGTTGTTGCCGGGGCGCCTGCGCCCTCTCCCCCGTCGCCGTCTTGCGGAGACGCTTCGGCGGAGACTACCTTGGGCTTGCCGGGGGCGGAGAGCTCTCCGACGAGGAGAGGTCGTCGGCGTAGAGCTCCGTGGATCCGCCGGAGTCCTCGGCCTCCTCCTCCTCCTCCTCTTCCCCGGCCGGCTCACTGGGCCCAGCGTCCTGTGCTGCGGCCCCCTTTCCCTTGGCGCCTCCGCCCCTCGCGGCGCCTCTGCTCCCTCCGGCGGCACCCTCCATTGCCGCGGCCTCGGCCACGATTCCGTGGATCCCGGAGTGCCTCAGAGAGGGGACTCCGGCAAGCGCGTCGGGAGGGAGCTGCAGCAATCTGCGGATCTCCGCCTCCTCAGCCTGGCTGGTCGCATCCGCAACCTCCGCCTCTTCAGGCGTGTATCCAAAAATTCCTGCCGCCGCGGCTGCGGCGGCCTCTTCAGCCCGAGAAGCCATGTAGGCAATCTCCTGGTCGGTGGTGTCCCGCGTATGCTCCTTGAGGTCGTTCTTGTTCTTCGCCACCTCCGCGAGGTTGTCGTAGAAGTTGAGGACGTCGATGGGCTTGGGCGCGATCCACGTGCGGTCCACGCCGTGCGAGTCGCACATGGGCATCATGGTGAGGATGCGGTCCCGGACGATGTTGTTGCAGAGCGGCACCACTTCCCGGGGAGGTCTGAACCACTCAGGGTGTGCCGGGTCGTACTTGAAGAGTTCCCGGACCATCCCCTTCAGCTCCAGCGTGGTGAAATTGAAGTTGAGCCCGGGGCGCAGCCGCATTATATCCGCCGGGCCGCCGTACTCCCAGGCCGGCCTCTTCCTGTCTTGGAGAGGGGCGATGCGGCGGCGGAGGAAGTCTGCGCCCACCTCTGCAACGGACAGTTTCGCCATCCGAAGACGAAGAATCCGGACGAGGGCGATGTCGAGCTTGATGTCGTCCGAATCTAGCTCACTCCAGTCCCTGCCGCGCACGATGGGCGTTGTGCGCGGCGCGGTGAAAGCTTGCGGCTGGTCTTCGACGATCCAGCACCACTCCGCTCGCCATTCCTCCCACTTGCCGCGGAGCTCCCCCGGCAAGTACGCTCCCTTTTTATTCAGACGGAAAACCCAAGAAATTCCTCCGAAGAGGGGGGCATCGGCCTCGGCTCTAGGAGTGAAGAAGTGCCTAAAAAGCGCTACGTTTGGGTGTACTCCTATGAAGTTTTCGCACATGTGTCCGAAAACCGCCATGGTGAGGATGGCGTTGGGGGTGAAGTCAAGCAGATGGAGGCCGTATGTGTTCATAATGTCGCAAAAGAAATTCGAGAAAGGAGGACACAGACCACAGTGAAAGAAGGCTGCAAAGAAGTAATACCCGCCGGGATAGCTGTCCTTGGCGGCGGCCGGATATGCTAGGGTGCGGGGGTGCGCCTTGGTTTCCTTGGCCCAGAACAAGTAGTACTTGTTCCAGAGCTCCCGCACGCCAAGCTTCGGCGGAAAGACGAGGTGCTGCTTCCGGTACGCGGCGAGCTTCGCCGCTTGCTCCGACTTCTCCCTCTTGGACTTCTCCGCCTTCGCCTTGTCGGTCTTCGGGGCCATGGCGGACGCGGCGGAAGGAGGGGGACGAAGAGCTCGGCGGCGGCGGAGGTGTGGAGGCAGAGCGCAAGAGAGATCTCTGGAGGAAGGAGACGATGCAATGAAAGCGCAAGGGGGGGAACCGCGCCCGCTTCCTCTGCTTTTATGGGGGAGTGGGGGGCGTTTCGCCCTTTCCATTAAGAGATCGTGGGCACGTCCCATCCCACGACGCCGCGATCGACGCGTGCCGTTACGGTGGGGTGCGGCGGATACGGAAGTGGATTCGGCGCGCCGCGGGCCGCGGGTGCCCGTGCACTGTTTTGGGCCTGGCCCAACAACGCTCGGCACCGTGTGTGGCCCAGGCCCGGGGGCTCCTGTCGGTGTACTAAGGTAGGGGTACCTCAGTACCCCAACTTGTGCACGGGCAGTTGCAGCTTCCCGCGTGCTCGCCGGAGACCTTCCTGCTCCTTATTAAACCATTCAAAAACAAAGTATACAAGAAAGAAGATCGAGACCCCGGCAAGAGGAGCTTGCCGGGAAGGCCGTACCAGGTTCAAGATTACCTCACTAGCACAAGGCCCTGGCAGGAGGAGCTTGCCAGGAAGACTAGAAGATTCCATCATAGAAGACCCGGCAAGGGCCCGGGGAGCGGCAAGCTCCCGGGCCCGGCAAGATCAAGGCCCCGGCAAGGTGCTTGCCGGGAAGGCTGCGCCGTGTGCCCGCGCTCCAGCTCATCGGCCCACGCGTCGCCCTGGGGCCTATCCAGGGACGCGTGGCGGATGGCTGTGCAGCCTAGGGGGACACGGTGGCACTCCACGGTGGTGGATCCATCGCCGTGGCGAACGGAGACGCAAGGGCGGGAGCTTTTGGGGTCGACGGCGACGGGCATTGAATGCCCTTGTCCCCCACTGTTAAAGTAGGTATAGACCACTGTTCTGTACTGTAGCTCCACTGTTCCCGCACTGTTACAACTACCACCTTTTTTACATTTTTACCCTTTTCTCCTACGTTGACACCTGTCGGTGACCCCTTGCACTATAAAAGGAGGCCCATGCACAACGTGGAGGGGGTTCGGAACCTAGATCACTCTCACGCTCGGTGTAGCTGCTTCTTCAAGCTCCCGAGCGCTCAAACTCAATACACAACTAAGCAGGAGTAGGGTTTTACGCGTCTACCGCGGCCCGAACCTGGGTAAAACTGCCCGCGTGCTCGCTACGATCTGCTCTTTGTGCTCTCTCCGCCCTCGTACCGCACAGACAAGGGGCTCCGGTCCCATAGGTGTTCGTGGCGGACAGTTTCCCCCGACACCAGGGCACCATTGATTGCCGGCAAAACGTTGAAATACTTTATTTTTTAATTCCTGTAAATCCAAAACTCGCCTGAAATTCATGAAACTTGGCATGCATTCATGGAGCGGCATCAACATGCTGTGGTAAAAAAATTGTCCCATTTGGGCATGTTTGGGTATATGCTTCTCTCAAACCAGAGCTTCTCATAACAAGCATGATTGTTTCGGTAGGGAACGTCCCACCTTTGGGGACGAAATGATATTCATTGCCTCTTATTGCTTTCAAAAAACTTCTCGTGTTAACATAGAACAACAGGAGTGTTGTGTCAATTTTTTGATTTTTCGGGGTTCATTTGGACATTTTTATGCATTAACTGAGTTTTCAACACATTTATGTGCATAATTCAAATTTGAACTACATGCACATGCTCCAGTGCATATAAATTGGTTGAAAAATCAAATATGTCTCCATGGGTGCATGCTTAGGTCCCATGCAAGAAATGGGAATGAATTTCAAACACCAGGGCACCATTGATTGCCGGCAAAACGTTGAGATACTTTTTTTAACTCTAGTAAATCCAAAACTTGTCTGAAATTCAAGAAACTTGGCATGCTATCATGGAGCGGCATCAACATGCCGTGGTATTTTTTTTCCATTTGGTCAGGTCTGGGTATATGCTTCTCACAAACCAGAGGTTCTCACAACAAGCATGATGGTTTCGGTAGGGAACGTCCCACCTTTGGGGACGAAACGACATCCATTGCCTCTTATTGATTTCAAATGATTTCTAGTGTCAACATGGAACAACAGGAGTGTTATGTCAATTTTCGTGATTTTCCGGGGTTCGTTTGGACATTTTTATGCATTAACTTAGCTTTCAATGCATTTATGTGCATAATTCAAATTTGAACTACATGCACATGCTCCTGTGCATATAAATTTGTTGACAATCAAATATTTCTCCTTAGGTGCATGCTTAGGTCCCATGCAAGAAATGGGAATGAATTTCAAACACTAGGGCACCGTTGATTGCCGGAAAAACGTTGAGATAGTTTATTTTTTAATTCTAGTTATTCCAAAACTTGTCTGAAATTCATGAAACTTGGCATACTATCATGGAGCTGCATCAATATGTTGTGGTAAATTTTTTGTCCCATTTGGAGCAGGTTTGGGTATATGCTTCTCACAAACCAGAGCTTCTCAGAACAAGCATGATGGGTTCGGTAGGGAATGTCCTACCTTTGGGGACGAAATGATATCCATTGCCTCTTATTGCTTTCAAATTTTTTCTCGTATCAATATAGAACAACAGGAGTGTTGTGTCAATTTTTGTGATTTTACGTGGTTCGTCTGGACATTTTGTGCCTTAACTGAGTTTTCAATGCATTTATATGCATAATTAAAATCTCAACTACATGCACATGCTCTAGTGCATATAAATTGGTTGAAAAATCAAATATGTGTCCTTGGGTGTATACATAGGTCCCATGCAAGAAATGGGAATGAATTTCAAACACCAGGGCACCGTTGATTGCCGGCAAAACATTGACATACTTTATTTTTAAATTCTAGTAAATCCAAAACTCGTCTGAAATTAATGAAACTTGACATGCTATCAATGAGCGGCATCAGCATGTCATGGTAAAATTTTTGTCCCATTTGGGCAGGTTTGAGTATATGCTTCTCACAAACTAGAGCTTCTCACAAGCATGATGGTTTCAGTAGGGAACGTTCCAGCTTTGGGGACGAAACGATATCCATTGCCTCTTATTGCTTTCAAAAAATTCTCGTGTCAACATAGAACAACAGTAGTGTTGTGTCGATTTTGTGATTATTTTGGGTTCATTTAGACATTTTTATGCATTAACTGAGTTTTCAATGCATTTATGTGGATAATTCAAATTTGAACTACATGCACATGATCGTGTACATATAAATTGGTTTAAAATCAAATATGTGTCCCTGCGTGCATGCTTAGGTCCCATGCAAGAAATGGGAATGAATTTCAAACACCAGGGCACCATTGATTGCCGGCAAAACGTTGAGATACTTTATTTTTTATTATAGTAAATCCAAACCTCGTCTGAAATTCATGAAACTAGGCATGCTACCATGGAGCGGCAACAACATGCCATGGTAAAAGTTTTGTTCCATTTGGCAGGTTTGGGTATATGCTTCTCACAAAGCAGAGCTTCTCACAAAAAGCATGATTGTTTCGGTACGGAATGTCCCACCTTTGGGGACGAAACGACATCCATTGCCTCTTATTGATTTCAAAAAATTTCCCGTGTCAACATGGAACAACATGAGTGTTGTGTCAATTTTTGAGATTTTTTGCGGTTCGTTTGGACATTTTTATGCATTAATTGAGTTTTCAATGCATTTATGTGCATAATTCAAATTTTAACAACATGCACAAGCTCCTGTGCATTTAATTTGGTAGAAAAATCAAATATGTGTCCTTGGGTGCATGCTAAGTTCCCATGCAAGAAATGGGAATGAATTTCAAACACCAGGGCACCGTTGATTGCTGGCAAAACGTTGAGATACTTTATTTTTTAATTCTAGTAAATCGAAAACTCATGTGCAATTCATGAAAATTTGTATGCTTTCATGGAGCGGCATCAACATGATGTGGTAAATGTTTTGTCCCATTTGGGCAGGTTTGGGTATATGCTTCTCTCAAACCAGAGCTTCTCACAACAGGCATGATTGTTTCAGTAGGGAATGTCCCACCTTTGGGGACGAAACAATATTCATTGCCTCTTATTCCTTTCAAAAAATTTCTTGTGTCTACATAGAACAACAGGAGTGTTGTGTCAATTTTTGTGATTTTCCGGGGTTCGTATGGACATTTTGTGCCTTAACTGAGTTTTCAATGCATTTATATGCATAATTAAAATTTCAACTACATGCAGATGCTCCAGTGCATATAAATTGGTTGAAAAATCAAATATGTGTCCTTGGGTGCATACTTAGGTCCCATGCAAGAAATGGGAATGAATTTCAAAACCAGGGCAACATTTATTGCCGGGAAACGTTGAGATACTTTATTTTTTAATTCTAGTAAATCCTTAACTAGCCTGAAAATCATGAAACTTGACATGCTATCATGGAGCGGCATCAACATTCCGTGGTAAAAATTTTGTCCCATTTGGGCAGGTTTGCGTATATGCTTCTCACATACTAGAGCTTCTCACAAGCATGATAGTTTCGGTAGGGAACGTCCCACCTTCGGGGACGAAACGATATCCATTGCCTCTTATTGCTTTCAAAAAAAATTCTCGCGTCAACATAGAACAACAGAAGTGTCGTGTCAATTTTTGCGAATTTTTTTGGGTTTGTTCTGACATTTTTGTTCATTAACAGAGTTTTCAATGCATTTATGTGGATCATTCAAATTTGAACTACATGCACATGCTCCTGTGCATATAAATTGGTTGAATATCAAATATGTGTCCCGGGGTGCATGCTTAGGTCCCATGCAAGAAATGGGAATGAATTTCAAACACCAGGGCAGCATTTATTGCCGGGAAACGTTGAGATACTTCATTTTTTAATTCTAGTAAATCCAAAACTCGCCTGTAAATCATGAAACTTGACATGCTGTCATGGAGCGGCATCAACATGATATGGTAAATTTATTGTCCCATTTGGTCAGGTTTGGGTATATGCTTCTCTCAAACCAGAGCTTCTCACAACAAGCATGATGGTTTCGGTAGGGAACGTACCACCTTTGGGGACGGAACGATATTCATTGCCTCTTATTGCTTTCAAAAAAAGTCTCGTGTCAAGATAGAACAACATGAGTGTTGTGTTAATTTTTTTTGATTTTTCGGGGTTCGTTTGGACATTTTTATGCATTAACTGAGTTTTCAACACATTTATGTGCATAATTCAAATTTGAACTACATGCACATACTCTAGTGCA
Organism: Secale cereale; assembly: GCA_902687465.1. Classification (NCBI taxonomy): domain Eukaryota; kingdom Viridiplantae; phylum Streptophyta; class Magnoliopsida; order Poales; family Poaceae; genus Secale; species Secale cereale. The sequence goes on along the minus strand of LR738711.1, from coordinate 326,720,872 downwards.
TATAAATTGGTTGAAAAAAAATCAAATATGTGTCCATGGGTGCATGCTTAGGTCCTATGCAAGAAATGGGAATGAATTTCAAACACGAGGGCACCATTGATTGCCGGCAAAACGTTGAGATACTTTCTTTTAAACTCTAGTAAATCCAAAACTCGTCTGAAATTCATGAAACTTGGCATGCTATCATGGAGCGGCATCAACATGCCGTGGTGAAAATTTTGTTCCGTTTGGGAAGATTTGGGTATATGCTTCTCACAAAGCAGAGCTTCTCACAACAAGAATGATGGTTTCGGTAGGGAACGTCCCACCTTTGGGGTCGATACGATATCCATTGCCTCTAACTGATTTCAAAAAATTTCTCGTGTCAACATGGAACAACAGGAGTGTTGTGTCAATTTTTGTGATTTTTCGGGATTCGTTTGGACATTTTATGCATTAACTGAGTTTTCAATGCATTTATGTGCATAATTCAAATTTGAACTACATGCACATGCTCCTGTGCATATAAATTGGTAGAAAAATCAAATATGTGTCCTTGGGTGCATGCTTAGTTCCCATGCAAGAAATGGGAATGAATTTCAAACACCAGGGCACCGTTGATTGCCCGCAAAACATTGAGATACTTTATTTCTTAATTCTAGTAAATCCAAAACTCGTGTGCAATTCGTGAAACTTGGTATGCTTTCATGGAGCGGCATCAACATGTTGTGGTAAAAGTTTTGTCCCATTTGGGCAGGTTTGGGTATATGCTTCTCACAAACCAGAGCTTCTCACAACAAGCATGATGGTTTCGGTAGGGAATGTCCCACCTTTGGGGATAAAACGATATTCATTGCCTCTTATTGATTTCAAAAAAATTATCGTGTCAACATAGAACAACAGGAGTGTTGTGTCAATTTTTGTGGGGTTCGTTCGGATATGGTTATGCATTAACTGAGTTTTCACCGAATTTATGTGCATAATTCAAATTTCAACTACATGAACATACTCCAGTGCATATAAATTCGTTGAAAAATCAAATATTTGTCTATGGCTGCATGCTTAGGTCCCATGCAAGAAATGGGAATGAATTTCAAACACCAGGGCACCGTTGATTGCCGAAAAAACGTTGAGATACTTTATTTTTAAATTCTAGTAAATCCAAAACTCGTCTGAAACTCATGAAACTTGACATGCTATCATGGAGCGGCATCAACATGCCGTGGTAAAAAAATTGTCCCATTTGGGCAGGTTTGCGTATATGCTTCTCACAAACTAGAGCTTCTCACAAGCATGATGGTTTCGGTACGGAATGTCCCACCTTTTGGGACAAAACGATATCCATTGCCTCTTATTGCTTCCAAAAAAAGTTTTCATGTCAACATAGAACAACAGTAGTGTTGTGTCAATTTTTGTGATTTTTTTGGGTTTGTTTGGAAATGTTTATCCATTAACTGAATTTTCAAAGAATTTATGCGGACAATTCAAATTTGAACTACATGGACATGCTCCTGTGCATATAAATTGGTTGAAAATCAAATATGTGTCCATGGCTGCATGCTTAGGTCCCATGCAAGAAATGGGAATGAATTTCAAACACGAGGGCACTGTTGATTGACGGCAAAATGTTGAGATACTTTATTTTTAAACTCTAGTAAATCCAAAACTCATATGAAATTCATGAAACATGGCATGCTATCATGGAGCAGCATCAACATGCCGTGGTATAATTTTTGTCCCATTTGAGCAGGTTTAGGTATATGCTTCTCACAAACCAGAGCTTCTCACAACAAGGATGATGGTTTCGGTAGGGAACGTCCCACCTTTTAGGACGAACCGATATCCATTGCCTCTTATTTCTTTCAAAAAAATTCTCGTGTCAACTTAGAATAACAGGAGTGTTGTGTCAATTTTTGTGACTTTTTGGTGTTCGTTTGGACATTTTTATGCATTAACTGAGTTTTCAATTTATTTATGTGCATAATTCAAATTTGAACTACATGCACATGCTCCCGTGCATATAAATTGGTTGAAAAAACAAATATGTGTCATGGGGTGCATGCCTAGGTCCCATGCAAGAAACGGGAATGAATTTCAAACACAAGGGCACCGTTGATTGCCGACAAAACATTGATATACTTGATTTTTTATTTCTATTAAATCCAAAACACATTTGAAATTCATTATACTTGGCATGCTTTCATGGAGCGGCATCAATATGCTGTGGTAAATTTTTTGTCCCATTTGGGCAGGTTGGGGTATATGCTTCTCACAAACCACAGTTTCTCACAACAAGCATAATGGTTTCGGTAGGGAACGTTCCACCTTTGAGGACGAAACGATATCCATTGCCACTTACTGATTTCAAAAAAAATTCTCGTGTCAACATGGAACAACAGGAGTGTTGTGTCAATTTTTGTGATTTTTCGGGGTTCGTTTGGACAATTTATGCATTAACTGAGTTTTCAATGCATATATGTGCATAATTCAAATTTCAACTACATGCACATGCTCCTGTGCATATAAATTGGTAGAAAAATAAAATATGTGTCCATGGGTGCCTGCATAGTTCCCATGCAAGAAATGGGAATGAATTTCAAACACCAGGGCACTGTTGATTGCCGGCAAAACGTTGAGATACTTTATTTTTTAATTCTAGTAAATTCAAAACTCATGTGCTATTCATGAAACTTTGTATGCTTTCATGGAGCGGCATCAACATGTCGTGGTGAATTTTTTGTCCGATTTGGGAATGTTTGGGTATATGCTTCTCACAAACCAGAGCTTCTCACAACAAGCATGATGGTTTCGGTAGGGAACGTCCCACCTTTGGGGACGAAACGATATTCATTGCCTCTTATTGCTTTCAAAAAATTTCTCGTGTGAACATAGAACAACATGAGTGTTGTGTCATTTTTTTTTGATTTTATGGGGTTCGTCTGGATATTTTGTACCTTAACTGAGTTTTCAATGCATTTATATGCATAATTAAAATTTCAACTACATGCACATGGTCGAGTGCATATAAATTGGTTAAAAAATCAAATATCTGTCCTTGGGTGCATACTTACGTACCATGCAATAAATGGGAATGAATTTCAAACATCAGGGCACCGTTGATTGCCGGGAAAACGTTGAGATACTTTATTTTTAAATTCTAGTAAATCCAAAACTCGTCTGAAACTCATGAAACTTGACATGCTATCATGGAGCGGCATCAACATGCTGTGGTAAAAAATTTGTCCCATTTGGGCAGGTTTGCGTATATGCTTCTCACAAACTAGTGCTTCTCACAAGCATGATGGTTTCGGTAGGGAACGTCCCACCTTTGGGGACGAAACGATATCCATTGCCTCTTATTGCTTTCAAAAAAAGTTCTCGTGTCAATATAGAACAACAGTAGTGTTGTGTCAATTTTTGTGATTATTTTGGGTTTGTTTGGAAACTTTTATGCATTAACTGAATTTTCAAAGCATTTATGTGGATAATTCAAATTTGAACTACATGGACATGCTCATGTGCGTATAAATTGGTTGAAAATCAAATATGTGTCCGTGGGTGCATGCTTTGGTCCCATGTAAGAAATGGGAATGAATTTCAAACACCAGGAAAACATTGATTGCCGGCAAAATGTTGAGATACTTTATTTTTTAATTCTAGTAAAGCCAAAACTCGCCTGAAATGCATGAAACTTGACATGCTTTCATGGAGCGGCATCAACATGCTGTGGTAAAATTTTTGTCCCATTTGGGCAGGTTTGGGTATATGCTTCTCTCAAACCAGAGCTTCTCACAACAAGCATGATAGTTTCGGTAGGGAACGTCCCACCTTTGGGGACGAAATGATATTCATTGCCTCTTATTGCTTTCAAAAAAATTCTCGTGTCAAGATAGAAGAACAGGAGTGTTGTGTTAATTTTTTTGATTTTTCGGGGTTCGTTTGGCATTTTTATGCATTAACTGAGTTTTCAACACATTTATGTGCATAATTCAAATTTGAACTACATGCACATACTCTAGTGCATATAAATTGGTTGAATAAATCAAATATGTGTCCATGGGTGCATGCTTAGGTCCCATGCAAGAAATGGGAATGAATTTCAAACACGAGGGCACCATTGATTGCCGGCAAAACGTTGTGATACTTTTTTTAAACTCTAGTAAATCCAAAACTCGTCTGAAATTCATGAAACTTGGCATGCTATCATGGAGCGGCATCAACATGCCGTGGTGAAAATTTTGTTCCGTTTGGGAAGATTTGGGTATATGCTTCTCACAAAGCACAGCTTCTCACAACAAGAATGATGGTTTCGGTAGGGAACGTCCCAACTTTGGGGACGAAACAATATCCATTGCCTCTTATTGATTTCAAAAAATTTCTCGTGTCAACATGGAACAACAGGAGTGTTGTGTCAATTTTTGTGATCTTTAGGGATTCGTTTGGACATTTTATGCATTAACTAAGTTTTCAATGTATATATGTGCATAATTCAAATTTGAACTACATGCACATGCTCCTGTGCATATAAATTGGTAGAAAAATCAAATGTGTGTCCTTGGTGCATGCTTAGTTCCCATGCAAGAAATGGGAATGAATATCAAACACCAGGGCACCGTTGATTGCAGGCAAAACATTGAGATACTTTATTTCTTAATTCTAGTAAATCCAAAACTCGTGTGAAATTCGTTAAACTTGGTATGCTTTCATGGAGCGGCATCAACATGTTGAGGTAAAATTTTTGTCCCATTTGGGCAGGTTTGGGTATATGCTTCTCACAAACCAAAGCTTCTCACGACAAGCATGATGGTTTCGGTAGGGAATGTCTTACCTTTGAGGATAAAACGATATTCATAGCCTCTTATTGCTTTCAAAAAAAAATTCTCGTGTCAACATAGAACAACAGGAGTGTTGTGTCAATTTTTGTGGGGTTCGTTCGGATATTGTTATGCATTAACTGAGTTTTCACCGAATTTATGTGCATAATTCAAATTTCAATTACATTAACATACTCCAGTGCATATAAATTCGTCGAAAAATCAAATATGTGTCCATGGCTGCATGCTTAGGTCCCATGCAAGAAATGGGAATGAATTTCAATCACCAGGGCACCGTTGATTGCCGAAAAAACATTGAGATACTTTATTTTTAAATTCTAGTAAATCCAAAACTGGTCTGAAACTCATAAAACTTGACATGCTATCATGGAGCGGCATCAACATGCCGTGGTAAAATTTTTGTCCCATTTGGGCAGGTTTGCGTATATGCTTCTCACAAACTAGAGCTTCTCACAAGCATGATGGTTTCGGTACGGAACGTCCCACCTTTGGGGACGAAACGATATCCATTGCCTCTTATTGCTTTCAAAAAAAGTTCTCGTGTCAACATAGAACAACAGTAGTGTTGTGTCAATTTTTGTGATTTTTTTGGGTTTGTTTGGAAATGTTTATGCATTAACTGAATTTTCAAAGCATTTATGCGGAAAATTCAAATTTGAACTACATGGACATGCTCATGTGCATATAAATTTGTTGAAAATCAAATATGTGTCCATGGCTGCATGCTTAGGTCCCATGCAAGAAATGGGAATGAATTTCAAACACGAGGGCACCGTTGATTGACGGCAAAATGTTGAGATACTTTATTTTTAAACTCTAGTAAATCCAAAACTCATCTAAAATTCATGAAACATGGCATGCTATCATGGAGCAGCATCAACATGCCGTGGTATAATTTTTATCCCATTTGGGCAGGTTTGGGTATATGCTTTTCACAAACCAGAGCTTCTCACAACAAGGATGATGGTTTCGGTAGGGAACGTCCCACCTTTGAGGACGAACCGATATCCATTGCCTCTTATTTCTTTCAAAAAAAATTCTCGTGTCAACTTAGAATAACAGGAGTGTTGTGTCAATTTTTGTGACTTTTTGGTGCTCGTTTGGACATTTTTATGCATTAACTGAGTTTTCAATTTATTTATGTGCATAATTCAAATTTGAACTACATGCACATGCTCCCGTGCATATAAATTGGTTGAAAAAATAAATATGTGTCATGGGGTGCATGCCTAGGTCCCATGCAAGAAATGGGAATGAATTTCAAACACCAGGGCACCGTTGATTGCCGGCAAAACATTGAGATACTTTATTTTTTATTTCTAGTAAATCCAAAACACGTCTGAAATTCATTATACTTGGCATGCTTTCATGGAGCGGCATCAACATGCTGTGGTAAAAGTTTTGTCCCATTTGGGCAGGTTGGGGTATATGCTTCTCACAAACCACAGCTTCTCACAACAAGCATGATGGTTTCGGTAGGGAACGTCCCACCTTTGGGTACGAAACGATATCCATTGCCACTTACTGATTTCAAAAAAATTCTCGTGTCAACATGGAACAACAGGCGTGTTGTGTCAATTTTTGTGATTTTTCGGGGTTCGTTTGGACAATTTTATGCATTAACTGAGTTTTCAATGCGTTTATGTGCATAATTCAAATTTCAACTACATGCACATGCTCCTGTGCATATAAATTGGTAGAAAAATAAAATATGTGTCCATGGGTGCCTGCATAGTTCCCATGCAAGAAATGGGAATGAATTTCAAACACCAGGGCACTGTTGATTGCCGGCAAAACGTTGAGATACTTTATTTTTTAATTCTAGTAAATTCAAAACTCATGTGCAGTTCATGAAACTTTGTATGCTTTCATGGAGCGGCATCAACATGTCGTGGTAAATTTTTTGTCCCATTTGGGCAGGTTTGGGTATATGCTTCTCACAAACCAGAGCTTCTCACAACAAGCATGATAGTTTCGGTAAGGAACGTCCCACCTTTGGGGACGAAACGATATTCATTGCCTCTTATTGCTTTCAAAAAATTTCTCGTGTCAACATAGAACAACATGAGTGTTGTGTCAATTTTTTTGATTTTATGGGGTTCGTCTGGATATTTTGTACCTTAACTGAGTTTTCAATGCATTTATATGCATAATTAAAATTTCAACTACACGCACATGCTCCAGTGCATATAAATTGGTTGAAAAATGAAATATGTGTCCTTGGGTGCATACTTACGTACCATGCAAGAAATGGGAATGAATTTCAAACACCAGGGCACCGTTGATTGCCGGGAAAACGTTGAGATACTTTATTTTTAAATTCTAGTAAATCCAAAACTCGTCTGAAACTCGTGAAACTTGACATGCTATCATGGAGCGGCATCAACATGCTGTGGTAAAAAATTTGTCCCATTTGGTCAGGTTTGCGTATATGCTTCTCACAAACTAGAGCTTCTCACAAGCATGACGGTTTCGGTAGGGAATGCCCCATCTTTGGGGATGAAACGATATCCATTGCCTCTTATTGCTTTCAAAAAAAGTTCTCGTGTCAACATAGAACAACAGTAGTGTTGTGTCAATTTTTGTGATTATTTTGGGATTGTTTGGAAATTTTTATGCATTAACCGAATTTTCGAAGCATTTATGTGGATAATTCAAATTTGAACTACATGGACATGCTCATGTGCATATAAATTGGTTGAAAATCAAATATGTGTCCCTGGGTGCATGCTTAGGTCCCATGTAAGAAATGGGAATGAATTTCAAACACGAGGGCAGCATTGATTGCCGGCAAAATGTTGAGATACTTTATTTTTTAATTCTAGTAAATCCAAAACTCGCCTGAAATTCATGAAACTTGACATGCTTTCATGGAGCGGCATCAACATGCTGTGGTAAATTTTTTGTCCCATTTGGGCAGGTTTGTGTATATGCTTCTCTCAAACCAGAGCTTCTCACAACAAGCATGATAGTTTCGGTAGGGAACGTCCCACCTTTGGGGACGAAATGATATTCATTGCCTCTTATTGCTTTCAAAAAATTTCTCGTGTCAACATAGAACAACAGGAGTGTTGTGTCATTTTTTGTGATTTTTCGGGGTTCGTTTGGTCATTTTTATACATTAACTGAGTTTTCAACACATTTATGGGCATAATTCAAATTTGAACTACATGCACATGCTGTAGTGCATATAAATTGGTTGAAAAATTAAATATGTGTCCATGGGTGCATGCTTAGGTCCCATGCAAGAAATGGGAATGCATTTGAAACACCAGGGCACCATTGATTGCCGGCATAACATTGAGATACTTTTTTTAACCTCTAGTTAATCCAAAACTCGTCTGAAATTCATGAAACTTGGCATGCTATCGTGGAGCGGCATCAACATGCCGTGGTAAATTTTTGGTTCCATTTGGGCAGGTTTGGGTATATGCTTCTCACAAAGTAGAGCTTCTCACAACAAGCATGATGGTTTCGGTAGGGAACGTCCCACCTTTGGGGACGAAACGATATCCATTGCCTCTTATTGATTTCAAAAAATTTCTCGTATCAACATGGAACAACAGGAGTATTGTGTCAATTTTTGAGATTTTTTGGGGTTCGTTTGGACATTTTTATTCATTAACTGAGTTTTCAATGCTTTTATGTGCATAATTCAAATTTGAACTACATGCACATGCTCCTGTGCATATAAATTGGTAGAAAAATCAAATATGTGTCCTCGGGTGCATGCTTAGTTCCCATGCAAGAAATGGGAATGAATTTCAAACACCAAGGCACCGTTGATTGCCGGCAAAACATTGAGATACTTTATTTTTTAATTCTAGTAAATCGAAAACTCGTGTGCAATTCGTGAAACTTGGTATGCTTTCATGGAGCGGCATCAACATGCTATGGTAATGTTTTTGTCCCAATTGGGCAGGTTTGGGTATATGCTTCTCACAAACGAGAGCTTCTCACAACAAGCATGATGGTTTCGGTAGGGAACGTCCCACCTTTGGGGACGAAACGATATTCATTGCCTCTTATTGCTTTCAAAAAAATTCTCGTGTCAACATGGAACAACATGAGTTTTGTGTCAATTTTTGTGATTTTTTGGGTTTCGTTCGGACATTTTTATGCATTAACTGAGTTTTCACCGCATTTATGTGCATAATTCAAATTTCAACTACATGAAGATGCTCAAGTGCATATAAATTTGTTAAAAAATCAAATATGTGTCCATGGGTGCATGCTTAGGTCCCATGCAAGAAATGGGAATGAATTTCAAACACGAGGGCACCGTTGATTGCCGGCAAAATGTTGAGATACTTTATTTTTAAAATCTAGTAAATCCAAAACTCATCTGAAATTCATGAAACATGGCATGCTATCATGGAGCAGCATCAACATGCCGTGGTATAATTTTTGTCCCATTTGGGCAGGTTTGGGTATATGCTTCTCACAAACTAGAGCTTCTCACAACAAGCATGATGGTTTCGGTAGGGAACGTCCCACCTTTGAGGACGAAACCATATCCATTGCCTCTTATTTCTTTCCGAAAAATTCTCGTGTCAACATAGAATAATAGGAGTGTTGTGTCAATTTTTGTGACTTTTTGGTGTTCGTTTGGACATTTTATGCATTAACTGAGTTTTCAATTTATTTATGTGCATAATTCAAATTTGAACTACATGCACATGCTCCCGTGCATATAAATTAGTTGAAAAAACAAATATGTGTCATTGGGTGCATGCCTAGGTCCCATGCAAGAAATGGGAATGAATTTCAAACACCAGGGCACCGTTGATTATCGGCAAAACGTTGAGATACTTTATTTTTTAGTTCTAGTAAATCCAAATCTCGTTTGAAATTCATGATACTTGGCATGCTTTCTTGGAGCGGCATCAACATGCTGTGATAAAAATTTTGTCCCATTTGGGCAGGTTTGGGTATATGCTTCTCACAACAAGCATCATGGTTTCGGTAGGGAACGTCCCACCTTTGCGGACGAGACGATATTCATTTCCTCTTATTGCTTTAAAAAAAGTTCTCGTGTCAACATAGAACAACAGAAGTGTTGTCTCAATTTTTTTTGTTTTTTCGGGTTCGTTTGGACATTTTTGTGCATTAACTAAGTTTTCGTTGCGTTTGTGTGCATAATTCAAATTTTAACTACATGCACATGCTCCAGTGCATATAAATTGGTTGAAAAATCAAATATGTGTCCATGGGTGAATGCTTAGGTCCCATGCAAGAAATGGGAATGAATTTCAAACACTAGGGCACCGTTGATTGCCGGCAAAACGTTGACATACTTTATTTTTAAATTCTAGTAAATCCAAAACTCGTCTCAAATTCATGAAACTTGGCATGCTATCATGGAGCAGCATCAACATGTCGTGGTAATTTTTTTGTCCCATTTAGGGCAGGTTTGGTTATAAGCTTCTCACAAACCAGAGCTTCTCACAACAAGTATGATGGTTTCGGTAGGGAACGTCCCACCTTTGTGTACGAAACTATATCCATTGCCTCTTATTGATTTCAAATTTTCTCTCGTGTCAACATAGAGCAATGATGTCGCTTAAAGCTACGTCGGTATTTCCCAGAGCGGAAGGGATGATGCAGCACATCGGCGGTAGGTATTTCCCTCAGATGTGAAACCAAGGTTATCGAACCAGTAGGAGAACCAAGCAACACAACGTAAACATCACCTGCACACAAATAACAAGTCCTCCCAACCGACGTGTTAAAGGGGTTGTCAATCCCATTCGTGGTACGGTGCCTCAAGATAGTCCAAACAGACATGAGGAATATGTAGAAAATTGATAGATCAAATGCCAAATAAAATAAATAAGAATAAATCGCAGGAACGTATTTTTGTATTTTTGGTTTAATAGATCTGAAAATAAATGCAAGGAAAACGTAGATCGCAAAGGCAAATATATGATAAAGAAGACCCTGGGGCCGTAGGTTTCACTAGTGGCTTCTCTCGAGAAAAATAGCAAACGATGGGTAAACAAATTACTGTTGAGCAATTGATAGAAGTTTAAATAATTATGAAGATATCCAGGCAATGATCATTATATAGGCATCACGTCCAAGATTAGTAGACCGACTCCTGCATGCATCTACTACTATTACTCCACACATCAACCGCTATCCAGCATGCATCTAGTGTATTAAGTTAATAGAAAACGAAGTAATGCAATAAGAATGATGACATGATCTAGACAAGATCTGTTTATCTATGAAGTTAGATAAGGATCGCATCGTTTTATCCTTAGTAGCAACAATGCATACATGTCGGTTCCCTTTCTGTCACTGGGATCAAGCACCGTAAGATGGAACCCACTACAAAGCACTCTTCCTAATGCAAACTTCAATGTTCAGTTCTTGTACACGGTATGCTCCTGCAGTGCAAGTTTCATGAATTCCAAAATCCGAAATTGTATTGCACATTTATTAGCAAAGGGGAAATTGCATATATATATATATATATATATATATATATATATATATATATATATATATATATATATATATATATATATATAACATGCCTATAATATAACATGATCCAATGGAGGGATTGAAAAAATATCACTGGATGTGCCCTGGACAGAAAGAAAAAATGGTTCAGTATATATTGATCCTGCAGTGAGCTGAAATGCTTATTTTTTTCACCGAGGACACATAAATGCATATTTTCACAATATCACTGTTGGATCATTTTATTATATTAGAGTGAGCCTCCCATGTTTATTTCATAATTTTTATAGCTGTGAAACCGTTAAATGTTTAGCAAGCCTTAACTAGTTCTGAGGCAAGCTATGATAGACACTGTTTTACCTATATATACTTCTAAAAGGCTTATTCTGATAATGTTAGGCTTATTTTGCTAACACTTCTGTACCACACGATCGACCTAACTTGGACCGCATAGCAACCCGAGAAAACTGCGTGCTAGTCCAACACTCGCTTTTTACCCCATAGCAACCAACCCCTCTTGCCCACTTTCTCCCCCCCACCAACCCCACTCCTTTCCCTCCCGCAGCCCACCATCACCACCACACCTCCTACGCACCACCTTCCCCCACCCTCTCGGGCGCGCCACCAGCTCCCACCCTCACGACACCCAACTACCCCACCCCTTGACGCAACAGCACCCCGCAACGCCCCGCCCCGGCCACCACAACACGCCACACTCGTCGGACACCTCTCCCCGTCCAGTGCACCTCTGCGATCCACAAATCACCGGCCACCCCCGCCGGAACCCACGAGCAGATGCGCCCCACCGACAGCCACCGAACCACCCAATCCATCGCGCCGCCTCGGCCAGATCTGTCGGGCGCAAAATCCGCACCAGCGAGCGGATGAGACGCCTCCCCCGCACCAGTGCATTCCAATCTGGTCGGGTTGCCCCCGTGTTTTCCGGCCTCGACGGCCACGGCCCGCCCCCGCGACGGCCAGCCTCCCTCCCCACATCGAGCCCCTACCTCGTCGGCTAGTCGTGCAGGCATCCCTACAAGATTCCCAGCTGCCCGACGACATGCAGTACAGTCACGCGAAGCCGTATAGTTCGTCGTGCGGATCCCGTCGTGTACCTCGTCGGTGGTAGCCAACAACCCCCCCAGCAATGGACTGCACTTTCCGATGCAGTGCAAAAAATTAACGCATTGCAGCCCACCTAGAGGGTCTCCCCCCCATGTGGCGCCGCACCGGCGGATCTCTGGCCCCCGACGAGCTGGCCCTCCTTGCCGCGTGCAGTTCCCAGATGCTGAGTGTTTGGTTTGAATTTCTTTTTTCTTCAAAAGATGTGTTGTGCAGTTCCTTGCTGATGTATCTCCAGCGCATTCTTCAAATGGGTGCTACAAGCTTGTGCACTACTTCTTTTATCCATTATGGAGGCAAAACGGGAAGGCAACATTCTTGTTCATAAGTGCACTTGTGAATATGATGTGTTCAAGAGAGAGTTGTGCAGATTTGCATCCTATAAGGGAAATAACACTTCAGATGTGTTCAAGAGAGACTTGTGAACAAATTTTCAATCCGACACAGAAGGGGTAGCATGCAGTTTAACTTGGTTGGTGATAACCCACAAGTATAGGGGATCGCAACAATTTTCGAGGGTAGAGTATTCAACCCAAATTTATAGATTCGACACAAGGGGAGCCAAAGAATACTTGAAGGCATTAGCAGTTGAGTTCTCAATTCAACCACACCTGGAGATTAATTATCTACAGCAAGTGATCAGTAGCAAAGTAGTTTGATAGTTTTGATAGTAGTGACAACAGCAACGGTAATAGTGACAGCGATAGCAGTAATTTGTAGCAAGTGTAACAATGATGATAGCAATAGTAACACAGCAAGATCAATATAGAATAAATTCATAGGCATTGGATCGGTGACTTGTTGGATGATATTCATCATGTGACAGTTATAACCTAGGGCAATACGGCACTAGCTCTAGTTCATCGATGTAATGTAGGCATGTATTCCGTAAATAGTTATATGTGCCTTATTAAAAGAACTTGCATGGCATCTTTTCTCCTACCCTCCCGTGGTAGCAGGGTCAATATTGGAAACTAAGGGATATTATGGCCTCCTTTTAATGGAGAACTGGAACAAAGCATTGACACATAGTAAATACATGAACTACTCAAACTACGGTCATCACCGAGATTGGACCCGGTTGTTGTCACTCCGGGGTGGTCAGATCATAACCGTAGTAGGTGTCTATAACTTGCAAGATTGGATCTAAAACGTGAATTCATAAATGGTTTAGATCTGAGTTCATGGCACCCGGGCCCAAAGTGACAAATATTAAGCATAGCAAAGTCGTAGCAACATCAATCTAAGAACATAGTGGATACTAGGGATCGGGACCTAACAAAACTAACTCGAATACATGATGAATCTCATCCAACTCCTCACCGACCAGCGAGGCTATGAAGGAATTACTCACTCCGAGTGGGGAGCATCGTGGAATTGGCGACGGAGAAGGGTTGGTTATGACAAAGAACGAAGACCCCCCTCTCTGGAGCCCCAAACGGACTCCACATATGGCCTCCCGAAAAAGAACAGGAGGTGACGGCGGCTCCTTCTTGTAGATCGCGAGAATTGTTTCTCCCCGATTTTTTCTTCGAAAATAGGAATTTATAGGATCAGGGTTGGCGTATGCGGGGCCACCAGGTGGGTACAACCCACCTGGGCACGCCAGGAGAGGGGGGCACGCCCTGGTGGGTTGTGCCCACCCAAGGGCCCCTCTCCGGTGGGTCTTGGCTCCAGTAATTCTCTTTTATTCCATAAAAAATCCTCACAAAGATCCGTTTCATTCCGAGAACTTTTATTTCTACACAAACACAACACCATGGTAGTTCTGTTGAAAACAGCATCTGTCCGGGTTAGTTTCATTCAAATCATGCAAATTGGAGTCCAAATCAAGAGGAAATGTGTGAGAAAAAGTAGATACGTTGGAGACGTATCAACTCCCCCAAGCTTAAACCTTTGCTTGTCCTCAAGCGATTCAGTTGATAAACTGGAAGTGAGAAAGAAAAACTTTTAGTAACTCTTTTGCTCTTGTTTGCATAAATAAGCTTAAACAGCACCCAGGTTTTCAGCCAACATTATAACTAACCATGTCAACAATAATATTTAAAGATTATATTAACTCATATCAATGACATAATCAGATAGCCTGCGATAATAAGAGATCTCAAACAGCAACACGTTATCAGAACAACCATGATATAGTATGACAATAGTGGTACTCGCTAGCCCTTTCTGGGACTGCAAAACATAAATGCAGAGCACCTCCAAAGTCCGAGCAGCGACTAAACATTGTAATTCATGGTAGAAAAGATCCAGTCATTATAACACCCAACATTCACTACACATAATGCATAGGCATGACAACAGTGCTCTGAGATCTAGCGCTTATTAGAGAAGGTGATGACACAACATAAAAGTAAATAGGTAGTCCCTTCGCAGAGGGAAGCAGTGATTTGCAGAGGTGCCAGAGCTCAAGTTTTTAAAACAGAGGTAAATAAAATTTTGAGAGGTGCACCCTTCTCATTCACTTCACGACTATCAACTATCGATATCTCCCATGCTAAATGAGCCAGTGGCGGTTCTCAAGCAGAAAAGTAAATGTTTGAACTCCATTTGGAGTTTTTGTTTGTTTATTTGTAAAATTTTTCTTTTTGCAATTTGGGACTGGGAATCCCTAATACCGCCCTATTATCATGCAATGGAGAGTGAATTAACACTCAACCTGAGAATAACCAGGTTAGCATGGAAAATGCCAACCACCTCTTGTCGTTCCATGAACGATCCAGACACACAAAGGGATATTTATTTGAAGTTTTTAGAGGTGGCACATGCAAATGTACTTAGGACGGCAGGGTAAAACCGGATATAGATAGGTATGGTGGACTCATCTAGAATAACTTTGAGTTTTAGAATTTGATGCACAAGCAGTATTCCCGCTTAGTAGAGGTGAAGGCTAGCAAATAGGTTGCGAAGCGGCCAGCTAGAGAGCAACAATGGTCTTGAACATGCATCATGCATAATAAACATTGGACACCCGCATGAATAGGATATGGACACCATGAACATAAATAGCATAGAGGCTATGTTGGTTTTGATTCAACTACATGCACAAACATGTGCCAAGTCAAGCCACTCGAACATTCAGAGGAGGTTACCATATCGTCATATTACATCAAAATCATTTTAACGCTATGTTGATGCCAAGATAAATCATTATCAACTCCCAGCTACACATGCATGGCATGATAAACTATAATCTCTAATTGTCATTGCAAACATGTTTAATCATAATTGGCTGAATCATGGATACTAGCTTAAATATATTTACACAAACCGAACAAGTCAAGTTCATACGAGTTTCTCTCTACCATGGCCAGTTCATTGAATATCATCATTATTGCCTTTCACTTGCACGATCGAACGATATGAAAATAATAATAGTGCAAGAGTGCCGTGGACTAAGCTGGAATCTGCAAAACATTTTATTCAACAGGAGAAGAAAAGGTAAAATGTGCTCTTTATTAGTACAACAATTATTCATATGAGAGCCACTCAACATTTTCATCGTGGTCTTCTCCTCCGTAAAACTTGAATAAAAGGAAAATAAATTCATAGAAACACACTAAAATATTTTTGGAGTTTTTGGTTTTCTTGAATACGCAAATACAAGGAAAAAGCAAAAAACTGGAAAAACTATTTACACAGGAAAGCTCCCAACAAGCAAAAGAAGAACAAGGAAATCTTTTTGGATTTCCTTTTTAGTGCTATTACTAAGCATGCATAGAAACTAAATTACTACAACTAATTTTTTTTGTTTTTCTAAAAAAGTTAAAACACACAAGAAGAAAGCAAGAAAATAAATCTAAGCATGGATGATACAATGAAAAAGTTTGAGCACTGACAAAAAGAATGATATGTAAACATAAATGTAATGTCGGTGAGAAACACATAAATGCTACAGTCTTGCTTGCCTACTGTGCATTTCCTGTTAAATAAAGCAAAATACTAAATTGCGGGAAAGTGAATGCTCTTTATTCTTCCTTGTCTCACTCCCCTATTTTCATCGAAACAAAGGCTAGTCAAGAACGACTCATACTCAGCCGTTGGTGGCTCATCAACCGAACCCCAAAAAGGAAGTTTGCAGTGGTAAGCAAAATTCTCTAGTGGAATAGTAAATGGATTATCATAAAGCTTAAAATACACCCTAGACTCATGAGGAAATTGACAAACGTCTTAGTGAGAACGTGGCGTTGTTCACACTTACTTGAAATGTAGGGACTGAGAACGGCATTGTGAACATATTGCTCGAATTCCTCCTTAATGCCCACTCTCATCATATACTCATCGCAAGGCCATAAGCATGTTTTGGTAGTGGCACTTCGTGTGGAATTTTCACTTGGTTCAACATAAGAACGACGGGCGGAACTGTCACTGGAAGATGCCCCCGAGGATCTTCTCCTCGAAGAACTCCTTCCAAACAAGTTCATAATGTGCACATACAATTTTTCCTATGAACAAAAATCTGAATTTTTAGTTCACAAAATTTTCTCGAGAAAAACTTCACAAAATTGATAGCAACTACTCATAGGGATACATAGAAGCCATATCAATCATTCAAACTACTTAGAACACTAAGAATTCAACATGCAAGCACATCTACATCAGCACCAAGAGTAGCTAATTATTCAAAGTATAAACCACTAGAAAAAAATCTAATTGGACAAACGGTGGAGTCACATACCAAGCAGCAATCCCACGAAACTGTTTCGGAAAAGGAGCTTCGAGCAAATAGATAGAAATCCTCGGGTTTGAGCTCAAGAACACGGGAGAGAGAGCAATGGAGAAATTTTTCTGGTTATGAGTGGTGATGTGGGCTAAAGATATAAGTGAGGGGGCCCACGTGGGGAAACAACCCACCAGGGCGCGCCCAAATGGGTTGCGCCTACCTGGTGCACCTCCCTCTGGTATTGTTCACACCAGAAATTCAGAAATATTCAGAAAAAAATCGTATAAAATTTTCAGGGCATTCTGAGAACTTTTTTTGGTCATTTTTTTATTGCATGGGAAATTCATAAAATAGACTAAACATGACATTTCATTTTAATTAACTAGTAAAAACAGAAAAATAAAAAGTAAGGACAGAAGGTAGTGCTTACTAAATTCATCAACTTCATACCACTCAAAAATGATTCTTTAATAATGTTGATCAGGTCTTATTAACAAGAACTTTTGATTAGCATGAAACCGAAGAACTTTCTTAAATCACTGAGTTACCTCAATGGGCATATGGATGTCCCCAACAATAAGAATTTCATATTTCTTTTTGATAGTAGGTAAAGGTATTTGAAAACTTCCATTAGTGATTGTTGGAGATTTTTCAATAACATTAATACCATTCGCTTGGAATTGTTTCTTCGGAAAGTGCATCGTATGCTCACTACCATTGATATGAAATGTGACCTTTCTTTTATTGCAATCAATAACATCACCTGCAGTATTTAAGAAGGGTCTACTGAGGATAATCGACATGTTGTCTTCCTCGGGCATATAAAGTATAACAAAATAAATCAAAATAGTAAGATTTGCAACAACAACGGGCACATCTTCACAGATACCGATAGGTGTGCGTTTGATTTGTTAGCCATTTGGAAAGATATTTCAGTAGGTGTGCATTTATTCAAGTCAAGTTGTTGGGACCCCGATCATAAGTCACACCAGTCTAGCATGTAACACATCATGTCACTTTGCGACCTCACGCACTGTATCCACACCGGTGCCACCTAACCTGGCCCGGGACCATTTGCGCATTTTGGCTCACGTATATGATAGTGTTGCTAGCATCCATATGATAGAGAACATGTGCCGACATGACTAGTTGTAAACCAAAAGTGGCACTAAATTAAAGGGACATGCATACATGACCCAACAATGCACATGTCGGTCTGCAGCGAGTGTTGCCGGGCTATAGCAAGCTAACAGGACTCCAGTATACACCGCGTGACATTTCCCCAGAGGGGACAGACAAAGGACAAGGAAGGACACATGCCGGTCAATCCATCTGTTCCGAAGCAGTAGCAAGCTACCAAGGCTCATTGGAAGCACTAGGAGGCATTTCCCCATAAGATAGGCTACCAAGGGTAAACAACTAGGTGTCGGATCCCACATATACCAAGCATTTCAATAACATACACACAATATGCTAGATATGTGCAAATACAACATGACATCACAACAAAACTCTATGAATCAAAGTATTTATTCATTAGGTTTCGAGGAGCCAGATATTACAAACATTGGTCTCATGGCCCAACATACAGAGCATACAAGCAATGGAAGCATAACATGTCTGGGTACAGACAACTACGAATGAAAAAGGCTGAGAAGCCTGACTATCTACAAGACCCTC
Organism: Secale cereale; assembly: GCA_902687465.1. Classification (NCBI taxonomy): domain Eukaryota; kingdom Viridiplantae; phylum Streptophyta; class Magnoliopsida; order Poales; family Poaceae; genus Secale; species Secale cereale. The sequence goes on along the minus strand of LR738711.1, from coordinate 326,702,119 downwards.
CCAAGGGTACAAGATCGTACCTGAGGTAACAAGCTAAACGTCGAAGTCCACGCGGAACCACTAGTGAGACTGAAGTCTCTCTGCAAAAATATAAATTAAGCAAACGCGAGTACAAATGTACTCAGCAAGACTTACATCAGAACTAGCTACATATGCATCAGTATGAACAAAGGTGTAATGCCCAGGATGGGACTATACCTCCTACGTGTTGAGGCACGACTTAAAGGTATAAGCCCATTTTGGAATGATCGCAAGTTTGGTATCTTTGCACGACTCATGTAAAAGGAGGGATTAAAATGCAAAAGGAGATAGTTGGCTTACACTCGCCACTTCACACAATACATTACATAAGCAAAACATCATTCAAAACATCACAACCCGACTACGGGCGAAGATCCAAAAGACAAGATACCAAACATAATGTTAAACCACAGGTCTAGATCGAATCCTAGTAGAAACCACTACTGATCGTCGAAAACGTCACAAGCAAACGGCCACTCTCTTCATCGAGCTCCCAGTGAAGTACTTGAACCAGCTCCTGCATCAAACTCGGCGGAACCTGCATCTGGTGTTGTAGTATCTATGAGCCACGAGGACTCAGCAATCCCATAACCATGGGTATCAAAACTAGCAAAGCTTTATGGGTAGGAAGAGGCACAGTGGTGAGGTTGCAGCAGCGGCTAAGCATAATATGGTGGCTAGCTTACGAGTACAAGAATAAGATGAGCATCTATGCAAACGGTCGCAAACTAGTAGTGATCGCTAAAGATCCTGAACTACATACGAGTCAAACATAACCCCACCGTGTTCTCTTCTCAAAGTGAAAAGAGACAGTCACGGTTACTCACACAGTTGTGTGTTTTACTTCGGATCATCTGTCAAGTTTTCTACAACCGGACATTAACAAATTCCAATCTGCCACATAACCGCGGGCACGGCTTTCAAAAGATTATAACCCTGCAGGGGTGTCCCAACTTAGCCCATCACAAGCTCTCAGGATTAGCTAAAGCGATAATTATAATATCATCACTCCTTATCTTAGGGAAAATCCTATCAGGCTCGGCATCCCGGTGCACAAGACATTTCGACAATGGTAAAACAAGTCCAGCAAGACCTCCCGGCGTGCCGACACCCTGATAGTAGCCGCGCGTATCTCGTCTCAGGCCACGACCGGATGAGCACAGCGTATAGTAGCCAAACCCCAAGTTTCCAAGGGGGGCGCCGCACACGACTCTATTTGGGACCAACACCATCAGCACTGGGCCCCCCTGCTATGTTGAATTAAGAACCCGAGGGTGCGACACCCTATGCAAATTTAATTAATTAATTAAGTTGTTATTATGAGGCAAATTAAAACCAATGTTGGGCCTTGCTGGAGGAGTTTTATTCAAAGTCGAATTGTCAAGGGGTCCCCATCCACCCATCGTGTAAGGAACGCAAAATCAAGGAAAATAATGCCAGTTTATCGGCGCCTAAGGTGGCATGAGTGGAACAAAACACCGAGCAAAAGGCCAAGCCTTCCACCCATGCCCAGTATATAGGTGTGTTAATAATAATTAAAGATATTGTGATATTCCAACAACAAGTTCCCACCTGGAACGATATTCATCTTCACCTGCAACTAACAACGCTATAAGAGGGGCTGAGCAAGCGGGTAACATAGCAAAACAATGTTTTTTCTAGGAAGGTGTCAAAAGGTTAGAGGTTTCATGGCAACAAGGAGAGGGCTGACAATAAAAGATGGGTAGCGCGACATGTAATGATAGCATCGAGACAACTAAGCATGGCAATGTTAGTAAAGGTATCCAAGGGTATGATCATCTTGCCTGGGATTCCACAAGGGAGAAGAACGGATCCATGAAGCAGACGGAGCAACGTAGTCGAGCGAATCCTCACAACTCCGGAACGAAACCGAAGCTAACAAGAGAAGCAACCGGAAAGAAGCAAACAACATGGTAAACACACAATCATAAACATGTCATACGATGCACATCCAAGTATGATGCATGTCCGGTTTAATTATGCATGGCATGGCAAAGTGCACAAACAAAACTACAAGTTAAGTGGAGCTCAATATACAACGAGTTGCATATTGACAAAACACCAGATTTTAATTATTTAATTGACTCTCGTTATTTACAAGACAAGGTTAAATGTTTTTAACATAGCAAGAGGTGAAGCATAATAAAACTACACTATTTAGACATTTTAAATGAGGCCGGAAATAACAACAGCAATTCCGGAAAATCCCCATGAGCATGTTTAGTAATTATAAGCAAACAACAATTAAACATTTTAGTGTTGTTAACATGATGCGGATGACATGATCAAGTTGTATGCAAGTTTATTAAAAGTTGACATGAAGATATGAAGTATTTGTCACCGTGGGGGAATGAAAGGGTGCCACGGCAACGATCCGAAAATGATGCAATGGCAACATCTCGGTTCTGGTAACTCGTTGATAGACCGGTGCAAAAGAAAAGGTGGCGTGAGCGAGCGGAACAAGATGAAAAGTGGGGTGATCCCGTCACCGGGTTCCCACGAGTCGGCGACGAGGCAACCGAGGAACACGACAAAAGACGAAACGGGCACAACGGGCACGGAGCACACAAGTGGAGCATCTCATACAACACAACAAGCAAACGTCCATGGGTCATCGTCTCGGGGTTATACCTTCGAAACAATCGTTTTGGGGCGGCTCGAGAGCGTAGAGGAAGAAGTCGTTCTCGCGATTCGTAGAGGAAGTAGGCGTTCACGTTCGGAGAGGAAGTAGTGGTACACAATCATCGGTAGGGGTACACGGCGACGGTAGTCGAACTTGAAGGTCATCGGCGTCGTGGTACTTGAGGCATCCGGTAGTCGTGGTACTTGCGGCGTCGTAGTTGACGTAGGGGTACATGTCCATGTAGTGGTACTTGCGGTCTCGGCGACGGTAGTGGTACATGCACGTAGTGGGAACTTGTCGCGTCGGTAGATGTACTCGTATTATGTAGATGTTCGGGTCATCGTAGAGGTACTCAGTGCTTTGGGCTGCCATCGTTACTCGTTTGTAGATGTACATGTTCAACCTGGCACTTAGCGAAAAGAAAAACAGCAGCAACATCCACGGTCATGGTCACGGCGAGGAGGCTGCCCGGGTTGACGAGGTCATGGCAGCAGCACGGCGATGAGGTGCTGGAGGCGAGGCCTTTGCGATGGAGGACGAGGGCATGAGGGCCGGCACGTGCTGGAGACGCGGCTGCGCCCCGTCCATGGCGGCTGGACGGCCGGGCGACGGAAGGAGGCGCGGGCGCGCGCACCTTGGCGAGGAAGAGGGAGGCGCGGCGGCCTGAGGGAGGCACCGCTCCGGCGTTGGAGGGGCGAGGCGAGGGCCTGGCGGGGCGCTCGGCAGGAGGGAGCTCGAGGAGGGGCGCAGTGGCCGCGGCGACCGGTGGCGGCGTGACGAAGGAGGAGGGCCAGGAGGCGGCGGTCGGCGAGGGGAAACGCCGGGGCGGTGGCTGCGCAGTACCTCGGCGAGCGGACGGCGGGGCCCCTGGCCGGCGCGGGAGGATGCGGCGGGCTGCGGGGGTTCGAGGGAGAGGGAGAAGCGAGGCAGGGGCGGTCGGGATGGAGAGGGAGATCGAGGGAACGGGTGCGGGGTCGGGCGAAGGGGACGAGGGGGTCGAGCGGTCGGCGGAAGGCTGCGGCGCGAGGGAGGAAACGAGAGAAAGGGAGCGATGGGATTAGGTGGGCTAGAGTTAGGAGAAATTGGGCCGGATGGGCCGGCCTGAGTGAGGGGTGCGGCTGGATTTCCAAGGGAGGCCTGGGCCAAGAGGGAAGCTGGGCCACGGGACCTGATGGGCCGGCTGGGCTGGGAGCAGGCCTTAGGCAGCGCAAGGACCCTTCTCCTACTGCTGTGAAGTTGTTTTCCAAAAAAAAAAACAGGAAACAACATCATAGAAAAGAAAAGGAAGGAGGTGGCTAGGGAAGAATTAGGACATGAGGTCAATTTTACTGGACTCGCAAAATTGCGTTGGTTCCCATAAAAATATAAAAGGGGCATGATTGGAAAATAAATTCAAATTCCTTTGAATTTATTTCAAATGGTGTGAACAAAGACTAGGATTTAGAAGTGTCCAAAAATGTTTGGATTTTTGGAGGAGCCTCGATAAACGAGAAAAGAAATATAGGGAAGGTTATTGACGGTGAAACTTGAATTAAGAGGCATGGGGAAAATTATGCAAGTGTGTTGGGTTAATTCCAAACAAATGGAATATTTTTATATAGCTCCCTAATAATATTGAGAGGCTTTATATGTTATAAAGAGAAGTCATCCTTCCCTCGATTTAAATGGACCGAAGGTCCACACAATTTATTTAAGTTGAGATGCAAAAGAAAAAAAAGACATGATGGCATGATGACATGATGCAATGCAAAAATAAATACCACAAGCACAATGAAACACACGGGAGGAACCCGGAACATCTGGAACCTTCTGGAATCTTTTGGGACGTCGGTCTTCGGGCGTCACAACTCTACCACACTAACAGAGGATCTCGACCCGAGATCCTAGAGATGGCACCGGATAAAACGGAAGAGGAAGAGGTAAAACAAAGTTGCTTCTTTGACAGACGAGTGAAACCAGGAACCTTGAGAGGTTGACCAAATTGAAAGAAGAATACAACAGATGAACGAAGTTAAGAGAACTCCGGTAAAAGGAGGAACAAGGAACATTACGAGAACATTGTAGGTTGAAGGACATGAACAAGAGCTCATGGACCATGGAAGAATTTAAACCACTCCGGTTAACCAAGATTGACAAGGAATAAGAACGAAAAATAATTTGGACAGCACTCCGTCTGAAAATGGAAGGAATTGAACAAGAACTTGAGAAGATGGATGATACTTGATGAAAACAACAGCATATTGCCTCCGAAACAATTGAAAGAATGGCACAAGGGGTAAGAAGGATTTCAGACAGCACTCCGGTTAAAAAGAGAGGCAAAACTAGATAAATGACGGAACTTGAATGAAGAATACAATACTCCGGTTAAATGATAAGCAAGGGAAAGAACATGATCTCGATAAAATGATATGATGGTTTGGAGAGAGCAACATCACAAAGCCTCCGGAATGAAAGAATAGCATATAGATCAACGAAAGAAATGAATGGAGAAGAAAAATGACAACTTCTCCCACAAATAAATTAGGAAAATCCTCCTTACAAAGAAGGGTTGAATGGGGTTGATGGAAAAAAATCAACACGAAACGAATAAGCTTGATGTGGGCTTATGGAAAACATCTCAAAATTAAGAGGTGACAACCAGCCACTTACGAAAACATTTGATTGGATTGAGATCAACAAGGAGACGATAAACTTATCTCACCGGAATGATAAATGAAGAACTTGGGTCATTATGAGCACCATAATAGCAACAATTCTCAAGGAAAGCTTTTAGGTGAATTATAACCCAAGATAACTCCAATGAATAATTGAAGGGTTGAAAAGATCTCGTAAAGAAAAAGAAAAGATGGTTTTAAATATCTCATTCTTGATAACTCGTGAATCATGAAACATGAAGGAATTGTCAAGAATGACATAACACCATCTGAAAAGATAAGGTAGAAAGAATTGCAATTGGAAAGCATGATGAAGAATGCTTGAGCTCAAACAAGAATCTTGATGAAGACTTCGAGGATGAATTAAAACATGATGAACCACCATGAAGAACTCCGGTAACAAAAGGATGAGAAGTGAAAGATGAAAAGAATAAGATTCAAGGCCTGCGATGAATTAGATGGAGCTTTGAAATGATATAATTGAAGTAACTTGAAGCTCCGGAAAACAAGATGAACAACTTAGAACCGAGAATATGATATGATGAACAAGCTCCAGACAAAAGAATTAAATCACCTTGAAGGAATAAGAATAATAATTATGTCATGCATCTCCTTCACTAATTTAAATTGATGACAACCAAAGGATTTGGCATACTACTTATTCTCGTTGGAAAGAATTAAGAGAGATCTCGCATAAGCTTGAGAAAAGTCTTGAACGACTCACCGGTAGGATTATGAAAAGAACAAATGAATTAAAATGATAACAACGGAAGGGTAATCTTGAAAGAACCACCGTAAAAATATGGAGACGAACGAAGAGACATCAATGATGAATATTTGGAGGACGAAGTTACAAACTGAGAACGAAGAAATATTCTGAGATGATGGCCTTCGGAGGATCACAAAGAAAAGAATTCATAAAATGCTCTGAAGGGGCATGAAAACAATTCCCACAATCGAAAACAATTATGAGGATGGCATGAAGCTAGAACCACGAATCTTCAAGAGAACGGCCAAGGTTTAAGAGAAACACTTCTCCGGTCTTCAAATGTTGAGAAAGAAGACGAGAAATGCCATGAAGAATTACGAGATACTCCGGACGAATGACAAGAGGAAGGTGGAGCTAAAGATGAAAATAATTGAAAACAAGCTTGGAGAAGGCATGTGACTGATGGAAATCATTCTTACGTCACACTTTGAAAAGACTTTCAGAATAACTCCGGAAAAATTAGAAGAGTCAGGTAAGATCCTGGGAAAAGACATGTGGGTTAGGGCCCACTCAAAGAAAATCACCGTTGAAAAAGATTGCTTAAGAGATATTGCACCGGTTGAATTAAATGGCTTGAATAAGATAGCAACGTCAAAATAGTTTGAACGGATTAAGAATGGAATTATGCATCTTCTGAGATATCTTCAACACTCCGGATATGAATAAAGAGATGTGAAGAAATAAGAGAGCCTTCGGATAAGAAATTTCAACATGTGAAAACATGTGAAACAAAAAGGAAGATATATGATCAACACCGAAGCTTGAATTACATCCACCGGAGAAGACTATTGGAATTAAGAGGGATGAACTTGAAGCTCCTGAGCATCTTCACGATAATCATCGGATAAGAACATTGAAGGAAATGAATGAAGAAATATCACATGAATAAAATGGATACTTCATTTGAGAATTTCTGGCTCCAAGAAGAAGAAGGGTGGGAGGGTGGGGAAAACAAGACAAGGCACACCGGTTGAAAAGGATTAACATGAAGATCTCGATGGTCAAGAAGAATTAGCACTCTCATAGAAATATGAGAACACCGATTAGGAAAGGTATGGAATCAACATTTGACATCGAAGCAACTCGAATACTAGAATCAAAACAAACACAAAGGATAGATATGTTTATGAAGAAGATTATGTTGCAACATATCTATCCGAATAGAGAATTGAACGAATGAATTCCGTAGGTACATCAGCTTGTCGAGAAGCCACTTGGGAGAACAAAAGGGAAATAAAAAGGAACAAGGAGCAGATAGAACAAATACAAGATAGAAGTTTCGTTCGACATATTCATGCTGAAAGCTCATGGAACGTGTTACAAAAGGGTTTTGCAATCCCCGGATCAGCATAGCCAAGGACCCTTTAAGATGCAACTCCCGATCAGAACAAGCCCATAAAACCACTTCACTCAATGTAGAACCCCGAACTTCATATCGTGCATCCGTTGGAAGAATGCCTAGAACTACTAGATGAAACCCACCTATTAATTTCCGAAAGTTTCCAGTTATGCAATCAGGTGTTGGGGATACAGGGGAAGCATCGCGCACTCAACTCTAATCCTACATCCAGCTGTATCCATCCTTCAACACATAACCAGTTGTTCTCGGAAACCGTTTACCTCGGACCTTCGAAACGCATCCACTATACAAGCTATGGCAATACTCCCGAACTACCTCCCCAGTACTGGGTGATGTCGGGGTTATCTTGCCACTAACCGCATAGGAGAGTTTTCGATGTCGGCCGTTTTAAGTATTCTAGAACTGATGCGATGGATTTGTGACGACAACATCTCGGAGCTCAACTCCTCGGGACACTGCCACAACCCCGAATGACAGGAGGCATCGAGAACAATGTTCTCGTCACAAAGACATCGAAACAATCCAAACAATACTCGCGTGATCCTAAAAAAATTTTGGTGCAATTTTTGAAAGTAGAAGAGGAAAGAGTAGTCGTCAGGAGTACTCACCAGAGTGAAAAGGAGATGAGAAGCAAAAGAAATCCTACTCTCCGATATATATATAGGACTCAAAACATTTTCAGTGTGTGCCTAGACTCAACCGTCAACGATTCGATCAATCAGTGGGGGCTTCTAGGTCGGAGAAGGCTCTGAATACCAACTTGTAATGCCCAGGATGGGACTATACCTCCTACGTGTCGAGGCACGACTTAAAGGTATAAGCCCATTCTGGAATGATCGCAAGTTTGGTATCTTTGCACGACTCATGTAAAAGGAGGGATTAAAATGCAAAAAGAGATAGTTGGCTTACACTCGCCACTTCACACAATACATTACATAAGCAAAACATCATTCAAAACATCACAACCCGACTACGGGCGAAGATCCAAAAGACAAGATACCAAAAATAACGTTAAACCACAGGTCTAGATCGAATCCTAGTAGAAACCACTACTGATCGTCGAAAACGTCACAAGCAAACGGCCACTCTCTTCATCGAGCTCCCAGTGAAGTACTTGAACCAGCTCCTGCATCAAACTCGGCGGAACCTGCATCTGGTGTTGTAGTATCTGTGAGCCACGAGGACTCAGCAATCCCATAACCATGGGTATCAAAACTAGCAAAGCTTTATGGGTAGGAAGAGGCACAGTGGTGAGGTTGCAGCAGCGGCTAAGCATCATATGGTGGCTAGCTTACGAGTACAAGAATAAGATGAGCATCTACGCAAACGGTCGCAAACTAGTAGTGATCGCTAAAGATCCTGAACTACATACGAGTCAAACATAACCCCACCGTGTTCTCTTCTCAAAGTGAAAAGAGATAGTCACGGTTACTCACACAGTTGTGTGTTTTACTTCGGATCATCTGTCAAGTTTTCTACAACCGGACATTAACAAATTCCAATCTGCCACATAACCGCGGGCACGACTTTCGAAAGATTATAACCCTGCAGGGGTGTCCCAACTTAGCCCATCACAAGCTCTCACGATTAGCTGAAGCGATAATTATAATATCATCACTCCTTATCTTAGGGAAAATCCGATCAGGCTCGACATCCCAGTGCACAAGACATTTCGACAATGGTAAAACAAGTCCAGCAAGACCTCCTGGCGTGCCGACACCCTGATAGTAGCCGCGCGTATCTCGTCTCAGGCCACGACCGGATGAGCACATCGTACAGCAGCCAAACCCCAAGTTTCCAAGGGGGGGCGCCGCACACGACTCTATTTGGGACCAACACCATCAGCACTGCCCCCCCCTTGCTATGTTGAATTAAGAACCCGAGGGTGCGACTCCCTATGCAAATTTAATTAATTAATTAAGTTTTTATTATGAGGAAAATTAAAACCAATGTTGGGCCTTGCTGGAGGAGTTTTATTCAAAGTCGAACTGTTAAGGGGTCCCCATCCACCCATCATGTAAGGAACGCAAAATCAAGGAACATAATGCCGGTTTATCGGCGCCTAAGGTGGCACGAGTGGAACAAAACACCGAGCAAAAGGCCAAGCCTTTCACCCATGCCCAGTATATAGGTGTGTTAATAATAATTATAGATATTGTGATATTCCAACAACAAGTTCCCACCTGGAACGATCTTCATCTTCATCTGCAACTAACAACGCTATAAGAGGGGCTGAGCAAGCGGGTAACATAGCCAAACAGTGGTTTTGCTAGGAAGGTGTCAAAAGGTTAGAGGTTTCATGGCAACAAGGAGAGGGCTGACAATAAAAGATGGGTAGCGCGACATGTAACGATAGCATCGAGACAACTAAGCATGGAAATGGTAGTAAAGGTATCCAAGGGTATGATCATCTTGCCTGGGATTCCACAAGGGAGAAGAACGGATCCATGAAGCAGACGGAGCAACGTAGTCGAGCGAATCCTCACAACTCCGGAACGAAACCGAAGCTAACAAGAGAAGCAACCGGAAAGAAGCAAATAACACGGTAACCACACAATCATAAACATGTCATATGATGCACATCCAAGTATGATGCATGTCCGGTTTAATTATGCATGGCATGGCAAAGTGCACAAACAAAACTACAAGTTAAGTGGAGCTCAATATGCAACAAGTTGCATATTGACGAAACACCACATTTTAATTATTTAATTGACTCTCGTTATTTACAAGACAAGGTTAAATGTTTTTAACATAGCAAGAGGTGAAGCATAATAAAACTACACTATTTAGACATTTTAAATGAGGCCAGAAATAACTACAACAATTCCGGAAAATCCCCATGAGCATGTTTAGTAATTATAAGCAAACAACAATTAAACATTTTAGTGTTGTTAACATGATGCGGATGACATGATCAAGTTTTATGCAAGTTTATTAAAAGTTGACATGAAGAAGATATGAAGTATTTATCACCATGGGGGAATGAAAGGGTGCCACGGCAACGATCCGAAAATGATGCAACGGCAACATCTCGGTTCTGGTAACTCGTTGAGAGACCGGTGCAAAAGAAAAGGTGGCGTGAGCGAGCAGAACAAGATGAAAAGTGGGGTGATCCCGTCACCGGGTTCCCACGAGTCGGCGACGAGGCAACCGAGGAACACGACAAAAGACGAAACGGGCACAACGGGCACGGAGCACACAAGTGGAGCATCTCATACAACACAACAAGCAAACGTCCATGGGTCATCGTCTCGGGGTTATACCTTCGAAACAATCGTTTTGGGGCGGCTCGAGAGCGTAGAGGAAGAAGTCGTTCTCGCGATTCGTAGAGGAAGTAGGCGTTCACGTTCGGAGAGGAAGTAGTGGTACACAATCATCGGTAGGGGTACACGGCGACGGTAGTCGAACTTGAAGGTCATCGGCGTCGTGGTACTTGAGGCATCCGGTAGTCGTGGTACTTGCGGCGTCGTAGTTGACGTAGGGGTACACGTCCATGTAGTGGTACTTGCGGTCTCGGCGACGGTAGTGGTACATGCACGTAGTGGGAACTTGTCGCGTCGGTAGATGTACTCGTATTATGTAGATGTTCGGGTCATCGTAGAGGTACTCAGTGCTTCGGGCTGCCATCGTTACTCGTTTGTAGATGTACATGTTCAACCTGGCACTTAGCGAAAAGAAAAACAGCAGCAACATCCACGGTCATGGTCACGGCGAGGAGGCTGCTCGGGACGACGAGGTCATGGCAGCAGCACGGCGATGAGGTGCTGGAGGCGAGGCCTTGGCGATGGAGGAGGAGGGCCTGAGGACCGACACGTGCTGGAGACGCGGCTGCGCCCCGTCCATGGCGGCTGGACGGCCGGGCGACGGAAGGAGGCGCGGGCGCGCGCACCTTGGCGAGGAAGAGGGAGGCGCGGCGGCCTGATGGAGGCACCACTCCGGCGTTGGAGGGCGAGGCGAGGGCCTGGCGGGGCGCTCGACAGGAGGGAGCTCTAGGAGGGGCGCGGTGGCCGCGGCGACCGGCGGCGGCGTGACGAAGGAGGAGGGCCAGGAGGCGGCAGTCGGCGAGGGGAAACGCCGGGGCGGCGGCTGCGCAGTACCTCGGCGAGCGGACGGCGGGGCCCCTGGCCGGCGCGGGAGGATGCGGCGGGCTGCAGGGGTTCGAGGGAGAGGGAGAAGCGAGGCAGGGGCGGTCGGGATCGAGAGGGAGATCGAGGGAACGGGTGCGGGGTCAGGCGAAGGGGACGAGGGGGTCGAGCGGTCGGCGGAAGGCTGCGGCGCGAGGGAGGAAACGAGAGAAAGGGAGCGATGGGATTAGGTGGGCTAGGGTTAGGAAAAATTGGACCGGATGGGCCGGCCTGAGTGAGGGGTGCGGCTGGACTTCCAAGGGAGGCTTGGGCCAAGAGGGAAGCTGGGCCACGGGACCTGATGGGCCGGCTGGGCTGGGAGCAGGCCTTAGGCAGCGCAAGGACCCTTCTCCTACTGCTATGAAGTTGTTTTCCCAAAAAAAAAACAGGAAACAACATCATAGAAAAGAAAAGGAAGGAGGTGGCTAGGGAAGAATTAGGACATGAGGTCAATTTTACTGGACTCGCAAAATTGCGTTGGTTCCCAGAAAAATATAAAAGGGGCATGATTGGAAAATAAATTCAAATTCCTTTGAATTTATTTCAAATGGTGTAAACAAAGACTAGGATTTAGAAGTGTCCAAAAATGTTCGGATTTTTGGAGGAGCCTCGATAAACGAGAAAAGAAATATAGGGAAGGTTATTGACGGTGAAACTTGAATTAAGAGGCATGGGGAAAATTATGCAAGTGTGTTGGGTTAATTCCAAACAAATGGAATATTTTTATATAGCTCCCTAATAATATTGAGAGGCTTTATATGTTATAAAGAGAAGTCATCCTTCCCTCGATTTAAATGGACCGAAGGTCCACACAATTTATTTAAGTTGAGATGCAAAAGAAAAAAAAAGACATGATGGCATGATGACATGATGCAATGAAAAAATAAATAACACAAGCACAATGAAACACACGGGAGGAACCCGGAACATCTGGAACCTTCTGGAATCTTCTGGAATCTTCTGGGACGTCGGTCTTCGGGCGTCACAAAAGGGGTTGTGGAGTTTAACTCCAGCAAGCCAGCTTTGACTCAGTGGCTATCCTGTACTACGACTGCTAGTAACTCTTTTGAGGTGGCGCACACGAGTCCACATATTCACCAAATCAATACACCACTATGGATCCGCTCATGTCTCCCTACGAGAAGGCCATCCATAGCACTCACGCTTATCTTGCGCATTTTAGAGTATCCACTTTCACTTGTCTATGAACTGTACAGGCAACCTAGAAGTCCTTTACCGTGGACGCGGCTATTCGAATAGATGATGTTAACCCTGCAGGAGTGTACTTCTTCACACACGCTCTCGCCACTTACCACCATGTACACGTCGTGTATCTCGGCAACCTTCAAGTGGAAGCCTGGGGAGGGAGTCGTCCACGACTTGAATAACCACGCAAGTCTCAAGTCCAGGTTTATCGCCTATTTGGGTTCCATCCGCAAGGAGATCCGGCCGGGATGTTGCTCACGGCCCCAAACGATGTGTACAGGGGTCCAAGCCCACCGAACGGGCGATGCTTGGTATACCCGGCCACGGTGCCTAGTCTGTCCCAAGGCCATCTGTATCGCGTGCCACTTGGTAGACTACTAACACTACCTACAAACACCAAAAACTAGTTGTAGCTCCTGGACAGATATCAGGTTGATTAATAAGTCGATAGGGGCACTTAAGCATTCCAATGCGTGATAGTAACTGCTCATGGATCACAAACACAGAACTCAGTTCCTGAGGACGGGTTCAATGAGACAAACCACCATGTACTCCTACATGGCCTCTCACCGCTACCTTTACCAAAACGTGTTCACACACTTAGCTCTCAACAGTATGACATGTTCACCACATTCCAATTCATCCCCGATGAATCAGCCCTAACACAACTCTAAGCAATAGCAGGCATGACAAATAAGCATGAATGAGTAGGTACATCAGGGTTCAAGCAACTCCTACTCATGCTAGTGGGTTTCATCTATTTACTGTGGCAATGACAGGTCATGCAGAGGAAAGGGGTTCAACTACCGCAGCATGTAATAGTTGAAACGTTGTTGTCCTAATGCAGTATAAGAGAGCAGGAGCGAGAGAGTGGGATTGTATCGGAATGAACAAGGGTTTTTTGCTTGCCTGGCACTTCTGAAGATAGTAATAGTTCTTCATTGGTGTCATCGAACTCATCGTCGGAACATCGTCTAGTGACACCGGCAATAGAGAAAGAACACAATCAACGCAATGCGACAATATGATGCATGATCATGACATGGCAATATGCTATTTTTTGACCTAATGCATAAAGCTACCATGTTAGTTGAAGTTCATTTGAATCAAAGATGGAAATTCAAACTCCAAAAGAAGCATTACAAATGACCTTTATATGATTTGTACAATTCAGTGAGTATAAGTTTTTCAAACATGCATAAAAATGATACATATGGATAGATTACATTTTCCTGATAATTTTATATATATAAATTATTTCATTTGGAGTTACGGTTGGTTTTCTATGAATTTTATAAGTTTTGCTAATTTTCTGGAATTTCCAGAATAGAAATAATCCAAAAAACATATATTGCGTCAACTGGTCAACCGGGCTGACCAGAGTTAAACCTGACAGTGGGGTCCACTGGTCAGTGACTCAATTAATTAACAGTGTTAATTATCCAAAAACTAATCCTAAGCTATAGTTAGTAGGGTGTTGGCCCCACCTGTCATTGACCCACAGGGGTCAAAACGGGTCAGCGGGGTCCAACCCACTGGTGTCAAGCCGCCGGCGAGGTCAGTGGTGGCCAGGGGCTTCGGAAAACCGCTCCGGTGCACCGTTTGGTGCGCGGTTGGTTTCTCCGGGACGCTGGCGAAGCGGCGCATCGGACAGTGATGGTCTCCGGGCCTACGGTGGCCGGAGTCAATGGCGGCGAGGTCGGTTGCGGCCGCCGAAGTTTGGTCGTGCACGTGAACGTGTTTGCAGCTCGAAAACGAATGAACTAAAGCGCCAGGGCTTCTCTACGGGGTGCTACGAGCGTGTTGGACTCGTCGGGGTGACCAAATGGTCAACGGAACTGCGTTGACGATGAGCTCTGGCGGCAGCGCTTGCGGGCGAGCGCGGTGCGACAGCCACGGCGTGCGGCAGACGAAGAGGGAGAGTAGGAGCAAGAGCTCACGGCGGTTGCAACGAGGCGAACGACGAACTCAGGGAGGGGCTGATGCAGTCGGGGCGGCGAGAGGGATCTCCGGCGACGGCAAGGTTGGTCGAGGTCATTGCGGTGGCTCCGCGGCAAACGAGCACTCGGGGCTTGGTCTGCTCGATGGAGAGGAGGACGGCGGAGCTGCTGGACACGGCAAGACAGCGTGGAGTCGACGGTGGCCGCGGCTACGACGACAGTGCGGCTGCGCTGCGTCGGCCATGGTGGGGGAGAGTGAGAGAGAGGTGCTGGGGGGAAGTGAGGTGTCCAGGGTGTCGGGGCGACGACGTGGAGGACGTCCAGGCGTCCAGGAGCTCGAGCGACAAGTAGTTGGTGCCTTGGCGAGCTCACGCACGTCGGCGTCACCTCCCTGCCAGCCTGGTGGGGAAGAAGCACCTGGCTGGCGTGGGCCAGCAAAGTGCTGGGACACTAGGTGGGCCGACTGGTGGGTTTGCCCAGCTAAGTTAGTTTCTCTTTTTATTTTGTTTTTATTTTCTTTCTGTAGGTTTGTGGCTTTTTCTAAAAATGCCTAAGCACATTCAAAAATCATCAAACTACTCATGCCCACTGTATAGAATATATCCAACAGGAAATATTTTGGTTTATGATTATTTGGAAATTTAAAATATTTTATAGCATTTAAATGTCCAAATGCAAATAATATATGATTTAATCCAGTGACCTTAGGATGTCTTTGAAAATTGTGCACCATTTTTGTTAGAGATTTAGGACTAAGGCAAAGATGATGAACATTTTAGAAGGGCATTTCAGGTTCATTGAAAAATGTTTTAGTAAACCCTAGTTGGATTAAAGGGGGTGCTGGTGGTTCTGTCATCCCCATTTCCAAGTTCCTGATCAACATAAATATGATGCAATCACTTTAATGCATGAACTAGTTAGGGTGACAAGTCACCCCCACTAAATAGGAATCTCGTCCAGAGATTCAAGACGTGAGGTCTAGAGGGACAAAAGGCTAATATGATCTTCATGATCCAATTGCCCTTCTTGAAGATGTTGATCAATTCATCATTTCTGTATTGACGTCTTGCTCTGAGAATTCCATTCAACATGCTAACACGAAGGAATGGTGACTCTAGAAGAATTGATCTCCTCAAAGATCGAGCAATTGACGGTCAACTCACGGAACGAGACGTCGGAACACCTCTTGAGCCGAGACACAACACATATTGAGAGGGATGGAAATAAACAAATGATGAAGGTTCAATCTGGTAGGCAACAATTCCACATTTAAGGAAGATGGTGAACAATGTCACCAAACGGGACACCTTAGAGAAGGTGACTCATAGGATTATTCCATTAAGTGGCAAAAATAATTACTTTTGATAAAGAGATCGTTGAAACTTTCTATACCAGCCTGAGGCAATCACAATCGACCATTTGAAGGAGTTCCCAAGAATGAAATAGTCGGACTAGGATGGATGATGTGGACTGCCATGTTAAAGACAACACAACGGATATTTTTTTCTTATAATCGGAAATGGATGGGACCCATGGCAGGACCACTTTTGAAGATGATCCTGAACAGCAACTTCTCAGATGGGCAGCCCATGGAAAGTTGGCACAAGGCGGTGCAAGCTGGGAAGAAAATGCAAATGTCGGAATGTTCCAACAATCATATCTGCCTGAGATTCAGATCTGGTTCGTGTCAGGATATTCCAGACTCATCAAGTCTAGAAAGGAAAATGAAAGTTTGCAACACAAATTGATGAGATGGCGTTGCGAGATTCTCGGGGAGTGAACTACGATAACAAGCTCCAAAACATGAGCTGATTCTTCTGCATACATGTGAACACGTTGTCCAAGACAAGCATGGACACATGGTAGTGTTATAGCAAAGCACTACCGAGTTCTGGTGGTGAACCATCATTGAGGATAACGAAATCCTGTGCACGAACTAGTATTAGCACAGCAAACTCATTTTCCTTGAACAAATCAATTAGTGGCTTGGTGTGCTAGTAACACATATAAAATGGAGGTAGCCAACCTATCAAACCATAGAGTACTTCACACATGCTTCATTGACTTGGGCAAAGCTTTAATCTTCCAACTCTCCAAGTTGTTGTTTACCTTGACCAACTAGCTCAGGGTATCCAACACATATTCTTGGAGAAGGTGTGGTTTATAAGAAAACCAACACAATCACGAGCTGAACATAACAACTTGGGGACAACCTAGTGATACTTCTGAGAGGATATTCGAAAAATCACGAACCACCGATATGTTACTAAGCTCGAGAACTATCTTGCTTTTTAGGGCAAGACGATATGATCACTGAGCGAGAGATCGACACAATCTTAACTCATTGATCGAAGGGTGGACCAGGAAATATGGACTAGGTACCACAATCAATCATAGAATGATGATTCAGTAACCAACACGCTAAGAATGAAATTATCATCCATTTACTACCAAGCAACGGAGTTGCTAGGAGTATGGATTTCACACATCACGGTTCACTTGTCGGCATTCCAGTTACAATAACACGGAGACCGAGGAATGAATGATGATGGTGAGAGGTATTACTTTATCAAGAGTTCATAGGAGGTGGTGCAATTCCCATGACATTCTAGACATAAAGATGGTGATATTCCAAGGTAGGACAAATTAGAAGCTGGATTGGCATTCTTCATCTGCGGAGTACAACTATTTTGACCCAATCGTGGAAATGGATGAGGTTCTGGAGTTTGTTTCTCCTAGTCATTCTAGAATATAAGGGCTAGACGGACCACAAGAGTAAAAGGCATCGATGAGCACAAATGCACAACTACTCCTGACTATCAATTGATAGACAAAGGCTGTAATACAACTGAAGAGGGACAACTCAAAGGAACACATGATTTTTTGAGTTGTGAATGCATGGATGAGCATGTTGAACTTGTTCTACATATTTCTTCTGGATAACCCATGCAGAAAGGTAGGAATGGCAGAGTCACAATGTGGAACGGATAACTCATCAAGAACACTCTGGTTGTGATCTTTTGGTTCAAAAGAACTTCTGCCATAACGGTTCATGGTATTGGAAGAATGACATACCACGGACCTCGAGGACTATCACAAGGTTACTAATATCCTAAAGGAATGAGCAAATACTATCAACATGAAATAAGTAGGATGAATCTCGGGTGCAAGAACCCAGGAATAGAATGCCTACTTGCTAAATGGCATCACAGGATGCTTTCAAGAATGATGGCCAGAATCATCACACTGGGAATACAAAGCATTGCTAGATTACTAGGTGATTCTCTAAGACATGTAGGGTCATAATATTAACTCCAACATATATGTCAAGGCAACGGAGTACCTCAACACACCGACTAGTGTGGTTAATCTGGCCTAGAAGGACATTAAGAACAGGGAGGAAAGATTTGCAAATGCATCAGATTATTTAGAAACTTGGGATGACTCGGACAACATAACAACTGTAAATGCTCAAAAAGATTTTGAGATCCATGCGAAAATGTAGCATAACCACTCAACATCATAATGTCAAGGTTCCGAGACCAACTGTTTAACCAACCGAAGTACTTGAGACTGAATTGAGAGTTGAATCCACCATTAACGTGATCCTGATAAATAGAATGAGATGCCTAGTTTCTTAACCCCGTAAAAGAAGAAGAAGGTGACTCGGATCAGAAGGACATAAGGTAAATGTGTAAAGAGAGCCTTGCGTTCCCTTCCACAATAAATTCCCTTATATAACTAAAGAATTTCTAGACTCGACTTCGACCAGTTTGGTTTGGTAATCCTACAGGCAGTCAGGCTCTGATACCAAAGCTGTCGGGACCCCGATCCTAAGTCACACCGGTCTAGCATGTAAGACATCATATCACTTTGCGGCCTCACGCACGGTATCCCCACGGGTGCCACCTTACCTGACTTGGGACCGTTTGTGCATTTTGGCTCACGTATATGATAGTGTTGCTAGCATCCATATGCTAGAGAACCCGGGCCGACATGACTAGTTGTAAAACAAAAGTGGCACTAAATTACAGGGACATGCATACATGACCCAACAATGCACGTGTTGGTCAGCAGCGAGTGTTGCCAGGCTGTAGCAAGCTAACAAGACTCTGGTATACACCGCGTGACATTTCCTCAGATGGGACAGACACAGGAGCAAGGAAGGACACATGTCGGTCGATCCATGTGTTCCGGAGCAGTAGCAAGCTACCAAGGCTCAGTGCAAGCACTAAGAGGCATTACCCATAAGATAGGCTACCAAGGGTAAACAACTAGGGGGTCAGATCCCACACATACCAAGCATTTCAATAACATACACACAATATGCTCGATATGTGTAAATACAACATGGCATCACATCAAAACTCTATGAATCAAAGTATTCATACATTAGGCTCTGAGGAGCCAGATATTACAAACATAGGTATCATGACCCAACATAGAAAGCATACAAGTAACGGAAGCATAACATGTCCGAGTACACACAACTACAAATGAAAAAGGCTGACAAGCCTGACTATCTACAAGACCCTCCCAAGTGTACAAGATCGTAGCTGAGGTAACAAGCTAAACGTCGAAGTCCACGCGGAACCACTAGTGAGACTGAAGTCTCTCTGCAAAATAATAAATTAAGCAAACGTGAGTACAAATGTACTCAGCAAGACTTACATTAGAACTAGCTACATATGCATCAGTATCAGCAAAGGGGTGGTGGAGTTTAACTGCAGGAAGCCACCTTTGACTCAGTGGCTATCCTGTACTATGACTGCTGGTAACTCTTTTGAGGTGGCGCACACGAGTCCACATATTCACCAAATCAATACACCACTATGGATCCGCACCCGTCTGCCTACGAGAAGGCCATACATAGCACTCACACTTATCTTGCCTATTTTGGAGTATCCACTTTCACTTGTCTATGAACTGTATAGGCAACCTAGAAGTCCTTTACCGCAGACGTCGCTATACAAATAGATGATGTTAACCCTGTGGGGGTGTACTTCTTCACACACTCACCCGCCACTTAACACCATGTACACATCGTGTATCTCGGCAACCTTCAAGCGGAAGCCTGGCGAGGGAGTTGGCCACGACCTGACTAACCACGCAATTCTCTAGTCCAGGTTTATTGGCCCCAAATGATGAGTACAGGGTTCCAAGCCCTCCAAACAGGCGACGCTTGGTATACCCGGCCACGGTGCCTTGTCTGTCCCAAGCCCACCTATACTGGGTGCCACTTGGTAGACTACTAACACTACCTACAAGCACCAGAAACTAGTTGCAACTCTTGGACAGAGATCAGGTTGATTAATAAGTCGAGAGGGGCACTTAAGCATTCCAATGCATGGTAGTAACTGCTCATGGATAACAAACATAGAACTCAGTTCCCGAGTACGGTTTCAATGAGACAACCCGCCATGTACTCCTACATGGCCTCTCACCGCTAACTTTACCAAAACGTGTTCACACACTTAGCTCTCAGCAGTAGGACATTTTCACCACATTCCAATTCATCCCCGATGAATTAGACCTGACACAACTCTAAGCAATAGCAGGCATGACAAACAAGCATAAATGAGTAGGTACATCAGGGCTCAAACAACTCTTAGTCATGCTAGTGGGTTCCATCTATTTACTGTGGCAATGACATGTCATGTAGAGGAAAGGGGTTCAACTACCACAACATGTAAAAGTTGAAATGTTGTTGTCCTAATGAAGTAAAAGAGAGCAGAAGCGAGAGAGTGGGATTGTATCGGAATGAACAAGGAGGTTTTGCTTGCCTGGCATTTCTGAAGATAGTAATAGTTCTTCATTGGTGTCATCGAACTCATCGTCGGAACATCGTCTAGTGAGGGGGAACAAACACCGGCAACAGAGAAAGAACACAATCAATGCAATGCAACAATATGATGCATGATCATGACATGGCAATATGCTATTGTTTGACCTAATGCATAAAGCTACCATGTTAGTTGAAGTTCATTCGGATCAAAGATTCAAATTCAAACTCCAAAAGAAGCATTACAAATGCCCTTTAATTGTGTTCTACAATTCAGTGAGTAAAAGTTGTTCAAACATGCATGAAAATGGTACACATGGATATCTTGCATTTTCCTGATAATTTTCCATATATAAATTATTTCATTTGGAGTTACGGTTGAGTTTCTATGAATATTAGAAGTTTTGCTAATTTTCTGGAATTTCCAGTATAGAAATAATCCAGAAAACATTTATTGCGTTAGCAGGTCAACCGGGCCGACCAGAGTCAAACCTAACAGTGGGGTCAACTTGTCAGTGATTGAATTAATTAACAGTGTTAATTATCCAAAAACTAATCTTAAGCTATAGTTAGCAGGGGGTTAGCCCCACCTATCATTGACCCATAGCGGTCAAAACAGGTCAGCTGGGTCAAACCCGTCGGCATTAAGCCGCCGGCGAGGTCAGCGGCGGCCACGGGCTTCGGAAAACCGCTCCGCTGCACCGTTCGGCGCGTGGTTGGGTTCTCCGGGACGCTGGCGAAGCGGCGCATCCAATGGTGATGGTCTCCGGGCCTGGGGTGGCCGGAGTCAATGGCGGAGAGCTCGGTTACGGCCGCTGAAGTTCGGTCGTGCATGGAAACGTGTTTGCATCATGAAAACGAGCGAAATAAAGTGCTAGGGCTTCTCTACGGGGTGGTGCAAGCGTGTTGGACTCGCCGGGGTGACAAAATGGTCACCAGAGTTGCGTCGACGGCGAGCTCTGGTGGCAGCTGTTGCGGGCGAATGCGGTGTGGTAGCTACAGCATGCGGCAGAGCAAACGGAGGGTGAGAGAAGGAGCAAGAGCTCATGGCGGTTGTGACGAGGCGAACGGCGAGCTCGGAGAGGGGTTGATGCGGTCGGGGCGGCGAGAGGTATCTCCGGCAACGGCGAGGTCGGGCGAGGTCATTGCGGTGGCTCTGGGGCGAACGAGCGCTCGTGTCTCGGTCTGCTAGATGGAGAGGAGGGCGGCGGAGCTTCTGGACATGGCGAGACAACGTTGAATCGACGGTGGCCGCAGCTACGATGGCGGTGCAGCTGCGGCTGCGTCGGCCGTGGAGGGGCAGGAGCAAGAGAGAGGTGCTGGGGGGAAGTGAGGTGTCCAGGGTGTCGGGGCCACAACGTGGATGACGTCCAGGCGTCCAACAGCTCGAGTGGCAAGAAGCTGGTGCCGTGGCGAGCTCGCGCGCGCCGGCGTCACCTCCCTCCCTGCCTGGCGAGGAAGAAGCAGATCGCTAGCGCGGTCTAGCACAATGGTGGGCCACCAGGTGGGCCGGCTAGTGGGTTTGCCCAGGTAAGTTAGTTTCCCTTTTTATTTTGTTTTCCTTTTCTATCTGTAGGTTTGTGGCTTTTCTAAAAATGCCTAAGCACTTTCAAAAATCATCAAACTACTCATGCCCACTGTATAGAATCTATCCAATAGGAAACATTTTGGTTTATGATTATTTGGACATTTAAAATATTTTATAGCATTTAAATGTCCAAATGCAAATAACATATGATTTAATCCAGTGACCTTAGGATGTCCTAGAAAATAGTGCATCATTTTTGTCAGAGGTATAGGAACAAGGCAAAGATGATGAACATTTTAGAAGGGCATTTCAGGTTCTTTGAAAAAGATTTTAGTAAACTCTAGTTGGACTAAAGGGGGTGCTGTGGGTTCTGTCATCCCCATTTCCAAGTTCCTGATCAAGGTTAAGATGATGCAATCACTCTAATGCATGAACTAGCTAGGGTGTGACACAAGTCTTTATATAAAGGGAAAGGCATAACACTACCACCAGCTCCTAAATCACACACAGCAATTTTCACATAATTCTTTTTGATGGAGCAAGGTATAGTTGATATTCCAGGATCTCCAAGTTTTTTAGGTACTCCATCTTTGAAAGTATAATTAGCAAGCATAGTGGAGATCTCAGCTTCAGGTATTTTTCTCTTATTTGTGATGATGTCTTTCATATACTTTGCATAAGGAGGCAATTTCAAGATATTAGTCAAGCGAGTATGCAAATAGACTGGCCTCAGCATTTCAGCAAAGCGTTCTAATTCTTCATCATCATTCTTTTTAGTTGACTTGGGTGAAAAAGGCATAGGTTTTTGAACCCACAGTTCTCTTTCTTTACCGTGTTTTCTAGCAATAAAGTCTCTTTTATCATATCTTTTATTTTTAGGTTGTGGGTTATCAAGATCAACATGTGGTTCTATCTCAACATCATTATCTAATTCTTTTTCATTGTTTGGTTGAGCCTCTTCATGAACCTCATCATTATATTTTTCATTATCACTAGGTTAGTGTTCATTACCATATTGAGTTTCAGCATCAGAGATAGAAGTTTCATTATCGTTATCAGGAGGTTTTTCTATTTCAGGTTCACTGGAAGTGTGCAACGTCCTATCATTTTTCTTTTTCGATGTCTTTTTAGAAGGACTTGGTGCAATAGTGTTATTTCTTTGTGAGTCTTGTTCAATTCTTTTAGGGTGTCCCTCAGGATAAAGTTGTTCCTGAGTCATTTTACCTCTTGTAGTTGCAACTCTAACAACAAAGTCATGCATATTATGATTCATTTCATCAATTAATTCTTCTTGAGATTTAGCAACTTGTTCTAATTGTGTTTGAACCATACAAGCATGTTTTCCAACGCCTCTAACATCATTTGAAATTCTAAATAACAAGTCACTCAATCAAGCAATCATATCAGAATTGTATTTCAATTCTTTCATAACATTGGCATTGAAGTGATCTTGTTTTCTAATATTGTTTTCAAACACATAAAGGCATTGGCTAGGATGCATATTGTGAGGATTATCATTATCATTGAACTTCATAATAGAATTTACCCCTACCACCTTAGGTAGTGGTGGTGTATTAAACCCATTTATTTCTTCAATAGGAGGTAAATTTTTAACGTCCTTAGCTTTAATACCTTTTTCCTTCATAGATTTCTTTGCTTCTTGCATATCTTCAGGACTGAGATATAATATACCCCTCTTTTTTGGAGTGGGTTTAGGCGGTGGTTTAGAAAGAGTTCAATCGTCATAATTTTTCAATATATTATTCAATAATTCTTCAGCTTGTTCAGTAGTTCGGTCCCTGAAAACACAACCAACACAACTATCTAGGAAGTCCCTAGAAGCATTGGTTAGTCCATTATAGAAGATATCAAGTATTTTATTTTTCTTAAGAGGATGATCGTGCAAAGCATTAAGTAACTGGCAAAGCCTCCCCCAAGCTTGTGGGAGACTCTCTTCTTTAGTTTGCACAAAGATAAATATTTCCCACAAGGCAGCTTGTTTCTTATGAGCAGGAAAATATTTTTCAGGGAAGTAGTAAATCATATCTTGGGGACTACGCACACAACCGGGAGCAAGATATTGTACCAAGCTTTAGCATCACCCTTTATTGAGAACGAAAATAATTTAGGAATAAAGCAGTAACGAGTTTTCTTATCATGAATAAAAAGGGTGGCTATATCATTCAACTTAGTAAGATATGCCACAACAGTTTCAGTTTCATAACCATGGAAAGGATCAGATTCAACCAAAGTAATTAACTCTGGGTCCACAGAGAATTCATAATCCTTGTCATCCATAAAGATAGGTGAAGGAACATACTTCATTCTAGCATTCAGAGATTTTTCTTTATACTTGCATAGTAATTTCTCTAAATCATCTCTATCCTTACAAGAAAGAATATCTCTAGTTGTCTCCTCATTCATAACATAACCTTTCGGTACCTTAGGCAATTCATATCTAGGAAGGCTAGTTCTAGCATGTGTTTCAGGAGTTTCAGTTTCCAGCTCATCATCAGATTCAACAACATCATGTTGTATTACTCTAGCAATTTGTTCACCAAGAAATTCACCAAGTGGCACATCATCATTATCAAGCAAGGTACTAGCATCATTCATAGTAGAAGTAGCATCATTAATAACTTGCGACATATTAGAATTAATAGCATGTGCTGGTGTTGCAAGTTTACTCATAACAGAAGGTGAATCTAAAGCAGAACTGGATGGCAGTTCCTTACCTCCCCTCGTCTTTAAGGGAAATATCTTAGTATTTGTATCCTTCAGATTCTTCATAGTGATAATATGATAATAATCCCAAGTGACTCAACAATATAGCTATGATCCCCGGCAACGGTGCCAGAAAAAGGTCTTGATAACCCACAAGTATAGGGGATCGCAACAGTTTTCGAGGGTAGAGTATTCAACCCAAATTTATAGATTCGACACAAGGGGAGCCAAAGAATATTTGAAGGTATTATCAGCTGAGTTGTCAATTCAACCACACCTGGAGATTAATTATGTGCAGCGAGTGATCAGTAGCAAAGTAGTTTGATAGTTTTGATAGTAGCGACAACAGCAACGGTAACAGTAACAGTGATAGCAGTAATTTGTAGCAAGTGTAACAATGATGAAAGCAATAGTAACACAGCAAGATCAATATAGAATAAATTCATAGGCATCGGATCGGTGACTTGTTGGATGATATTCATCATGTGACAGTTATAACCTAGGGCGATACAGCACTAGCTCCAGTTCATCGATGTAATGTAGGCATGTATTCCGTAAATAGTCATACGTGCTTTATTAAAAGAACTTCCGTGACATCTTTTCTCCTACCCTCCCGTGGCAGCGGGGTCCATACTGGAAACTAAGGGATATTAGGGCCTCCTTTCAATAGAGAACCGGAACAAAGCATTAACACATAGTGAATACATGAACTCCTCAAACTACGGTCATCACCGAGAGTGAGCCCGGTTGTTGTCACTCCAGGGTTGTCAGATCATAACCGTAGTAGGTGACTATAAATTGCAAGATCGGATCAAAAGCATGGATACAATGATGAATTCATAAATGGTTCAGATCTGAGTTCATGTCACCCGGGCCCAAAGTGACAAGCATCAAGCATAGAAAAGTCATAGCAATATCAATCTAAGAACATAGTGGACACTAGGGATCGGGACCTAACAAAACTAAGTCGAATACATGATGAATCTTATCCAACTCCTCACCGACCAGCGAGCCTACGAAGGAATTACTCACTCCTAGTGGGGATCATCATGGAATTGGCGATGGAGAAGGGTTGGTGATGACGAAGAACGAAGACCCCCCTCTCCGGAGCCCCAAACGGACTCCAGATCTGGCCTCCCAAGGAAGAACACATTAAAATAACGCTCGGTGTCACTCGTCATGTGCCACGACGTTTTCGAAACTGCTCTTAAACCATGATGAATCTTGAAAAAAATTCAACATGGCGAAGTTGCGCCTAATCCATATGTTTTCAACGGTATATTACACGCCTCGTTCCGACAAATTGTTTAAAAACTGGAGCAAAAAAAGTACCAAAATAACATTGTGTGCAGTTTTTTCTGACACGAAGTTCACTAGTCTCTTTATGGCAGTGCCTTTGCTACAGAAAGTGCAGTGCCCTCGCATTGAGCGTGAAGTGCGGAAGTGTTATCAGAATACCAATTATTCTAATATATATACAGCCGGTCTATTATGCTAATATGCACCTTCTTTCTGGGGGATGACATGCAAATCGCTTGCCTGGCCATGAGCCTGGTGGCCTCCGTAAAGGCGCCAACAAACTCATAGCACAGATCCGACCAAGAAGAAATGGAATCTACCGGTAAGTGCATCAACCATAACATGACGTTGGGTTTAAGCGCCAACGGGAAGTAATTGGTGAGCACCTTCTCGTCACGTGCTCCGGCAGCCTGCATCGCGATGGTGTAGATGCTGAGGAACTCTGACGGGTGAATCTTGGTATTATACTTCTCGCCGATGTCAGGCTTGAATGTGCGGTGAGTGGGCCACTAGAACCGCCACAACTCATGGGTAAAGGCTGGACAACCTACCTCGTAAGGTAAGCCTCCAAAGCCTCCCAGTGCTGGGTGGTCCGTAGTGGGTCCTGCCTGCTTATCTAAGGGATGGCATGCTTCGCGCCGGCGGTCGATGGTAGTTCAAGCGTCTTCATGGGCACGCTCCCGAAGAACTTGGCGCTGATCGAGGTGGGTCCGCGGGTCGGATGATGCTATGGAAATGTTATCACAAGCATCGTCCCGCCGGACCGGTGCCCGTGGTAACTGGCGAGGAAGAGGAGAATGCATCGTGGCTGCGGTGGCTCTGGTCCTTCCACCAGTGGCGTGCGGTGGCTCAACAGAGCGTCGGCCTGAAGGCCCCGCTGGCCGTGTCTCGTCTTTATTGGCGATGGCGACGAGGCTCCGGATGGTGGCTCTCCACTCGTCGAGCTTTTCCGCAGTAGGAGGGAAGTCGAGGAGCAACTGCGCGTGCTAAGGCCTCCGCGGTGGGGGCGGCGACGAAAGCTGCATGGATAGTGACACGCTCTGACCTCTAACCACGTTAGAAGGAGCTATATCACGACCCTGCAGCTGTACACCGCTTTCTCCAGTACCTCGGCGAGCATGTTGATCTTCTACGTCCCACGACTGATGTGTAGGGCTCTTCCCGCGGTGGCGCCCAGGGTCATTAGCGTGGCGACGCTCATCGCGCATGACCTGGGAGGAGCGCGTTGTGGGCGCCGGTGTGGGCATCTTGAAAGTCGCCGCACCACCTCCACGTGGTATGACGCCGCTCTTGGAGGGCGCTGCGCCGCCTGCGGGGGGCCCGGCTCTGCCTTTGGACTTGGTGGTGTGCGACTCGTCGTCTCGTGCACGAACGACGCCGCTCGCCAAGCTTCGGCTGCTAAAGCGACGTGGGTGTTCGTGGGCCGCGCCTCGGCTTCCATCCGCGGCCACCTCGTAGCCAGCCCGTACCGGCATGGGCCATTCGGCTCCAGATGAACTGATCGCCGTGATCGTCTGCTTCTTGGGAGCCATGGCGATGAATAACCTCTAAACTATTTGCTAGACCAGATTTTTACAACTGCGCCCCCTACCTGGCGCACCAAAGATTTCACTGGAAACGACACCTATGGGATCACTGGAATCCCTTCTACGGTTGGCGGGCGTGGAGTCGTGCAAAGAGCAGGTCTAAGAGTCAGCACAAGGATCATTTACCCAGGTTCGGGCCGCAAAGATGCGTAATACCCTAGTCCTACTTTGGTGTGTATTTGAGTGTTCTTGAGTTCTTGAACTAGCTACGGTGCAAGCCTAGTCCAAAAGATCCGAATCCTTCTATAGTATGCCTCGGTCCTCCTTTTATAGTCAAAAGGGGCTGCCCCAGTGTCACATAGGTGGTGGAAAGGTACACATTGTACATGCTTATCTCATGCCATTATGGGACAATATGCATTAAATGTGCTACTAAGGTGTCCACTTGCTTTATCGGGGACATGAATGAGGCCCGCCCCGTCTGCTGCCGCTCCGCCTGGTTGTGACGCGTGTCCATGCCAACAGAGCAGGCAGCTGAGATGGCGTGGTGGTACGGTCTTCATGAAGATCTGCATGCCAACACGCAGGTCCTTGACTAGCTGGATCAGGAATCACGTACTGCCACGTGGGTATTTTTCGAGCTAGTGGGTCGGCTGCTGAGCTGAGGTGATGATGGGGTTGTAAAGGCTTGCCGCGGTCTTGCGTCTGTTCCCGGCAAGGGTCTTGCCGGGGCCTCTGTGAGCGTCCTCGACAAGGGGCTTGCCGGGGCTTCGGGGGTGTCTTCGGCAAGGAGCCTTTCGGGGCCTGATACGTCCAAAATGCATCATTATTTTGTATTATAATTTATCCTTATTCATTGATATATTTCACTTTATGATGATGTTCTTATGTTGTTTTGGTCTATTTTACACAGTTTGCAACTTTCCGATACCGAAACAGCAGACACAGGATTCAGCAGGAAAAAGTGGATGCTGAGTTGATGAAGAAGAACACCTCCAAATTACCTGAAAATTGACGGGAGGTATTTATCAGACGAATAACGAAGACACGCAAAAGGGGAGTCAGAGGGGGGCCACAGGGTGCCCAGGCGGCCTGGGGGTGCGCCCCCCTGGCCGCGCCGGGGGGGGGGGGGCGCCTGGAGCCCCTGGCCCACCTCTGGTCACCCCCTTTGGCATATATGTTCTCAGTCCCCCGAAAATCCTAGACACGGGACTTTTTACGGAGTTCCGCCGCCGCTTCGAGGCGGAAACCTACAGAGAAGAAAAGGGCATCTCCGGTGGGCAGATTCCGCCGGGGAGATCACCTCCCGGAAGGGGAGATCGTCGCCATCGTCATCACCATCGTCACGGGCATCATCGAGATCATCATCAACATCATCCCCAACACCAGCACCATCTCC
Source organism: Secale cereale (assembly GCA_902687465.1). Taxonomy (NCBI): domain Eukaryota; kingdom Viridiplantae; phylum Streptophyta; class Magnoliopsida; order Poales; family Poaceae; genus Secale; species Secale cereale. The sequence goes on along the minus strand of LR738711.1, from coordinate 326,673,140 downwards.
ATATTTATCCAAATCTCATCTTACCATCGCAACTCGTGTTGTAACTCGTACTACCTATCCTCTCTACTCCATTGGTGTTGATTACTACTTTGTGGTGGATGCTATTGAGTTTTGTTGGAGAAATATTATTATGTCCAGATTGTTTATCACATATTTATCCCCACTGATCATGATTTCTTTTATGTCTTGTGAGTAGTTACCTTAGTTCTTGAGGACATGGGGGAAGTCTTGTTGTTAGTAGTCATATGCTGTTGAAGTAATATGTGTTGTTTGGTACTTAAGTTGCGTTGTCATTCTACTAGTGGTGTTGTGTGAGTCGAACACCCAACACTTCGCCTTATTAAGGACCTAGGAGAATACATTGTGTATAAAGAATGCTTATGGTGGGTTGCCGGAGTGACAGAAACCTGAACCCCAGTTCGCACGCTTTTGCATAAGGGAATAATGGATCCTCGATCGTATTGCTATGGTTAGGCTTTTGCCTTAAATTCTATCTTGTATTTGCGGATGCTTGCAAGGTGTTTAATCATAAGAGTGCATTCATCTTAGTCTAGAGAGTGCACTAGCATAGATCCACCCACTCAACACTTATCAACACATATCATAGTATCGATACGGAATATGGCGAAAGCACATGACTACCTCCCCCGTGTGTCCTCAAGAACGCTTTAGTCTTTATAAGTTCAGTTGCTAGGCCTCTCCTTTGCTAAGAAAGGATTGGGCCACTTGTTACTCTCAGTACCTTTTACATTACTTGCCTTTACATTCCTGTTGCTTATACCGAGAAAACCCCTAAAAGTTATCTTTCAGTGCTTGCAGTAATTTCTTGCTCAGAATCGCTTATCAATACCTTCTGCTCCTCGTTGGGTTCGACACTCTTACTTATCGAAAACGCTGCAACAGATCCCTTACGGTTGAGGGTCATCAAGTAACGTTTTCTGGCGCCGTTGCCGGGGAGCGTAGCGCTATTGGTAAAGTGAAACTGGTAAGAAAGTCTTTTTATAATTCTGTTTTTATTTTTGCTATTGCTGCTCTTTGTCCCTATGGATAACCCTATTATTGGAGCGTTGCTTGCGGGAAGACGCCCCACACCTGTGGTGGTTGATCCTCCCCCTACTGAAATTGTGCCTTATAAAATACCAGCTGGCATTATCAATTATGTTTTGGCTAATCGTTATGCAGGAGACAGACATCCCGGTGAAAACTTGCTATATTTGTCACGACTATGTTCATTATTTAAGCTTGCAGGTGTATCGAGGGAGTTTGTCATGAGGAAATTATTTGTTGTATCACTTATAGGTAAAGCTTCAGATTGGTATGGGCTTCTCGATAACTCACACTTGCTGGACTGGCAGGAGCTTATGTCTCTTTTTTATACTAAGTTTTATCCTCTTCATGAAATTCATCGAGACAGGAATTATATATATAACTTTAGGTCTCGTGACGGAGAAAGCATTTCTCAAGCTTGGGGGAGACTGAAGTCTCTAATGCTCAAATGCCCAATTCATAAGCTTCCCAAGGAAATTATACTTACAAATTTTTATGCCAGGCTTTCTCGTCAGGATAAGGAGATGCTGGATGCCTCCTCTAGTGGGGTATTTCAGAAGAAGAGTGTTGAAGAAAGGTGGGATCTCCTTGAAAGAATCCAGAGGAATACCGAAGATTGGGAAATTGATAAAGGTATTGAACCCACTATAAATTATGAACATGACTATATTGAGAGCTATGTGGAAGCTGATTACTTCAATACTTTTTGCTCTAAGATTGGTCTTGATTCCCATCTAGTGATTGATTTATGTAAGAATTTTGCCTCTCACGTTGATTCTTTTAAAAAGAATAGAGACCAGCACCATGCACCTTTTAAAGAACCACCTATTGATATTTATGTTGCTGAGCCAATTTTTCCTGCAGTCATATATGAAAAGCCTCCTTTTCCCACGAGGATAAAGGAACACTCTCTTGTGACAGGCATAATAAATAAAAGTGAGAGAAGAGTTGATGAACCTGAGGACCAGATCAGGGTCGATCCTCAAGTTCCATTGATTAAAGACCTTGCTACTGATGATGTTTTGGATTCCAATATAACTTTTTGTGCTGTTTCCACTAACCTTGTCACAGCCAAGAACAAAGGCCCAATTTCAGGTACTCCGGTGGTATCTGTTAAAATAGGAGATCACAATTATTATGGGCTATGCGATTTGGGATCGAGTGCAAGTGCTATTCCTTATTCACTCTATGAAGAAATCATCGGTGAGATTTCCCCTTGTGAACTTGAAGAAGTTGATGTTACTATTCATCTTGCAAATAGATCAACTATCTCTCCTATCGGAATTGTGAGGGACGTTGAAGTCCTATGTGGAAAGGTAAAATACCCTACCGACTTTCTGGTACTTGGTTCAGCCAGGGACAATTTTTGTCCCATCATTTTTGGTAGACCTTTTCTTAGAACTTGTGGAGCGATAATAGATTGCAAGAAAGGTAAAGTTTCTGTTGAATTCGATGGTGAGCCATATGAATTTAATTTTTCTAAGTTCTCTAAGCAGCCTCGTGGTACTGATTCACCTAGTGATGATAAAATTATTGAAAGTATTGCCTCTATTGCTATTCCCCCTGATGATCCTTTGCAGCAATACATGGAGGACCACAAGAATGATTTGCATATGCAGGAAAGAAATGAACTAGATGAAATATTCTTGAGACAACCTGCTATCCTGAAGCACAACCTTCCGGTTGAACCTTTGGGAATTTTATCAAAACCAAAAGAAGACCCGGTGTTCGATCTTAAACCTCTTCCCGATACGCTCAAGTATGCTTATTTAGATGAAAAGAAAGTATATCCTGTTATTATCAATTCTAACCTTTCAGGATATGAAGAAGAACGATTATTGGAAGTACTTCGTAAACACCGAGGCGCAATTGGCTACACCCTTGATGACCTTAAAGGGATTAGTCCATCTATCTGTCAACATACTATCAACCTTGAGCCTGATGCTAAACCAGTTGTTGATCATCAACGACGGTTGAACCCGAAGATGATGGATGTCGTGAGAACTGAGATTCTCAAGCTTCTAGCCGCAGGTATCATCTACCCTATAGCTGACAGTAAGTGGGTAAGTCCGGTACATTGTGTTCCTAAGAAAGGAGGTACAACTGTGGTTCCTAATGATAAAAATGAACTAATACCTCAGAGAATTATTATTGGATATAGAATGTGTATTGATTACAGGAAGTTGAACAAGGCAACCAGGAAGGATCACTACCCATTGCCGTTCATCGACCAAATGCTTGAAAGGTTATCCAAAAATACCCACTTTTGTTATCTCGATGGTTATTCTGGCTTCTCTCAAATTCATGTTAACACTGCCGATCAAGAGAAGACCACTTTTACTTGTCCTTTTGGTACTTATGCTTACAGACGTATGCCTTTTGGTTTGTGTAATGCCCCTGCCACTTTTCAAAGGTCTATGTCTGCTATCTTTCATGGTTTCTGCAGGGATATTATGGAAGTCTTCATGGACGATTTCTCCGTCTATGGAACTTCATTTGACCATTGTCTTCACAACCTTAATAAAGTTTTGCAGAGATGCGAGGAGACAAATTTGGTACTCAACTGGGAGAAGTGCCACTTTATGGTTAATGAAGGAATTGTTCTTGGTCACAAGATTTCCGAAAGGGGAATTGAAGTGGACAAAGCCAAGATCGAAGCTATTGAGAGGATGCCCTATCCAAGAGACATCAAAGGTATCACAGTTTTCTCGGTCATGCAGGTTTTTATAGAAGATTTATTAAAGACTTTTCTAAAACCTCGAGACCCCTCACTAATCTTCTCCAGAAGGATGTTCCTTTTGCATTTGATGAAAATTGTAAGGAAGCTTTTGAAGTCCTTAAGAAAGCTTTAATAACTGCTCCTATAGTACAACCACCTGACTGGAATTTACCTTTTGAGATTATGTGTGATGCAAGTGATTTTGCTGTTGGAGCTGTTTTAGGACAAAGAGTTGATAAGAAATTGAATGTTATACATTATGCTAGTAAAACCCTTGATAGTGCTCAAAGAAATTATGCTACTACTAAAAAGGAATTCTTAGCTGTAGTTTTTGCTTGTGATAAGTTTAGGCAGTATATTGTTGATTCCAAAGTTATTATTCATACTGATCATGCTGCCATTAAATATCTTATGACAAAGAAGGATGCCAAGCCAAGGCTTATTAGATGGGTACTCCTTCTCCAAGAATTTGATTTGTAGATTGTTGATAGGAAAGGGGAAGACAATCCGGTAGCGGACAATCTTTCAAGAATGGAAGATATACCGCATGACCCCATCCCAGTTAATGATAGTTTTCCAGACGAGCAACTTGCCGTTGTAAAAATACAACCTCTTTCCGACCCTTGGTATGCAGATTATGCTAATTTTATTGTTGCGAAGTATTTGCCTCCAGGTCTAACATTTCAGCAAAGGAAGAAGTTCTTTCATGATTTAAGGCACTACTTTTGGGATGACCCACATCTTTTCAAAGAAGGTCCCGACGGGATCGTGAGAAGATGCATTCTGGAACATGAGCAGAAGGACGTTCTCCGATGGTGTCATGATAGTCCCTATGGAGGACATCATGCCGGTGAGAGGACTACACATAAGGTTCTTCAATCAGGTTTTTATTGGCCTACTCTCTTTAAAGATGCTAGAAATTATGTTTTAGCTTGTGATAAATGTCAGAGAGTTGGTAACATTAGTAGAAGGAATGAGATGCCTATGAATTACTCACTAGTGATCGAACCTTTTGATTGTTGGGGTTTTGATTTTATGGGTCCTTTTCCTTCTTCGCACAAGTACACTCACATTTTAGTAGCTGTTGATTATGTGACCAACTGGGTTGAAGCAATCCCCACTGAAAGTGCTGATCACAAAACATCTTTGAAAATGCTTAAAGATGTAATTTTTCCTAGGTTTGGTGTACCAAGGTATCTCATGACCGATGGAGGATCACACTTCACGCACGGAGCTTTTAGAAAAGCTCTGGCTAAATACGATGTTAATCATAGAATTGCTTCACCGTATCATCCTCAAACTAGTGGGCAAGTTGAGCTTACCAATAGAGAGATTAAGTTGATCTTGCAGAAAACAGTAAACGGAAATAGGAAGGATTGGTCAAATACATTAGGAGATGCTTTGTGGGCATATAGAACTGCTTACAAAAACCCCATGGGCATGTCCCCCTATAAGATGGTATATGGCAAGGCTTGCCATTTGCCATTAGAGCTAGAGCACAAAGCTTTCTGGGCTGTTAGAGAGCTTAACGCTGACCCAAAACTAGCTGGTGAGAAGCGTCTCATGAACTTGACTTCTCTAGATGAATGGAGAAGTGAAGCTTACGAGAGCGCTAAAATGTTCAAGGAAAAGGTAAAAAGGTGGCATGATAGGAAGATTCTGAAACGTGAATTTAATGTTGGTGATAAAGTTTTGTTGTTTAGATCCGGTTTCAGGTTGTCTCCAGGTAAACTACTTTCCAGGTGGGAAGGACCATTTCATATTGAAGAAGTTTATCGGTCTGGTGCAATTAAGATTAATAATTTTGAAGGCACCAAACCTCAAGTTGTGAATGGGCAAAGACTTAAACATTACATAGCAGGAGACCCTGTCGATGTTGATGTGAATATAATATACACAACAACCCACGAAGAACATGTTGCAGCCCTGTTTCAGATGCCAGCAGAAGCAGAATAAAGAAAAGGTATGTAGTACGGTAAGAAAACACCGCAAACCATCATAAAAGTTCCGTATTACGAGTTTTTGTAAAATTAGTAAAATTCCGAGTCGAAGTGGAGCCGGAGACAACCACCAGGGAGTCCAGGCGCCCCCTGGCGCGCCCCCCTGGGCCGCGCCGGCAGGCCGCCTGGACACCCTAGAGCCCGTCTCCGACCCCGCTTTGGTCCGTTACCTTACTTTCTGTGCATAAATTTTTCCTATATATTTGCCCGGGGTGTTCCGGCAACGTATCTTGCGATTTCGCGTGTTTTCTCTTCGATCTGTTTCTGCCAGGAAATCTTTCAGCTAAATTTAGGTGCCATGGCTTCTCCAAGTTCCCCCAAGGACACGTTCGTCGTCAACGTCATCAACCCTTACCTCGCAGAGGTGGAGAAGCACCCTCAGGTTGTTCAGATGAACGAAGGCGTCCTTCATCAAGAAGATCTGAAGGGACCTATCAAGGAGGGGAGCGTCCAGGCCAGGCTGGAAGAAGTGTATCAAGAAGTCTTCAAGTACAAGAAGATGACCGAGCGTGGTGTCGAAGCTAACTTTGACATCACCAACGAGCTGAAGAACTACTTTCTGAAGGAGATGAAGGAGATGTGGGAAAGAATCGCCGCGTCTGAAGACAGAATGATAGAACTTCAAGGGCAAATTAATGATCTACATAACCAGAACTGTGAGTATGAACTAAGGTTTCTACACATGGGTTTGGGTGCTGAATGCAGGATCCAGGAGACGAGCTTCTCATATGAGACTGGAGAACCCCTTCCATGGAAGAGCTTCGCCAAGAACTACTTGATCAACGCCAACAAGGATGATGAGTGAAATCTCCGTGGGTAATGGCATTCCCTTGGCTTGTTCCAAGCTTGGGGGAGTGCCCGGTATCTTTATCTTTTACCTCTTGTCTTTCAGAAGTCAAGTAGAGTCGTATCATGTCTAGGGAGGTTATTATATGAGATAGGTGTGTGCATTGAGGTCTATCACCCCTTTGGTGAAGAATTCTATCCGTGTGTGTGGAGTCATTTATGATGGAATATTAATGAGAAGTTTATCGGTTCCTCTTTGTTGCACTCGGTATTCTCTTCACGCAATCGACCTTATATGATGATTCTTATGGGGAGTATTGACCTTATGTCAGGTATGGCTATGAAACTTTATTTAATCTTGGCAAACATAGCTTTGGTCATAACAACAAGCATGATGTTCTTAAAGTATCAACATAGCCAAAACCTTTATGTTATTATGCTTGAAGTGTTATGTTGACAAGGAAGACAACTTGATGTGTTATGCTTATTTCAATGTTCATGCTTTATATTGCTTCGCATCTTAGTCATCATCAGTTGTATGCTCTTTCAAAACCTTTGCTAGCCTAACCCTGTACTAAGCGGAATTCTGCGTGTGCGTCCATACCCTTAAGCCAATACCTTCCATGTGAGTCCACCATACCTACCTACTCGTGGTACTCCACTACCACCTCCTAAAGTATATAATTTATGTGTTATCCTTAAATGTTCAAAATCTTTTATTTTGTGCCTCTGCTTTAGCTCATGAGGAAGTAGTAGCTAATTCATGACCCTTTTGAGTTGGACAAGCTTCACCCCGGGATTGCATGTATAATGTGCAAACCCATAATACGAAAAGGAACTGGCATTGAGTGCGCCCGGCTTAAAAATAATATAACAAACAAACCCTCCTTCACGCTTTGTTCATGAGAAATCAGAAAACTTTGGCAGTGATAAACAAAGGAGAATAAGAGGATGTTATCGTCCTCATACGGGAGCCGTTCCTCGAAACTTGTCCAGTTCAAGAAGTAATTGAGTTATCTATTAGCATTCGTTGACGAATCATGCACCTCTCAAAAACTTAAGTTTGATTTGAGGATAGCACATGAGTTTTCCCTACTACCCTAGAGCAGGGCCTATCTTTTAATTTTAAGTTGAGTCAGTTATTTCTACTTCCCTCTATTTCTCAAAGAGAGCAGACGTTTGATGTTGATAAGGATTCATTCATATAAAGCTGCATTAAGATTTGTCATATCATATCCTTGTTGACATTATCATTTGATAAGTAAGTTGTTTGTCATGCCCAGCTAAGGCAAATATCTTCCTTCGTGTTAACACTTTCACTTCTTGCTTATTAACTTGTTATTTCAAAAAGCTTCAATTAATCCCATCAAAAGCAAAAGTTAAAATTATTTGTTGTTCTTTGACCAAAGGACATGTTTGCCATGATATAATGAGTTTCCATTGGTCCTACTTTCGAATATAAGTGTTGACACTCTTTCATAAGAGCCTTATGAGTTGAAGATTGCTGCTGAGGATATTTGAGTTGGTGAAGAGACTATGATGCTTCTTGTCCATATTCTATTTATCGACACTTCACTCTCTAAACTTGTGGACAGGTTTACCGAGTTCATATTCGCTTGGGGACAAGCGAGGTCTAAGCTTGGGGGTGTTGATACGTCCAAAATGCATCATTATTTTGTATTATAATTTATCCTTATTCATTGATATATTTCACGTTATGATGATGTTCTTATGTTGTTTTGGTCTATTTTACATAGTTTGCAACTTTCCGATACCGAAACAGTAGACGCAGGATTCAGCAGGAAAAAGTGGATGCTGAGTTGCTGAAGAAGAACACCCCCAAATTACCTGAAAATTGACGGGAGGTATTTTTCAGACGAATAACGAAGACACGCAAAAGGGGAGTCAGAGGGGGGCCACAGGGTGCCCAGGCGGCCTGGGGGCGCGCCCCCTGGCCGCGCCGGGGGG
>LR738711.1:326618007-326650987 GCA_902687465.1 Secale cereale | reverse complement strand
GGGGGCAACCCCGCCACCCTCCTGTACCACGGGCATCGGTCCGTCGGGACGACGCTTGTGATAACATTTCCATGGCGTTGTCCGACACACGGACCCACCGCGATAAGCGCCATGTTCTCCGGGAGCGTGCCCACAAAGACGCTCGAACTACCATCAAGAGCCAGCGCGAAGCACGCCATCAGTCAGATAGGCGGGCAGGACCCACTACGAACCATCCTGCATCAGGAGGCTCTGGAGCCTTACCTTACGAGGTAGGCTGTCCAGCCTTTACTCGTGAGCTGCGACGGTTCCAGTGACCCACTCACCACACATTCAAGCCTAACGTCGGCGAGAAGTATAATGGCAAGGAGCACCTGTCAGAGTTCATCGGCATCTACACCATCGCGATGCAGGCTGCCGGAGCACATGACGACAAGGTGCTCGCCAATTACTTCCCGTTGGCGCTTAAACCCAATGTCATGTCATGATTGATGCACTTACCAGTAGATTCTATTTCTTCCTGGTCAGATCTGTGCCATGAGGATGTTGGCGCCTTTACGGGAGGCCACTAGGCTCATCCCCCGGAAAGAAGGTAAAAACCTACGCAAGTACATATAGAGATAAAGCCGAGTCTAGTACAACGTCCCAGATGTTAATCCCGCCGCCGGCATCAGCGCATTCCATCAGAATGTGCGTAACCGCAAGATGCACGAAGAGATGGCAATTAATAAGGTCAAGGATGTGGCCAAACTCTATGCTCTAGCCGACAGATGCGCTTGGGCCGAAGATGGAAGGAAGTACCCCGGCGAAGACGCCGGTGTCGAAACTGATTCCTCAGACGAAGATGCCGTTGTCCCGGCGAAGAAGGTATGACGATGCAACAGGAAACACAAGGGCAAGGCCGTGCTTGCCGTCGAGGGATCCAATGATGCCGGCGCTGCCAAGAAAACCAAGGCAGATGACCCCGGCAAGGAAATTGCCGGGTGTGTCACCTGCCGGGCCTTGGCGGCTGCCGACAAGCCAGGAAGCTCCGACAAGCAATACTGCAAGATCCACCGCACCAATGGCCATGACCTCCAGAACTGCCGGCAAGTCGAGCAGCTCGTAGCGAAGCACAAAGACGAATATGAAAGGTGGGACATGGAGAAGGGCCAGGATGGTGCTGAGGGATCTGGCAAGAAATGTGGCGGCCAGCCTGGCCGCCGCAGCAAAGATAACCAACAAGAAAGGCCCGCCCGAGGCTACGACAAGAAGCAAGAAGATGATGATCGTGATGAGGACGACGAGTCTGGCGAGCAAGAGTTCCAGAAAGCTACATAGGCCATGTGCATCGACGGTGTTGCCTCCCTGCACACCTCGCACCACCATCTCAAGCAGTGGGCGCGTGAGATCATAGCAGTGGAACCATCGTTCGATGCCCAGAAGCCGCTGAAGTGGTCCAGCACACCCATCTTTTTTGACACCGAGGATCACCCTGATCGCACAACTGCAGTCGGGTGTTTGCCATTGTTGGTTTCACCAACAATACGCAACCTCAAGGTGACGAAAATGTTGGTTGCACTACAAAAAAAAGACACATCCGTGACATTTTGGTTCGAATGAAACTTTTTTCTTTCATACTTATGACACTTATATGACAATAATTGTGAAAAAACACGGTATCATCATAGATGTGGTGGGGTCCTACTTCTATGACAAAAAATCATGACAGAAAAGGGGCTTTTCGTCCTGGGCGGGCCGGAGACGCAGCTGCATGACATTCTTTGGGCCGTCCATGACGGAAAAAACCTTGGTAGAAGCGAGGGCGAGGAAAATATCGGGGTGTTCCTGGTTATGGTGGGTGGTCGGGGCCGAGCGATGCGCATATCTCTCGTACACGCATGCGCGTGGGTGTGAGGTGTTGGGCTCTAACTGAACCCGAGCGATTGCACTGCAGGCTACGCGTTACTGAACCCGAGCGATCGATCGATGGCTGTTAACTGAACCCGATCGAGGGATTCCTTCGCTATTGCTACTAATTGAAGCCGATCGATGTTGCCTCTGCATGAACAGTGAGCGTTGCTGGGGGGGTTTGGATGAACAGTTCCCGGTGGGGGTGGCTGAACAGGACCCCGTGGTGTTGCCTTTGCATGAACAGGACCCCGTTCGATCAAGCCGGTTGGGGCTGCATGAACAGGACCCCGTGGAGGGTTGCATGAATAGGACCACCACGTGGAGGGCTACATGAACAATAGACGGTGGAGGGCTGGATGAACAGGAGCCCGTGAAGGGGTGGTTGAACAGGAGCCCATGGAGAGGGCTGGTTGAACAGTAGCCAGTGGAGTAGCGCGCGGTGGAAGCTGAATAGTCGCAGGTGGAGGCTGGAGGAGGTCGACGATGGATGAACAGTAGCCCGGTGGAGGATGGAGGGGGTCAACGGTGGTGATGAATAGTATCCCGTGGAGTCCCGTTTTGCGGTACGCCACACCCCTCCCGATGAACAGGACCCCCGTTTCGACCGTAGCGCTCCAACACAAGTCCATTTCCTCCGTTTTGTGGTACGCCACACCCCTCCCGATCAACAAGACCCCTATTTCGACCGTAGCGCTCCAACACAAGTCTGTTTCCTCCGTTTTGCGGTACGCCACACCCCTCCCAATCAACAAGATCCCCATTTCGACCGTAGGAGGTCCGTTTCCTCTGTTTTGCGGTACGTCAGACCCCTCCCGATGAACAAGATCCCGTTTCGAACGTGGCCGGTCGAATACAAGGATGTTTGCTCTGTTCTGCGGTACGCCACGCCTCATTTCCATCGGCTATTCCGTCCAAGCCCTCCCGATGAACACGACGACGCATTCAGTTCCGACCTAGCCGGTTGGCTCCCCATGAACACGACGACGACACTGTTTTTCCGTTCCGACCCAGCCATGTACACGAGCCCTGGCTGTACGTATGTGCGAGTAGGCGTTCGAGACCCTGCCCGTATGTACGTACATGGCCGTATTTTCTTTCTTGCACACTTGCCTTTGTACGTACGTGTACATGCTACGTGCGTGCCTCTACTACGACACATGCGCGCCTCTACATCAACCAGTATGTACGTACACGTTCGCGACCAGTATGACAACGCTACGTACCCTTCGACCAGGTGGGTCCCGACTGTCAGGCACTTCCTTGCGTGCTAAGATATATCTGGTGGGTCCTAGCAATCTGGGGAGCGAATCTTTTTTTTTGTTTGCCCGGACGCACTTCCTTGTGTGCGAAGATGTCGCTGGTGGGTCCCAACAGTCAGGGGGCGAATGTTTTTTTACCCGGACGCACTTCCTTGCATGCACTTCTTTGTAATTATGCGCAATTTCCAAACTCCCCAAAGGTTTTTTTGCAAATAAAATATTCAGGCCTCGTGTATGTCGCTGCATCTTGGATGCAATGGTTGCCCGTTGCTCATATTAGGTGCTCCCCGTAGCTTAATTACCCGCTACAGTGATATGAGCATCTAGGTCGTATGATCAGTGATCAGATGGCACAAGCGTAGTACTTGTACTTTCTGCGCAATTCCCAAACAATCTCAGCTGTATATTGCAAAAACATTCAAACTTCCTACTGTGGGCCGTTAGATCTCCGTGAACTCGTATCACCATAGAATCTATGGTGCGGGAGCACCTCATATTCTCCCATGCGAGAAAACATAAGGTGCTCTCGCAGCTTGGATGCTATGGTGATACGAGCATCGAGGTCGTTTGATCTGAGATCCAATGGTATCTGAGCAGTCTTTGTGCTTGTAAGCAGTGGCCGAACTCTTTGGGGGATTTTCTGGAAAAAACCATTGGAACCACCGAGGAGGTGTTGGGTCACAAATCCAACGGCTCCGAAGAGCTTCTATCACCAAAGCATCTAAGGTGTGGTAGCACATGACATTCTTACATACAAGAGAATATGATGTCCTCCTTCATCTTAGATGCTACGACCCTCAGCGCCATCAGCTCCTTGTCGATGCTAGCTGCAGAAGCCACCAGATCTTCGGTCCATACTTTGACGGTCCGGCGGAAGTTCTCAGCTGAAGTGGCGGCGCTCTCCACCAGGCCTCGCTCCTTGCGGAGCTCGTCCTTCAGCTTGGTTTCACGGTCCCGGGCGGCGTCGAGCGAATCCTTCAGCGTAGAGACTTTCAGCTCCAGATCTGCAATCGAGTCCTTGGCGGCCTTCAGCTCGTCGCCTTGCTTGGAGAGGCGTACCTGGAGTTCAGAATTGGTGTGGGCGTCCTTCTCGCGCTCTATGTTGAGCGCGGTGACCCTCTCCGTGCTCGCCTTTAGGTACTCCTCCAGCTGCACCACCTTAGCCTCGAGGTCCTTCTTGGCGGTCTCCGCGGTGGCAGCGGCGGCCTTTGCTTCCTTCAGCTCTCCGCCAAGGGCCTGCTCCCGGGCGGCAAGGTCGTCCTCGTGAGAATCGAGGTCGACCTTCCGCTGGTTGAGCGCTCCTTCTCGCTGGGACAGCGCTTCTCCGACGAGTCGCTGCTGCTCCTCGGCCTCAGCCTTCTCCAGGAGCCACTCTTGGTACTCTCCAGCAAGCCTCTCGCGCTCCTCCGCCACGTCGCGGAGGGCCGCCTGGTTGGCGGCGCGGAGCTCCGCGGCGCGTTTCTCCATATCTGCTGCGGCCTTGGTGGTGAGGGCTTCCCGAGACTCAAGTTTCGCCTGCCTGGCCCGGTAAAGGGCCAGGAGCCGGTGAAGCAGTTTCTCCTCCTCGGGCTCGTCGCTCCCACCAGGCGCCTTGACGATCTTCAGCCCCGCGGAGGCGAGGACCTCCCCATCGAAGGTCTCTCCCTCCTCGGGGGCTCGCGACGAGGATCCCGACGGCACCTGTATGAAGACGCCGTTGGGAGCCTCAAGGTAGAAGGCGGACTGCTCCTTCTCGGTGGAGGGATCGGCGGCCGGTGCAGCGCTGGACGCTCCTGCCGCCTCCGGGCCGGCAGTGTGGCCGCCGTCCCCCTCCCCGGCCGCTGCGTCCGCAGCCGGGGCAGTCTCCTCAGCCGCAGGCTCGTCGGCTCCTGCTATGTCTTCGACGACAGGGGCGTTGCCGCCGTCGCCCTGCGCGCCTTCCTCGCCGACGACCTCGGTCTCCATCCGGTCCGGCGCGGGAGGGTCTAGAAGAAGAAGAAAAGAAGAAAAGAAAAAGTTCAAGCAAATATCCAAAAAAGACGAGTCCAAGAAGACGAGGTTGCAAGACTTACCTTCGCGGGCTTCGTCGACGACAGGCTCCCTCGCCGGGGAGCTCTCCCTTGGCGGGGTGGCCGCCCTCGCCGGGCTGCTCGCCCTTGGCGGGGTACTCGCCCTTGGCGGAGTACCCGCCCTTGGCGGAGCGCTCTCCTTCGCCGGAGAGTTCGTCCTTGGCGGGGATGGCGGGGCCTGCGGCTCTTCGGGAGTGGTCTCCGGGCGCTCCTGCGGCTGCGGCTCCGTTTCTGCACAAGACAAGCGAGACCAAACAGAGCAACAAGATGTTAGTACAAGGCAAAAACCTTAGGCGCGCCCAACGAGCGGAAAGATCAAGCCCAGACTTACGCTGGGGGCTGCGCTGGGGGCTGCTCCTCGGAGCAGCGCTGGGGTCCGGCAAGCTCGTCGCCGGCGCCTCCCCTGTCGCCGCGACGGGCGAGTCGTCCTCGACCTCGACTACGGGAACCTTGGCCTTCTTCGCCGCTCGCTGGGCCAGGGTCCTGAAATCAAAGCAAGAAGCAGGATCAGAATCGTCAACGAAAGAATCAAGACAAAATTGAAGAAGCTACAGAATACAAGTCCTTACTCCTGTTCCTCGTCGTCGTTGTCGCTCAGGGTGGAGAAGTCGAACTCCACGTGAGGCGCTTCCGCGCGAGGAGCGGGAGGAGAAGGCTCCCTCGGGCGCTTGGCGGTCCCCGGGGCTGGGGGCTGCGAAGCCCCAGCCTCTGTTGGCGCCGAGGCCCGGGGAGCAGGCGGAGCAGCCGCTCCGCTTTGGGAGGCTCCTCCTCCGCTTGGCGCTGGTGCGCGGGGCGCCTCCGTCGCAGTCTGGCTCGCTCTGGTGGCGCGCGTCGCCTGGCGAGCGGGCTGCTGTCGGGGCTCCTGCGTCCTCGTCGCCGTAGCCGCCTTGCGGAGGCGCTTCGGCGGTGTTCGCTTGGGACTTGCCCGGGGCGGGGAGCTCTCCGAGGACGAGGAGATGTCATCGTCGAGCCCCAGAGATCCGCCGGTATCCTCGTTGGCTCCGGCGTCCTCCTCCTCCTCCTCCTCGGTGGGCTCGCTGGGCCCAGCACCCTGCCCCGCGGCCTTGCTCCTTCCGGCAGCTCCGCCCCCTCCGGCACCTCTGCTTCCTCCGGCAACCTCGCCTCTTGCCGCGGCCTCGCTCACCACTCCGGGGATCCCGGCATGCCTCAGAGAAGGGACCCCGGCGAGCTCGTCGGGCGGAAGATTGAGAAGTTTCCGGATCTCTGCCTCCTCGGCCTGGCACGACGCGTCCTCGGCCTCTGCCTCGTCGACGGTGAACCCAAATTCTCCTACCGCTGCGGCTGCGGCGGCCTCTTCTACCCGGATAGTGATATAAGCTATCTCCCGCTCCGTGGTGGCCCGGGTAAGACCCTTGATCTCATCGGTGTTCTTCGGCACCTCAACCAAGTTATCGAAGAAGCTCATAATGGCGTCCGGCGTGGGTACTATCCATGTTGGCTCGACGCCATGTGAGTCACATGCGGGCATCATCGCCCGCAAGGCGTCCCGGGCGGTGCTGTTGCATAAAGGTACTACTCCCCGGGGAGATCTAAACCACTCTGGGTGAGCTGGGTCGTGCTTGAAAAGCTCCCGAAGCATTCCCTTCAGCTCCAGCGCCGTGAAGTTGTAATTCAGCCTCGGGCGCAACCTCATTACGTCCGCCGCATTGCCAAACTCCCATGCTGGCCTTTTCCTTTCCTCTAAAGGGGCATTGCGGCGGCGGAGAAAGTCTGCTCCTACCTCTTCGATAGTCAACTTGGCTACCCGGAGACGAAGAATCCTGACAAGGGCAACGTTGAGCTTGATGTCATCGGCGGCCAAATCATTCCAGTCCCTGCCGCACACTATAGCAGTTGTGCACGGTGCAGTGAAAGGCTGCGGCTCGTCCTCCACTATCCAGCACCAATCCGCGCGCCACTCCTCCCACTTGCCGCGGAGCTCCCCTTTCAGATAAGATTCTTTCTTGTTCAAGCGGAAGATCCAAGAGATCCCCCCGGAGAGGGGAGCGCCGGCCTCTACTCTAGGCATAAAGAAGTGCCTAAAGAGTGCTACGTTTGGATAGATCCCTATGTAGTTTTCGCACAGATGTGCGAAAACCGCCATCGTGAGGATGGCGTTGGGGGTGAAGTCTAAAAGATGGAGGTTGTAGGTGTTCATGATATCACAGAAAAATTCAGAGAATGGAGGACAAAGGCCGCAGTGGAAGAAGGCAGCAAAGAAGAAATACCCGCTGGGGTACAGATCTCTGGCGGCGGCCGGGTAGACTCGGGTGCGGGGATGCGCCTTGGTCTTCTTGGCCCAGAACAGATAGTACTTGTTCCAGAGCTCCCGCGCGCTGAGCCTTGGCGCGAAGACGACATTCCTCTTCCGCAGGAGAGCAAGCTTCGCCGCCTGCTCGGATTTCTCTTTCTTGGCCTTCTCCGCCTTCGCCTTCTCGGTCTTCGGGGCCATGGCGGAGGCGGCGAGGGAAGGAGACGAGGAGTCCGGCGGCGCCGCAGATGCGAGAGACGGCGGAGGAGGTGAGGAGGCGGAGCGCAGAGGGGGGTTTCTGGAGGTGGAAGAAGCTATGAAGACGAAGTAAGGTAACGACCCCTGCTTCCTCTGCTTTTAAGGGGGAAGTGGGGGACGCTCCACATTTCCCATTAAAGAACGTGGCCACGTTCCCTCCCACGACGCCGCAATCGACGCGTGCCGTTAGGGAGGGACGCGGCGGATGCGGAAGGGGAATTACGGCTCGCCGTGGGCCGCGCGTGCCCGTGCACTGTTTTGGGCCTCGCCCAACGGCGCTGGGCACCGCGTGTGGCCCAGGCCCGGGGGCTCCTGTCGGTGTACTAAGATAGGGGTACCTTAGTACCCCAACTTGTGCACGGGCAGTAGCAGCTTCCCGCGGCAGGGTCTACCACGTGCTTGCCGAAAACCTCTCTGGTCCTTATTAAGCCATTCAAAAACAAAGTATACAAGACAGAAGATCAAGGCCCCGGCAAGTGGAGCTTGCCGGGAAGGCCGTCCTAGGCTAAAGACTATGTCATTGACGCAAGGCCCTGGCAAGAGGAGCTTGCCAGGAAGACCAGAAGACTGTATCTAGAAGACGAGCCTCGGCGCACTCTGCACCCCGGCGAGACCCGGGGAGCGACAAGCTTCCCGGCCCGACAAGATCAAGCCCCCGGCAAGCTGCTTGCCGGGGGAAGTTTGCACTGTGTGCCCGCGCTCCAGCTCATCGGCCCACGCGTCGCCCTGGGGCCCTTCCAGGGACGCGTGGCGGATGGCTATGCAGCCTGGGGGACACGGTGGCGCTCCACGGTGACGAGGCTACCACCGTGGCGAACGGAGACGCAAGGGCGGGCGCTTTTGAGGTCGACGGCGACGGGCATTTAATGCTCTTGTCCCCCACTGTCAAAGTAGGTGATGACCACTGTTCATCCACTGTTCGTCCACTGTTCCCGCACTGTTACAACTACCACCAAAGTTACATTTTTACCCCTTTCTCCTATGTTGACACCTGTCGGTGACCCCTTGAGCTATAAAAGGGGGCCCATGCACAACGTAGAAGGGGTTCGGAACCTAGATCGCTCATTCGCTCGGTGTAGCTAGTTCTTCAAGCTCCCGAGCTCCAACATTCAATACAATCTAAGCAGGAGTAGGGTTTTACGCGTCCATCGCGACCCGAACCTGGGTAAACTGCCCGCGTGTGCTCTACGATCTGCTCTTTGTGCTCCCTCCGCTCCCTTACCGCACGAACAAGGGGCTCCGGTCCCATAGGTGCTCGCGGTGGACAGTTTCCCCCAACATTCTATGAACTGAGTTCGCCAATAATGTGAAGGATGTCAGTCTTTTCATCCTATTGTAGATTGCTTAGATCTTGATATGCCAAAAGTAATCGCATGAAATATACAGTAAAAGCCAGTGTGATGTGTGTGTCTACAACTAGTCTGACTACACGTCCTCATATAACATATCAAGGACGCACCATCTTACCAGATTAGCCATTCGACTTACCAATGCAGTGTAGGAAGAAATAAGTATTGGGACTGCGTATCCAAGAAATTGATGCCATGGACTCCTACGTACAACCTTGTAAGCGAAAAAGAAGATGCAGTGTGCCTATACAAAGAACTAGCGTAAGTTCTGTTACCTGCTTCTCGGAATTTTAGTTAGCCACTTATTACAAAATTGTTTAATTACGTTGCTTGGCTTAATTTAGTTTGCTACTAATTACATAATGCCACAGCCTGTTAATCCTATTATCGACCGCGCCTATCTATGTGTTTGATAATTACCGTTAAGAATTACCTGTTTGCCTAAACTTAAATAGCTACTTGTTTGTTTAACTGCTTTGCTGCTGCAACAACGGGTTACAATGATGTTAATAACTACTTTTCAGCATCAAATTGAAACTCTTCAATTCCTTGTTTGTTTAACTAGTTTGTTGTTATAACTCCCAGCTGAGATGTTTTGCTAACTTCAATTTTTCTGAATCCAATCGGAACTTTAATGGCAAAACAGGTTAGCCCAAGATCAAAGAGCAAGGTCCCGATGGACATTGTATCATCCCACAACAATGGCACCGGCCCAATCGTGCATTATGAATTGCCAACTGTTGATGCTCTAGAGGCTAAACTAGTGGTAGAAAGAGATTCTGCTTCTGCACTTAGATATGAAGTTGACATGTTGAGGAAGCAAACAGCACAATCATTAGCAGTACTCAAGACAACCATAAAATATTTGGTAGATTTCAAACCAAAGCATGCTGAGACTGACCACATTGTTAAGGTCCTGAAGGAAAAAGGGAAATTAAATTCCCACTTGGTAAATCATAGGTGAAATGTTCTTTCCATCGTTGAATAACCTTTGTGTTGTTTGTTCATGTAATCAATCAAACCATTTGTTTTAGAGATCATGTAATAATTGTTTTTAGTTTTTTTTTGGTTTGTAAGTTTATTTGAGCACAAGTGTGTATTAATTGATAAGACTCGAAGACATTTCATGTCAGGACCCCAATTCTAAGTCACACCGATCTAGCTTGTAACACGTCATATCACTTTGCGACCTCACACACGGTATCCCCACGGGTGCCACCTTACCTGGCCCGGGACCGTTTGCGCATTTTGGCACACGTATATGACAGTGTCGCTAGCATCCATATGATAGAGAACCTAGGCCGACATGGCTAGTTATAAACCAAAAGTGGCACTAAATTACAGAGACAGGCATCCATGACCCATCAATGAACGTGTCGGTCATCAACGTATGAACCCAAGTCGTAGCAAGCTACATGGACTTAAAGGAACAACGCGTGACATTTCCCCTAAAGGACAGACACGTGAACGAAGAAGGACACACGCCGGCCAGCCTACGTGTTCTAGAGCAGTAGCAAGCTACCAAGGCTCAGTGGAAGCACTAGGAGGCATTTCCCTGTAAGATAGGCTACCAAAGGTAAACAACTAGGTGTCGGATCCCACACATACCAAACATTTCAATCATACACACAGTATGCTCAATATGTGCAAATACAACATTGCATCACAACAGAACTCTATCACTCAAAGTACTTTATTTAAGAGGCTCTGAAGAGCCATACATAACATATCCATAATGGTAGGGGTCACATGACCCAACACTCAAGTCATACAATCATGCAAGCACAAGCGAAAGCTAACATGTCTAAGTACAGACAACTTGGAAATAAAACAGGCTTGGTGTAGCCTGACTATCTACAAGGCCCTTCACAAGCTCAGGATCTCCGTCTGGGTAGCAAGCTACTCGTCGACGTCAACGTCTATGTAAAACCCATCAGAAGGGGCAGGGTTCTCCTCTTCAATAGTTTTTAAGCAAACATGAGTACAAAGGTACTTAGCAAGTCTTACAACAGAACCTATCATACATGCATCATTATCAACAAGGTTAGTGGAGTTCATAGCAGCAAGCCAGCTTTGACTCTTGGCTAACCTATACTACAACTCTCAGCAGACTGCAAGATAAGACTACGTACACGAGTCCTCTACTCACCACAACAATACACCACCGTGGATCCTCTTCCATCATCCTACGGAAGGGCCATCCACGACACTCACACTTGTCTTGTGGCTTTAAGTAGTATCCATCAAATTGTCTATGAACTGTATAAGTAACCAAGTGGTCCGTACCGCGAACAACGGCTATTCGAATAGATTCGTAACCCTGCAGGGGTGTACTTCTTCACACACGCTTCCACCACTTATCGCCGTTTACTCGACATGTACTCGGCAACCTTCAAGCGGAAGCCCAGCGAGGGTGTCCGCCACGACCTGACTAACTACACAAGTCCCTAGTCCAGGTTTATCGCCTATTTGGGTTCCATCCGTGGGGAGATCCGGTCGGGGTGTCGCTCACGGCCCCAAACGATGTGTACAGGGTTCCCGAGTCACCAAACGGGCGACCGGTACACCGTGCCACGTACCTGCCGCATCACAGCCCACCCCGAGGGTCATCCCTGTGCACGACCACCAGTAAACTACAAACACCAGAAACTAGTTGTAACTCCTGGACAGAGGACAAGGGCAGTTAATAAGTCGAGATGGATTGGAGCGCTCGGAGCCTAATGCGTGGTAGTAGCTGTAACTTGAATCACACATACAGATCTCGGGTCCTATGGACGGTTCCAATGAAACAACCCACCATGTACTCCTACATGGCCTTTCATCGATACCTTTACCAAACATGTTCCACACTTCCCTCTCTTTATCGAGTATGATCATTCCACTCTGATCCATCACCTAGATGAACCGGACCTGACACAACTCTAAGCATAGTAGGCAACATAAACATATAGCATGGTGGAACACACATCACATGGCTCAATCAACTCCTACACATGCTAGTGGGTTTCAATTATTTACTGTGGCAATGACAGGTCATGCAAAGGAATAGGGTTCAACTACCGCAGCAAGTAGCAGCTCACACGCTGTGGCCTTAATGCAGTAAAAGATAGCAAGAGTGAGAAGATGGGTTTGTATCAGAATGATCAATGGGTTGCTTGCCTGACAGAGTAGTTGTCGGGTACTGCTCTTCAGTTGGATACGTAGTTGTATCCTCGGGAGCAGGACCTACCACGGAGAATACGGACGATACAATCAATATACAAACAAATGCAACAATATGATGCATGCTCATGACATGGCAAGATGAATGTGTTTTGGGCTAATGCATCTATAAACAGAAAGGTTTGAGCCCATTTGAATCAAAGATTCAAATTTATACCCAAACTATTATTAATTAAAGTGCATTATCATGTTTCAATGTGAACATCAAGGTTAACTTGCTCAAACATGCATGAAACTTGTGCCATTGGAAAGATTGGATTTTTCTGATCAATTTTCATATATACATCTTTTCCATGTGAGCTACTGTTGACTTTATATGATTTTTTGAAGTTCCAAGCATTTTCTGGAATTTCCTGAATTGTTTTAAATCAAATAATCCCAGAAAAAGCATTTACTGCATTAGCATGACATCATGCTAACGTCAGCAGGTCAACAGACCTGGTCCAAGTCAAACCTGACTGGTGGGTCCCGCGTGTCAGTGTCATTAGGTTAACTAATTAAATTAAACTGCTAATCCTAATTAACTTAACCGGCTGGGCCCACATGTCATTGACTCCAGGGGGTCAACCTGGGCCCACCCGTGGTCAAACAGGGTCAACCAGGCCGGCACTTAGCCGCCGACGAGGTCAAACGTGACGGTGGGGTGCGGGATTCGTGCTCCGGCGACCAAATCGACGGCGGAGCACGTCTACGTGCTGCTGGTGAAGAGCCGCATCGAGTGGTGGTAGTGGTTGGCCTCGGGGTCACCGAAAACGACGCCGGCGACAAGTCCAGCGGCTGCCGGAGCTCAGGTGAGCTCGAGCTAGTCGCTAGAGGGCACGGCGAGGCTAGTGGAGATGTGCTCTAGGCTCTTGGGGATGCGGTGAGCACGTTGGACAGGATGGCGCGACCGTTGGGTGGCAGGAGCCTCGTCGGCAATGAGCTCCACGGTGGCTCGTGCGGGTGAGCTTCGTACAATCGGTACATGGCTCGAGGGGGGAAACAGAGAGAATGGGGAGGTAGCCAAGCTCACGGCGGTTGCGTTGGAGTTGACGGCGAGGTCGGGGACGAGCTGCTGCGACGCTGAGGTCGTCGGCGATCTTGGTGGCCGAACGGGGGAGAAGTGCTCGGGGATGATGCGTTGAAGCTTCCGGCGAGGCGTGGCTTGACGAGGAGGTGTAGCAGACGGTGGCGGAGCTCAGGGACACGACGGCGAGGCGAGGGGAGCTCGGTGGCTGCGGCTATGGCGGCAGGACGACGCCAGGACAGCGGCGGCTGCGTCGGCCATGGCGAGGAGAGGGCGAAGGAGAGAGGTAGGGGGAGAAGTGAGGCGTCCAGGGCGTTCGGGCGACGACGTGGAGGTCGTCCAGGCCGTTTCCACGGCCAGGCGGTGGCCAGAGCGGCAAGCAGCTGCCGCGATGGCGTGCGGCCATGTGCCGGCGTCACCTACCTGCCTTGCTGCCGAAGCACCTGGCTGGCTCGGGCCAGCAGAGTGCTGGGCCGCCAGGTGGGTCAGCTGGTCCAGGTAAGTGGGTTGTGCCCTCCTTCTCTCTCTTTTCTAATTTTTTTGTTTTGTTTTTCTTTTTCAACTTTCTTGAATTAATAAAAATGCTAGAACATTTTTATAAATCATGAAACTAGTCATGCCCACTGTATATAATATGAACAACATGGAACATTTTAGTTTATGATTATTTGGGCACCTAAAATATTTTATAGCATTTAAATGCCCAAATGCAATTACAATATGAATTAATCCAGAGACCTTTGGATGTCCTAGAAAATTGTGCACCATTTTTGTCAGTGGTTTAAGACCAAGGCAAAGATGATGAACATTTTTGAAGGGCATTTTGGGTACATTGGAAAAGATTTTATTAAACCCTAGTTGTTAGTAGAGGGGTGCTGGGGTTTCCGTCATTCCCATTTCAGGTTTCTCCAAAAGTAAACATGATGCACACTCTAGCTAGTCCTAATGCAAGCACTGAATAGGGATGTGACAACTCACCCCCACTCAAAAGAATCTCGTCCCGAGATTCGGGTTCCTCCGGAAAAAGGGTGGGGTACTCAAGTCGAAGACGATCCTCTCTTTCCCAAGTAGCTTCACTCTCGGAATAATGTGACTTTTGAACCTTGAGAAACTTGATATTATGACGTCGAGTGGTACGCTCGGTTTGATCAAGAATACGAACGAGGTATTCTCGATATGTGAGATTGTCCTGGAGATCGAGCGTTTCGTGGTCCACTCCGCGAATAGGATCCGAGAAGCAACGCCTGAGTTGAGAAACGTGGAAGACATCATGAACTCTGGAAAGGTGCGGAGGTAGTTCCAATTGGTAGGCAACTTCTCCTCATTTGGCAAGTATGCGAAAAGGACCGATGTAACGAGGAGCCAATTTGCCTTTGATACCGAAGCGATGGGTTCCCTTAAGAGGGGTAACCCGAAGGTAAGCCTTATCGCCGACTTCAAAAGTCACAGCCTTATGATGACTATCATATTGGCTCTTCTTGCGAGACTGGGCTGTTTTCAATTTCTCACGAACGATGCGAACTTGCTCTTCTGCTTCGTGGATCATATCCGGACCAAAGAATTGTCTTTCCTCGGTTTATGACCAGTTAAGAGGCGTTCGACACCTTCGTCCATATAGAACTTCGAATAGGGCCTTGCCAGTCTGGCTTGATAACTATTGTTATAAGAGAATTCGGCGATGGAAGACACTTCTCCCAATCCATACCGAAAGAGATGACCGAGGCTCGAAGCATATCTTCCAAAATTTGATTGACTTGTTCTACTTGACCAGTTGACTGGGGATGAAAGGCGGTGCTAAAAGAGAGATGAGTCCCCATAGCATTTTGGAAACTTTCCCAAAATCGTGAAGTGAAAAGACTTCCACGGTCGGAGTTAATCTCCAACGGCACACCATGAAGAGATACTATCCGAGAGATATACAAGTCTACTAGCTGGCTAGCGGTTATACTCTCTCGAACAGGCATGAAATGGGCTACTTTGGAGAGGCGGTCGATAACGACGAAGATAGCATTATTCCCTTTCCTGGTCCTGGGAAACCCGGTAATGAAGTCCATACCAATCTTGTCCCATTTCCATTCAGGAATAGCTAAAGGTTGAAGGGTGCCAGCAGGCTGTTGTTGCTCTGCTTTAACTCGACGACAAACATCGCAGTTAGTAATCAACTGAGAGATTTCTCTCTTGATCCTAGTCCACCAGAACCTCTGGCATAGGTCCTGATACATTTTGGTACTACCGGGATGAATCGTGAGAGGAGATTCATGAGCCTCCTTAAGGATCAACTGCCGTAGATGTTGGTTCTTAGGAACCACTAAACGGTTCTCGAAGAAGACAACACATCTATTATCAATGGAGAAACAACCTGCAACTCCTTTATGAATGTTTCTCTTGATTCGGGAAATCCCTGTATCTTGCTTCTGGGCAGCTATGATTTGATCCGTAAGGGTGGGTTTCGCCACCAAGGTGGAAAGGAATCCTGGAGGAACAATGTGAAGGTTAAGCTTACGAAATTCCTCGTGGAGAAGTGATTGCTCTTGTTGTAACATCAGGTTGTTACAATAAAACTTACGACTTAGTGCGTCATCCATGATATTGGCCTTCCCAGGGGTGTAAGTGATTCCTAAGTCGTAATCTATGAGCAACTCAACCCAACGTCTTTGCCTGAGATTCAGATCCGGTTGGGTGAAGATGTATTTCAGGCTTTGGTGATCAGTGAAGATTTCACAGCGATTACCAAGAAGGTAATGTCGCCATGTTTTGAGTGCGTGGACTACAGCTGCAAGCTCTAGATCATGTGTAGGATAGTTATCCTCATGTGGACGCAACTGTCGAGATGCGTAGGCAATTACTTGATGATCTTGCATGAGTATGCAACCTAGTCCTTATCGCGAGGCGTCGTAATAGATAATAAAGTCCTTGGAAAAGTCTGGTGGTACCAGTACGGGTGCAGATGTCAGGCGTCTTTTCAGTTCCTGAAAGCTGGACTCGCATTGTGGGGTCCACTCGAACTTTTTATCTTTCTTGAGGAGTTCAGTTAGAGGTTTAGCAACTTGGAGAAATTCTCGACGAAGCATCGGCAATAGCTCGCTAAGCCAAGGAAACTCCTAACTTGCTTGACCGATTCAGGGGGAGTCCAATCAAGGACGGCCTGAACTCGCTCGGGATTGACGGCAATACCCTTACCCGAGATTACATGACCCAGGTAGGTCACTTCTGGCAACCAAAATTCACACTTGGAGAATTTGGCATAAAGGCGGTGCTCTCGAAGTTTCATCAATACCAGCCTTAGATGATCGGCATGATCTTCCTTGTTCTTGGAGTATATGAGTATATCATCGAGGTATACCACGACAAATTTATCCAAGTACTCCATGAATATAGAATTCATTAGCCGGGAAAGAGTGGCTGGGGCATTGGTTAACCCGAAGGACATGACGGTGTACTCGTATTGGCCATAACGAGTAACAAAGGCCGTCTTGGGGATGTCCCCGTTCTTGATTTTGATTTGATGGTAGCCCAACCTCAAATCCATTTTGGAAAAGACTGAGGATCCAGCGAGCTGATCATACAGGTCATTGATCCTTGGGAGCGGATACTTGTTCTTTATGGTGACCAGATTGACAGGTCGATAATCTACAACCATCCGTTCCGTTCCATCCTTCTTCTTGACGAAGAGGACGGGACAAGCCCAGGGAGAAGAACTAGGACGGATGAAACCCTTTTTCAAGGACTCATCGAGTTGTTTCTTAAGCTCAGCTAGTTCTAGTGGTGCCATCTTATAGGGTCTCCTAGAGATTGGGATAGTTCCTGGAACAAGATCTATCACGAACTCGACATCTCTGTTAGGTGGAACACATGGTAGTTCTTCTGGAAAGACATACGGAAAATCACGGACTACCGGAATATCTTTGAGTTTTGGTAGAGGACTCGCATTAAGAGAGTAGAGCTGACGCTCAGCCATTCGGGTCAAGACATTGACTGTCTTGCCGGATGGGTATGTAAGTTGAACAGCAGTAGTGTAGCAATCTATCTTGGCATAATGAGCTGACATCCAGTCCATACCCAAGATGATGGTTATGTCCGAGGACTTGAGAGCTATTAGTGATGCAAGGAAAACAAGTTTATTGACTAGAATTTCATTTCCATGGCTTACCCTAGAGGTTTGCCACTTTGAACCAGGAGTTTGAATAACCATGGAAGTGGGCATGTCACAAAAAGTCATGTTGTGCATTCAAGCATAGCTCTCAGATATGAACGAATGAGATGCTCCAGTATCGAAAAGAACCGATGCCGGATGGCAGTTAACGAGAAGCGTACCAAGGACGATGTTAGGATCCTCATAATCTTCCTCAGCAGAGACATAGTTGACATGACCACGTGCTGTGGGGATTGGCTTGACATAGTTCACCTTGCCTGTTGGCTTACTGTCGGTGTATTGGGAACGACACCTATGGGATCACAAGAATCCCTACTACGGTTGCGGGGCGCGGGGTTGAGAGAAGAGAGGATCAAACATATAACACACGGTTTGTTTATCCAGGTTCGGGCCGCGAGGATGCGTAAAACCCTACTCCTGCTTTGGTGGATTGTATGTTTGTGTTCTTTAGCTAGCTATGGGGCGTGAGGAGCTCCAAAAAGCCGAATCCTTCTCCTGGTCGCCTCGGGCCTCCTTTTATAGAAAAAGGGGTCACCACATTGGTACACAGGAGGTGGAAAGGGTACGGTGATGCGACTTTATCCCTCGCATTACATGACAAGGTGCATTTAGTGCGTCTTCCTTAGGTGTCCTTGCTTTATCGGGGACGGGGGAGAGATTTGTCTCGTCCGTCGCCGCTCCTTCTTGTGTCGACACGCGCCCTGGCCAGCGATGCCTGAGATGCCATGTAGGTAGGCAGGCAGCTGAGGTGGCGCAATGGTGGGTCTTCACGAAGATCTGCATGTCACCACACAGGTGCCTGCCCAGCTGGTTGGGTTGGCAGCTGCATAAGGCCGTGTAAGTTTAGTGGTTTAGCCGGCGTGGGCCTGATGGTGGCCCTGCGGATGTCCTCGGCAAGGGCCTTGCCGGGGCCCCGGCAAGGGTCTTGCCGCGGCGCCTGCTGCCATCCCCGGCAAGGTGCTTGCCGGAGGTCTTGTGGTCTTCCATGGCTGGGATCCCGTGTGGGGACCTCGACTCATAAGTCGTGATCACCGAATGCACGTGTACAGTGATCCCAGAGATCAATGCTCACTGAACACACAGAAGCTGAATAACAAGAGTCTTACATCCATACATACCGTATTACACAAATAGGACCATAATGGTCAAGTCTTGAGTATAACATTGCAGCGGAAATCTTCAATAACAACATGAACCCATGCCATCTGCCTTTAACCCTACAGGCATTCTGACTGGGAAGCGTCCTAGCTCGCATGCTCGTCACAAAGAAATCTTCATCATAACCTGTTCTCTTCTGCCTGGCCAATAAAATAACCAGTGGCAAGCCAATGAGTACTTTGAATGTACTCGCAAGCAACCCAAGTGTGATGACAGAATAATTATGCAAGGCTCTACTGCTAAGTTGGCGGTTTTGCGGAAAGCTAGTTTTTCATATGCAAGTATGATCAACATATAACATGGGCATGCATGTGTCTGCAACAAGTATCAGGAGGTCACAGACATCATTGTCGAGAAGGAGTTGTAATCAACTCATGCTCAAGCTCATTGTGACTTTCTCACAATCACATCAACAATATCTCTGAATCGTGTTGTTTCCCAGAAACTTATGGACATAGTCTAAGTAGCACCACCCAACTGTCCTTGACCGCGGACACGGCTATTCGAATAGTTTGACACTCTACAGAGGTTGCACACTTTACCCACAAGATCCGGGGAACTTCCGTGACATCCACGACCCGCGGTACCTCAAGTACCCGGGGTAAGCACCCGATCACTATCTTTTCCTAGACGACACTAACATAGAGTCCACTCGATTGGTAGTAACCCCCGTGCCCACATCTCACATCTTAATAATTGTGGACACTCGCTCCCATATTCATCACATACCACTGACACAGGGTACCAACGGTGTGTTCGGTTCCCTGTGAAAACAGTCATGGCCGCCTATCCAAGCATGACCCCGTCCCGAGAGTGACCTCAAGTCACCCCCGTCACTAGTAATGCGGGCACCATGCTAGTATCGACCTAGGTAATCAATAATGCCCTTTCCCATATAAGGGTAGAGTGGTTGCGCATGTTTGGTTGGGACGGTAGTCACACATAAATCTAATCCATCTCTGTAAACAACACTCTCAACAAGCCTCGACACACTACTTCTTCACCAAGTAGTGCCCTAGTTCTCATCAACTCCCAGGGGCATTAGTGGCACCCACTGGGTCATTTGCAAGTATGTCAGACCACACTTGTTTCACTCAATGCATAACCCTGACCCATTTTGCGTAGCCAACTACTATAGCATACATCTATCTACTCCCACCCACATAACCCTCATAGGAAGGTAGGGTCATGTATGATGCAAGTTTCAATAGTAAGGTAACAAAGGCACCAACCAAAGTGGTCACCTCTTCTACATGATTCTGATGCATTAATAATAAGGTGGTATGAGACATGCATAAAAAGGTTTCTCGAAACATGGTCAAAGGGCTGCTTTCCTTATTCTTCCGAGTCTTCAAACCTTCAGGTCCGTCTCCGAGTATTCTGTTTATTTCGTCAACTAACGATGGAAACAATCATAATAAGCAACACAATCAAAGCAAAAATAAAAGTGCTCTAAAAATAGGAGTTGGACTTTTCTAGGATACCTCTGGTCATATGAAAAATAACCAAGGTGGTTTCATAGGTATTGGATCAATGAATAGTTTGGATCATTTCAATATGATGGAACCAAGGGGTTTATGGATTTGAAAGGAGTGTGCAGAAATATATTCTTGAATGATGAGCAAAGGCACCCATCAACAAGTCATGATTTTAGAAGCATCTAGGAGTTGGTTTCATTGGATTTGGAATTCAAATGATTTTCCTAGGATTTTGCCAAGCTGATAAATATGAAGAAATGGCTCAATATTTGGTGGGGTACAGAAAGTGTTAATAAAAATGTTCCAAAACTAAGTTCGGATATGACAAGCATCTAGGAATTTGAACCACTGCATTTGGATCAAAATTGAGCTCTCTGTGATTTTCTAAAGTTCATCACAGATAATGGAATAATGGCATTTAATAATTATTTGTGAAGGAAAAATCTATGGAATAATGTGCATGTTGCACCAATAGGTAGATCATGATTTACGAAGTCACTGGAAACTTGAATCACCAAATTTGGAGTTCAAACGAATTATTTAAACATTAATGAAGTTTACAGAAAAAGAAAAAGGAAAAAGGGGAGGGGGTTTTATACCTATACTGCGTTTTGGGCATAGTATAGCGCCGCAGTGCTCTGGGCCGGCCCAACTGCATAGCAGCGCGCAGGGAACCTAACCACGTCGAAGGCGGCTTCCCGGAAATGTGTTTTCACGCGGGGAAGACGGGCTATGCTGTAGCCGTCTCCACTTAAATCGGTGGGGCCTGCCTCCGGGGTCGCTGACCTGCGAGGCCCTCTTGCAGGACCTTCTCCTTCCTCCCGCCCGCGACAGGAGCGGGGCAGAGGAGCTCGGCCGCCGATCGCGCCGGCGACCCAGGGGGTCTCCGCCGGCGTTCTGCGCACCGGAGTGCTCAGGGCGGCGAGGCGCACCCGCCCATGTGCCTCACGCCTGCGGGGGAGCTCGGGAAGGGGAGAAGCGCCTGGCGCGGCGATGATGGCGACGGCGAAGAGGGTTATGGCGCTACGGCCTCAGGGGGAATGGGGCGGAGCACGGGGAGGCTCAAGGGGGTGCGTGAGAGGCTCTGGTGGTGGCTAGGTGGAGAGGGTGAGGCCGGGGTGCCCGCATTCGAGCAGGGCCCCGAGGCGGCAATGGCGACAGAGGAGGAGGAGGAAGGCTCGGGAGGGAGCGTGCTTTGCTCAGGGAGGCTTACTGGAGGTTGAGGGAGCGGATGGAGTACGGAGAGGGCTCGGGGAGGCCTTATATAGGCCAGCCCGAGGTTCACCGCGGGGCCGTGCGCCGGCGGGGCCGTGGCCGTTGCTGAAGGCCAACTTGGCTCTCCTGGGCATGTCTGAGGCGCTCGTGGACGAGGTCCAAGCCAAGGGGAAAGCAGAGGAGGAGCGGGGAGGCGCCAGAGTCTTCGCGCGTGTGAGCTTGCTCACTGGAGCTCAGGGTCGGCCGGTGCGCGTGCGAGCAGGGGTGAGGGAGGAGGAGAGAGGAAAGGGCCGACCGTCCAGCAGGTTGCGGACGCCGAGGCAGCCTCGGGGGACACGAGGGAGAGGCCCCAGGCTGTCGGGTGCAGCCGATTGGAGGCGGCTACAGTGCGCCAGGGCACTGTAGCGCGCTCTAGAGCACCCGTTTGGCCGACATGGCCGTGCCCTCGCTGCTCTGGTCATGTCCACCTTGTCCAACATTGTCTAGGGGGTCGAGGGAGAAGTAAACAAATGCGCTGTGGCCTTGGATGCCATGGGAAGCCACTGGAATGGGGAGGGAGGTGAAGAAGAAGGAGTTTACTGCTGTCCAGCAGTGTGAATTGGGGTTTTACCCCCTCCAATGATTGAGCTGAGGCCATAGAGAAGTTACTGGGGGTAGAAGATGATCAGGAGAAGCTGTGGTAAGAATTTGAGGTAAAGGGAAATAGTAAAAGGGGTCCAAACAATGGTTTTGGTAAATTGGCAAAAGGTGTTTGATCAGGTTTTGGGAAAGCAGATGACCTCCAATTGGCATGGGACTTAACAGGATGGAATGTCACATATATCTAGGCCCTTCCACCAAATTTGAGCTCATTAGGGTAAAGTTGCCAATGTAACTTTGGTGAACCCTAGAAATCAACAAAAATGGTTTCACCTTGTTTGAGTCAAGCTAATCATCTCCCCTTGATGCACCACTTGGTGTAGTATCATCATTTGGGGTTATGATCATGCTCAAAAAGTTTGAAGCCTCAGGTAAAAAGTTGGTAATGTAAAGTTGTTCAAATTTGAATTTGAACAGAAGTGGTTTTGGGGCACTTAGATCAAATTATGCCTCTCCAAAACTTGTGCCATTTGGCATGGATGCATGATTACATCATTTTAGCATGTTCACCAAGTTTGAGAGCATTTGGACAAGTTTGGCAATGTAGAGTTGCTCAAACTTCAAATATGGACAGAATGGTTTTGAGGGGATTAGATGATGTTTCCTTGATCTTCAAGGCATGAGGATTTGCAAGATCATCAAATATGTCATATATGACATGATAGAATTTCCCTGGAATTTTTGGAGAATATATCCTTTGTAAATATTTCAAAAGCTTGAAATATCCAGAAAGGGTTTTGGAAGGATTTGTCCAATATTTTGAACATGACCATGTGTTGAAACTCTTACATATGGACAATATATGTCCTTTGAGTCTCCCTGAATTTTGGCAAATATTTTTGAAATGATTAAATAATTTTTCCTTATTAAATACCATTTCTAGCCTTAAGAAAAAGCTTTTAAAAATAACTTTTAAAATTATAATTTTGTGGTTTCTGGGAGTCCTATACCTAATAGGATTCAAATATACTATTTGAAAGATTTTTCACACCCTAAATAAGGTACTTGCAGTGCAAACCCCAATTCAGGGGTTTTTGGAAAACTAATTTTAGAAAATACTATTTGGCCAAAATATATTTATAAGAAAATTCTATATTGTTCTATACACATGGCATGATCATTGGGAAAAAGTTTTGGATCAAGGAGAGGAAGTATAAGAGTTGGAGGATTTATTTAATTTTTAGAGCACTAGCAAACAACAGACAATGGTCAAATCAAGCAAAGTCAAAAACACTCAAAAGTTTTTGCAAATCCACATTTTTTAACATGATAATTAGCTTAAGCAAAGTGGCATGAAAATCAGGGTGTGACAGACCTACCCCCCTTACAAGAATCTCGTCCCCGAGATTCCCAGTCTAGGCGTGGAGGAATACGGAGTCTTGGATATGGGGTAGTCTTCACTTCTTCTTGCTGGTTCTGCTTCCGGGTGGTGCTCCATGGAATCTTGAAGTACTTGGTGGTGTGGCTTCTTGCTTGTTGCCTTCTTTGATGCAGGTTGCTGAGGGGTGTCTTGAGTAGGTTAGGTTGAGCTAGATGTCAAAGGCTCGGTGATCGATGTCCTTGCGGGCACCGGGCTAGTTAGGAAGTAGGAAGTACTTCCAGAGTGGGGACTCGTGGAATATTTGGTGCACGGAGGGTATCTCAGGTGGTAAATCTAGCTGGTAGACGTCTACTATTTGCAGTGGTCTTGAAGAAGGGTCGATAAATCTTGGTATGAGCGTCCCTTCAAGAGGAGTCGTCTGCAGATACGCCTGGTCTTGGACGCAGAAGTTTACTTCTTGATGACGGCGGTTGGTGTAGTTCTTCCTTCTTGACAGGGCGGTCTTCAAATGTCTTCTATCCAGCTGTCCGTCTCTTCTTTGTCTTCGGGCAGACAAGTAGGCCATCAAAATAATGATGTTACCCAACTTGTCCAATTTCTCCATGAGGTCTATGGGGGTACGCAAGGTAGGCTGGGGTATTGGTGGTGGTCTCGGTTGAGTATTTGCAGAGGCCTTCCTGACTTAGAGCGAAGGCCCGTGGTTGGAATCTGACCAGGTTATGGCTTGGTGGTGCTTAAGGGTTTCAAGGATTCTAGTGAGTGAGTGAACATATATCATCTTATCCTTAAGCACGGTTTCTGAGATGCCAATAGCTCTATCTAGTACTCCGAGCGAAAAAGGCATGTTCTCGCATAGACCAACTTCAATCACCACTCATGCCATACATATCCTCATGACCCTCAAGAGACGGTCTAACTAAATTGTATTTGCCTACGATCCCCAAATCCATATGTATGTCTACCCCTAGAATCCATGGGTAGGTCATACAAGCTGCTAAGCTTAAATTAAACTTCACAATCCAAGCACTCAACCTATTCTTGCAAGGCTCACGATAAGGCATCTCTATTATAAGGAAACACGTCATATGCCACTCCAAGATTTTGTTTCCTTCCTATAGATCACCTGCAATAGCCCGGTAATTTCTATCAATCACCACATAATCCAATAATTCTACAAATCCGATGTCTACGGTGTTCCACAAGATCTCAAGTCCCTATGATATCCAAATACTGGGGAGGACTTTACATTACGACAGTATGTCCACCAAATTCCCATCATCCGGGTCAAGTAAACTCCAAGATCACGACGATATAGATCCCTAAATCAACTCCGACAAATAATCCAATCTCCTAGGTTATTGTCCTCCGAGAAGCATGATATCATAATCAGGATCATAGGCCTAAATCCGATTTACTCCGAACCATGCAGACATATCCAGCATTTATACCAACCAGAATCACCTACATAAATCCAAATCTCATGTCCATCGGGAACTCCTACATGCTTCCCCAAAGTCATTATCCCCCCAATATGAAATCTCACAATCCACCAAGGTCCCAGATAATTCCTCGAAGTCACTGATATAAAGCCACCAAGTCATCTGTCCAATATCCTCGAACTGGCCTATCTATGGCATCGTCAGTTCTTGTGCTATATTAGGATGAAAATGTGCTCACTCACTGTGTCCACTAGCTCCTTTACGAACCCAGTGTTGTGCAAGATTATAAAGGCTTAACTGGTTCTCTCGCTTTACTTTGGGTTAGGCACATGGTTAAGGATTCGTGCTGGAGTGTCTCGTGAAGTCTCAAAGGGTCTAGGAATGGGTTACTAGTTTGGAGGGTCAAACATAATTCTACGGGGTTGCACATGGTCGCGGAGGTCGTGGCAGGAGTCTTCAGTGCCAGTTGGTTGCCGAGGTAGAATCCTTGGTGCATCTTGTCTTGCGGGTCTTCAGTTGGGGAGAGAGAGAAGAGAGGGAAAAAGTAGCATAGAGGAGGGAAATGCCTAAAGGGGGTTTTATAGTGAAAGAACAAACAACCAAGTGCCGTAAAGGCCACACACATTTATTAAGATAAGATAGGTGATATAGTCGCGTACATGCTTCCCAAGGCAAAAGGGCGACTTATATCAAAAACACAAACATATAAGGACAAGCAACACATGACATGGTTTCATATGAACCGCTACATAGACTCGACTTCGCATAAGGGGGTACACGACTCATCCTACCCTAGGGGTTCTCGGATTGACAGTCGTGAGAAGGAAGGCCTTCAGTCTTCAGCTCGTGGGTCTTCCGGTGGTTTGACAGATGGCTGCTTGCTGGGGCACATCCTTCTGATATGCCCGAGCTCACCACACTCGTAACATGTGATGGAAGCAAAGAGGTTGTTATCCCGTCTTGGGTCATGTTTTGGGTGGCCTGACGTTGGTCCCCCATGACGTGGATATGGTAGTCTAGCCCTATGCCTTCTTCGCGGGGTCCGATGGCAAGCTCCTTGAAGCTCTTCGATCTGTTGCTTCTGATTAGCGATGTAGACTTGTAGGGCAGTAATTTGTTGTTCCCGTTCGATCACCTTCTTCTTCTCGAGGCAGTGGAGATGTAGAAGTGAAGGGAAATCCTCGCGGGACTTGAGGAATTCTTCCGTGAGGTTGCGCAGAAGATAATTGGCTATGTGGGCGAAGCGGATCTGGAGCTTGAGACTCGGGTCTTCATCTCCTGTGGGAATCATGGCCTACGAGGTGGTTCCTGTTCCACTTTTGCTGGGCAGGTAACAAGTAGCCCGACCTTCCTTCATTTCTGGGAGGAGATCTTGAAGGTGGAGAAGGGCTTCGTAGGCCACTTGCTGTATGGCTAGGTCCTGAGTGGGCATAGGTGGTCCGATAAAGAACCAACCTTGAGGTGAGGTCTTGGCAGGTACAATCACTTTGGCATAGAATTCCGTCTTGAATTCACCATTGTCTAGTTCGTGCAGGGTGTACATCGGCTCCAAAGGATAGTGGCATTGTTGGAGGCAGTCCCTTAGGAGTGGTGGAAATCCGATCATGAGGAGTCTCGTGGGGGCGACGGCCATCTACAAGGAGGTTAGAGAAGAGTCAATATGACAAGAGATGCCACGACAAGTGCAAAAGGTTGTCACTGCTGATTAGTTTAGAAGAGGAGAGAAGTGGAATAAGTCTTGCAAGTGATTTGGAGGTCTCGGGGTCTAGTCCTTGTAGCTGGCGTTGACTTGGTCTTTTCTTGTCTCTTTAATTATGACGACCCCTTGGGCCTTCTGGGACGTCGAGGGTACCAGGTAGGCAATCCTTTATGCAATGATATTAATCAAGGCATAATAGAGGTCCAACATGTCGGTTTCGTTGATAAAAACATCGATACCAAGAGCGGGGGACGAAGAGAACCGTTTTCCTGCTCACTATAGTGAGGCGGACCAAATGGCGAGGTTCTCATCCACCGGTGGTTGCCGATACAACAACGGTAGTGACAGGATTACTCTATTAGCGATGCATATCATGTTTTTGCATAACCTATACCCTGGTCATCATAGGCTAATGTTGCATCTTCTTGGGGCACTGTAAAAGGTGTCACTATCTTCTGGGTCTTCATGTCCTCATCCACCGAGGATGTAATTTCTGTTGGTATCATCTTGTCGTGGTGTCACCAATCTTGCGTTCAGAAGAGGTGGGTGAGTGTTTGGCAAGGTGCACTCCACGAGGATTACAGAAAATCCAGTGGTCAGGGGCATAAGGGTTCTAGCGACCAAGGTTTTGAAGGGGAAGAGATCAAGTATAGCCTAGTTTTCGAAAAACTGAGAGGGGAAGAGAAGTATAGGCAGTTTTGAAAACTAGTAATAGTTTTGAAAATAGTTTTACCCTAACTAACGACCATGCTAACTAAGGCTTCCTACAGTGAGGATGGCTCTGATACCAGCTCTGTGGGGACCTCGACTCATAAGTCGTGATCACCGAATGCACGTGTACAGTGATCCCAGAGATCAATGCTCACTGAACACACAGAAGCTGAATAACAAGAGTCTTACATCCATACATACCGTATTACACAAATAGGACCATAATGGTCAAGTCTTGAGTATAACATTGCAGCGGAAATCTTCAATAACAACATGGACCCATGCCATTTGCCTTTAACCCTACAGGCATTCTGACTGGGAAGCGTCCTAGCTCGCATGCTCGTCACCAAGAAATCTTCATCATAACCTGTTCTCTCCTGCCTGGCCAATAAAATAACCAGTGGCAAGCCAATGAGTACTTTGAATGTACTCGCAAGCAACCCAAGTGTGATGACAGAATAATTATGCAAGGCTCTAATGCTAAGTTGGCGGTTTTGAGGAAAGCTAGTTTTTCATATGCAAGTATGATCAACATATAACATGGGCATGCATGTGTCTGCAACAAGTATCAGGAGGTCACAGACATCATTGTCGAGAAAGAGTTGTAATCAACTCATGCTCAAGCTCATTGTGACTTTCACACAATCACATCAACACTATCTCTGAATCGTGTTGTTTCTCAAAAACTTATGGACGTAGTCTAAGTAGCACCACCCAACTGTCCTTGACCGCGGACACGGATATTCGAATAGTTTGACACTCTACAGAGGTTGCACACTTTACCCACAAGATCCGGGGAACTTCCGTGACATCCACGACCCGCGGTACCTCAAGTACCCGGGGTAAGCACCCGATCACTATCTTTTCCTAGACGACACTAACATAGAGTCCACTCGATTGGTAGTAACCCCCGTGCCCACATCTCACATCTTAATAATTGTGGAGACTCGCTCCCATATTCATCACATACCACTGACACGGGGTACCAACGGTGTGTTCGGTGCCCTGTGAAAACAGTCATGGCCACCTATCCAAGCACGACCCCGTCCCGAGAGTGACCTCAAGTCACCCCCGTCACTAGTAATGCGGGCACCATGCTAGTATCGACCTAGGTAATCAATAATGCCCTTTCCCATATAAGGGTAGAGTGGTTGCGCATGTTTGGTTGGGACGGTAGTCACACATAAATATAATCCATCTCTGTAAACAACACTCTCAACAAGCGTCGGCACACTACTTCTTCACCAAGTAGTGCCCTAGTTCTCATCAACTCCCAGGGGCATTAGTGGCACCCACTTGGTCATTTGCAAGTATGTCAGAC
The DNA here is from genome assembly GCA_902687465.1 of Secale cereale. Classification (NCBI taxonomy): domain Eukaryota; kingdom Viridiplantae; phylum Streptophyta; class Magnoliopsida; order Poales; family Poaceae; genus Secale; species Secale cereale. The sequence goes on along the minus strand of LR738711.1, from coordinate 326,622,588 downwards.
CACACTAGTTTCACTCAATGCATAACCCTGACCCATTTTGCGTAGCCAACTACTATAGCATACATCTATCTACTCCCACCCACATAACCCTCATAGGAAGGTAGGGTCATGTTTGATGCAAGTTTCAATAGTAAGGTAACAAAGGCACCAACCAAAGTGGTCACCTCTTCTACATGATTCTGATGCATTAATAATAAGGTGGTATGAGACATGCATAAAAAGGTTTCTCGAAACATGGTCAAAGGGCTGCTTGCCTTATTCTTCCGAGTCTTCAAACCTTCTGGTCCGTCTCCGAGTATTCCGTTTATTTCGTCAACTAACGATGGAAACAATCATAATACGCAACACAATCAAAGCAAAAATAAAAGTGCTCTAAAAATAGGAGTTGGACTTTTCTAGGATACCTCTGGTCATAAGAAAAATAACCAAGGTGGTTTAATAGGTATTGGATCAATGAATAGTTTGGATCATTTCAACATGATGGAACCAAGGGGTTTATGGATTTGAATGGAGTGTGCAGAAATATATTCTTGAATGATGAGCAAAGGCACCCATCAACAAGTCATGATTTTAGAAGCATCTAGGAGTTGGTTTCATTGGATTTGGAATTCAAATGATTTTCCTTGGATTTGCAAAGCTGATAAATATGAAGAAATGGCTCAATATTTGGTGGGGTACAGAAAGTTTTAATAAAAATGTTCCAAAACTAAGTTCGGATATGACAAGCATCTAGGAATTTGAACCACTGCATTTGGATCAAAATTGAGCTCTCTGTGATTTTCTAAAGTTCATCACAGATAATGGAATAATGGCATTTAATAATTATTTGTGAAGGAAAAATCTCTGGAATAATGTGCATGTTGCACCAACAGGTAGATCATGATTTATGGAGTCACTAGAAACTTGAATCACCAAATTTAGAGTTCAAATGAATTATTTAAACATTAATGAAGTTTACAGAAAAAGAAAAAGGAAAAAGGGGAGGGGGTTTTATACCTATACTGCGTTTTGGGCGCAGTATGGCGCCGCAGTGCTCTGGGCCGGCCCAACTGCACAGCAGCGCGCAGGAACCTGGCCACGTCGAAGGCGGCTTCCCGGAAATGCGTTTTCACGCGGGGAAGACGGGCTATGCTGTAGCCGTCTCCACTTAAACCGGTGGGGCCTGCCTCCGGGGTCGTTGACCTGCGGGGCCCTCCGGCAGGACCATCTCCTTCCTCCCGCCCGCGACAGGAGCGGGGCAGAGGAGCTCGGCCGCCGATCGCGCCGGCGACCCAGGGGGTCTCCGCCGGCGTTCTGCGCACCGGAGTGCTCAGGGCGGCGAGGCGCACCCGCCCATGTGCCTCACACCTGCGGGGGAGCTCGGGAAGGGGAGAAGCGCCCGGCGCGGCGATGATGGTGACGGCGAAGAGGGTTATGGCGCTACGGCCTCAGGGGGAATGGGGCGGAGCACGGGGAGGCTCAAGGGGGTGCGTGAGAGGCTCTGGTGGTGGCTAGGTGGAGAGGGAGAGGCCGGGGTGCCCGAATTCGAGCAGGGCCCCGAGGCGGTAATGGCGACAGAGGAGGAGGAGGAAGGCTCGGGAGGGAGCGTGCTTTGCTCAGGGAGGCTTACTGGAGGGTGAGGGAGCGGATGGAGTACGGAGAGGGCTCGGGGAGGCCTTATATAGGCGAGCCCGAGGTTCACCGCGGGGCTGTGCACCGGCGGTGCCGTGGCCGTTGCTGAAGGCCAACCTGGCTCTCCTGGGCATGTCTGAGGCGCTCGTGGACGAGGTCCAGGCCAAGGGGAAAGCAGAGGAGGAGCGGGGAGGCGCCAGAGTCTTCGCGCGTGTGAGCTTGCTCACTGGAGCTCAGGGTCGGCCGGTGCGCGTGCGAGCAGGGGTGAGGGAGGAGGAGAGAGGAAAGGGCCAATCGTCCAGCACGTTTCGGACACCGAGGCAGCCTCGGGGGACACGAGGGGGAGGCCCCAGGTTGTCGGGTGCAGCCGATTGGAGGCGGCTACAGTGCGCCAGGGCACTGTAGCGCGCTCCAGAGCACCCGTTTGGCCAACATGGCCGTGCCCTCGCTGCTCTAGTCATGTCCACCTTGTCCAACATTGTCTAGGGGGTCGAGGGAGAAGTAAACAAATGCGCTGTGGCCTTGGATGCCATGGGAAGCCACTGGAATGGGGAGGGAGGTGAAGAAGAAGGAGTTTACTGCTGTCCAGCAGTGTGAATTGGGGTTTTACCCCCTCCAATGATTGAGCTGAGGCCATAGAGAAGTTACTGGGGGTAGAAGATGATCAGGAGAAGCTGTGGTAAGAATTTGAGGTAAAGGGAAATAGTAAAAGGGGTCCAAACAATGGTTTTGGTAAATTGGCAGAAGGTGTTTGATCAGGTTTTGGGAAAGCAGATGACCACCAATTGGCATGGGACTTAACAGGATGGAATGTCACATATATCTAGGCCCTTCCACCAAATTTGAGCTCATTAGGGTAAAATTGCCAATGTAACTTTGGTGAACCCTAGAAATCAACAGAAATGGTTTCACCTTGTTTGAGTCAAGCTAATCATCTCCCCTTGATGCACCACTTGGTGTAGTATCATCATTTGGGGTTATGATCATGCTCACAAAGTTTGAAGCCCCAGGTAAAAAGTTGGTAATGTAAAGTTGTTCAAATTTGAATTTGAACAGAAGTGGTTTTGGGGCACTTGTATCAAATTATGCCTCTCCAAAACTTGTGCCATTTGGCATGGATGCATGATTGCATCATTTTAGCATGTTCACCAAGTTTGAGAGCATTTGGACAGGTTTGGCAATGTAGAGTTGCTCAAACTTCAAATATGGACATAATGGTTTTGAGGGGATTAGATGATGTTTCCTTGATCTTCAAGGCATGAGGCTTTGCAAGATCATCAAATATGTCATATATGACATGATAGAATTTCCCTGGAATTTTTGGAGAATACTTCCTTTGTAAATATTTCAAAAGCTTGAAATATCCAAAAAGGGTTTTGGAAGGATTTGTCCAATATTTTGAACATGACCATGTGTTGAAACTCTTACATATGGACAATATATGTCCTTTGAGTCTCCCTGAATTTTGGCAAATATTTTTGAAATGATTAAATAATTTTTCCCTATTAAAGACCATTTCTGGCCTTAAGAAAAAGCTTTTAAAAATAACTTTTAAAATTATAATTTTGTGGTTTGTGGGAGTCCTATAGCTAATAGGATTCAAATATAATCTTTGAAAGATTTTTCACACCCTAAATAAGGTACTTGCAGTGCAAACCCCAATTCAGGGGTTTTTGGAAAACTAATTTTAGAAAATACTATTTGGCCAAAATATATTTATAAGAAAATTCTATATTGTTCTATACACATGGCATGATCATTGGGAAAAAGTTTTGGATCAAGGAGAGGAAGTATAAGAGTTGGAGGATTTATTTAATTTTTAGAGCACTAGCAAACAGCAGACAATGGTCAAATCAAGCAAAGTCAAAAACACTCAAAAGTTTTTGCAAATCCACATTTTTTTAACATGATAATTAGCTTAAGCAAAGTGGCATGAAAATCAGGGTGTGACATCCCGCCAAGGGTCGTCGTCTTCTTAGTGCGTATCTGATCTTGAATGTCTTCACAAAGATCTGCATGCCACCACGGGGATGTCTCCCGAATCCATGCCCCATGGGGGCAGTGGACTCAAGGGTGATTTGCTCCGTAGGCATGGGGCGGGTTGCCGCGGCAAGGGTCTTGCCGGGGCAGCTAAACCCGGCCCCGGCAAGGATCTTGCCGGGGCTGCTAAAACTGGCTCCCGGCAAGGATTTTGCCGGGGAACCCGCTTGTCCCTTTGCTCTTTGTGATCTTGGTTTTGGTGTTGCTCTAGTTCTCTTGAGCTTTCGTCTTACCCTGGCTTACCTCCCTTGCCTTGCTTGGTGTGGCGGTGCCCATGGCTCAGATTGCCCGTGCACAGTCATAGGGGTACAAAAAGTGTACCCCCCTTTTTGTACACCGACAGGAGCCCCCGGCCTGGGCCACAAATAAGCGCGACGCATTGTTGGGCTAGGCCCAGAATGGTGCGCGGGCAGGCGGGACGGTTTTCACCGCGGTAAGATTTTCCGCGCGCTGCGCCTCCCATGATCCGCGCGCGCGGCGCGGCGTGGAGGGGTGTGCGTGACGTGGGCGGCATGCGTGGGTTCGGTTGCACGCATGCGTCACGTCATAGTTAATGTGAAAGGAGGCGGCCCGCGTTTCCCCCCATAAGAAGGAATAACCGCGGGCGCGCTGCCCTCTTTCTCCCCTTTCCTCGCGCCTCTTCCAATCTCAGAGCCGCCGTTTCCTCTCTTCCTTCCTTCCTAAGCTTCTGCCGTCGCCTGTCGTCGTTGCTTCGCCATCCCCTTCCCTCAGTCCTCTAACTTTCTTAGCCGCCATGGCGTCCAAATCCGTCAAGGGCAAGGGGTGGCCAAGGGCGCTGGGACTAAGGAGCCACATGAGAATGCGCTATTGGGGAACCAGACGAAGTCCGCCTTCTTCTTCCCCTCGACGGTTGATGTCCACGAGCTCCGGGCCTCCTTCAAGCCTCTATGGGGAGTGAAGACGGGGGGG
>LR738711.1:326547331-326617914 GCA_902687465.1 Secale cereale | reverse complement strand
GGGGGGGAGAGAATTCGTGACATCCGGCGACGCGCGTCATTCCTGCCGCTTGCGCCGGTCCTGGACCAAATCCGTATCCCTTTTTCGTCGACTATCTTTCTTGCGGGTTGTGTCCCCCATTTTCCGATTTCTTCTGCGACATCATGCACACCTACGGCTTTCGCCTCTTGGATTTTACTCCGAATGCGTTGGCGTGCATGGCTTTCTTTGCGCACCTTTGCAAAGGCTTCGTCGGGGTACAACCCAACACGGCGATTTTCCGCCATTATTTCTCCCCTCGGATCCAGCCGAGAGGTGCCGTCTCTGGATGCATCACCTGGATCCCAAGATCCAAGGGGGCGTACCCGGATGGTGCCGTGAAGGAGAGGTGGGATGAATGGCGTGGCCGGTGGTGCTGGATTGAAGACGAAGACACGCCAAGATTCTGCAAGGTCCGCCGAGTGTCGCCAATCCGTGGTAGTGATTGGAGCGACGTCGACGTCGCCGACGGGAGGCTCACTGTCGCCACTACCAGGATTCTCCGGCTCACCCAGGCTGGACTCACCCTTGAGATGATCGGGGCGGACTTTATTCGCCGTCGGATCGCCCCGTTGCACAACAAGGGGAACCCAGCCTGGCTCTTTACGAATCCGGCTGACATTATGCGACTCCGTCCTGGCCTCGACCACAATTTCACGGTGATGGCACATGCCCATTTCTGTCAGCGGCTTTTCCAGCTTGATGTGGGTCGCGATGGCGAGGTCGAACGGACCGGCAAGGCCGCGAGGGCTGCCGTGAAGGCCGGCGAGGCCCTCAAGGGACCGTTTTTCAAGTTGACAGTGGGGGTGGTCCCGTTGTGCAACAATTCACGTCGGTCCGAGATCATCGCAATGATGCCGGACTGCAACGCGCACGGCCCTGTCCTGAGCTGGAAGGAGCCGGCGGACGCGGATGTGCAGCAATTCTTTGACACCCTGACTGAGGTGTATGTCAATGCTGACGCTGAGCAGTGGCTTGTCATGGACACCACCCAGGCAGAGGTGGACTACATCGCCACTAGGGCGAGGGAGGCGCAGCTTGCCATGGAGGCTGGCAGTGCCAGGGGTGTGGAGGACAAGGGCGCAACGGCTGCGGAGGAGGAGGAGCTGACCCTGTGGGCGGCGGCCGCCGGGGAGGCTAGCGGCGCCAGTACTGGAGCTCCGCTTGTCGAAGAAGCGGCCGACGAGTCGTCGTCGGAGGAGGACGTGGCGGCGGGCTCGACGCCAGCCAGGGGAAGAGGGCGAGTCCTGCAGCGGGCTAGCTCCGGCGAGCCGGTCCGGGCAGGCAGGCCCACGCGGCCTCAATTGACCCTGGAGGGGTCCGGGCATCACACGAGGGCCATGGCAGCGAAGAGGCCGACGAAGGCCGCTAAGAAGAAGAAGGCAACAGCCCCTTGTCCATCTGTGCGTGCACAAACCCCGCCTTCTTTGCCTCCTCCGGCGGATGTCGACTCGGATGTTGACGCAGAGCTCCCTTTTGATCTTGGGCCTCTCAGCCCGAAGAGGAAAAGGAAAGTGGTGGAAGAGGAGGAGATGGATGACGAGTAAGTACTCCGTTCCTTACTGCCATTTCCATTCCCCTGAATTAAGTCACTGATCTTGATCCGTTTTTGCTTCTGCAGGGATGCAGAGACGTTGGCCCAGAGGGTGAAGAGGGCGAAGGCCTCGGCGAGCAGTCAGCCCTCGGCTAGGGCTACAGAGACGCCACTGGTGGTGTTGAGCAGCCCGGACATCAGCCCTCGGCAGAGCCCCCAGCGTAAGTTCGTCACCCTCCTCTTACTCAACATGTGGTACGTGTTCGATGCTATGGTGCTGACCTTGTCGGGTTTGTAGGAGGGGAGTGACAGTAGGAGGAGCCGGAGAGGGCTACCCCCAACACACCACCCCCATCGACTACGCTGCCGTGAGGTGCGTCCCCGGCAAGGGCATCAAGCACGGAGCCCACACCCATGGAGGAAGAAGGGAACTTGGGCGCTGGTGGCTCTGCCATGGCGCCAAATACTGGCGGGGAGGGGCCTTCTGCTTCACAGCCTGGCACTGGTGAGTCGCCTGTCCTCTGTCTCTGTTTTTCCCTTATTCTTTTTCTTGGCTTCATTGCTCCCATTAGTGCCCAGGCCCTCCTTCAGCAGATATGGAGGACGTGGATACCGTTGTTGGGAATATTGCTGAGGAGGCCGCGGCGAAGGCTGACAAGATTGCCGCCGAGGAGGCCGCCAGGGATGCTGCCGAGGACACCGTTGCGGGGCCGTCAAAGCGACTGGCAAGGCTTCTGCCGAGGGCGCCAGCGGTGGGCCTGCCGGGGAGGCCGGAAAGGCCACAACCGACGAAGAGGTGGTTGATGATCAGCCTCCTTCCTCCACAACCTCGGGCCCCGGCAGATATCTGAAGGTGGGCGACGATCTTTTCGTGCATCTTCCAGGGGCGTCAAGTTCCTGAGCTCCCGCCGGAGGAGAAGTCTTCGACGGCGAGGTGCTCGCCGCCACCGGGCTCTAGGTGGTCGATGAACCGGGCGTCGGCGGCGATGGTCCTCCAGAAGAGCAGCTTTTCCATACTATGGGGGCCAATTTCCGAAAGCTCCAAGTGCTCTACCGTGCCCGTCTGGACAAGGTTAAGTCCAGGATGGCAACGGTGGATATGGCGGAGGTGGAATTCAAGGCGCGCGTTGCTGAGGCGCAGACCTGGTTTCACCAGACTCGCGAGGAGCAGAGGGCCTTTCAGGGGGAATTGGCCAAGCACGATGTAGAGCTCACCATGAAGATGTCTGACATCGAGAAGGCCCAGGAAGAGGCAGCGAATTTGGCTGCCGCGACCGAGGTCGCCCGGAACCAGCATCAAGCCGCATTGGACTCCCAGGAAGAAGACCTCTCCGCCCGTGAGGTGAAGCTTGCCGCGACGCTCTGCGGCAAGGATGAGGAGCTCGAGGCCCTTGTCGTGTGGCGGACTCGCGAGCTGGAGCAGAGGCACAAAGAGGCACTCGATGCCCAGGCTCTGGCCCATGCCGGCAAGGTGAAGGAGTTGGAGGTAGAGCGGGACGAGTTGAAGGAACAGGCCCTCTAGCTGTCCGACGAGAAGAGCACGCTCAACTGCGCCTTGGTAGAGGCGCAAGGAGCGATCATCAGCAGGGCTGGGGAGCTCTCCGAAGCGCAAAACTCCATCAGAGATCTCAAGCAGAAGCTGGAGAATCTCGAGAAGATGTTGTCGGAGAGCACGACTCGGGAGGAGACCTTGACCAAGAGCCTGGAGGAGGAGAAGCAGCTACGGGCGAACGAGGCCGCCTCCCACCAGGAATATGTGGCGGGCAAGAACAGATGGATCAGCCTCCTGGAGGACGTCGCCGGCAGGGTCACCTTGCAGTTGGCCGTCATGGGGATGCCAAACATGAGGTATGCCCCTGAGCGCAGCGGGACCGTCAACGCCAAGCTGACCCAGTTCTTCGATGGCATCCTTGGAGCCTTGGCTGATCTTGTCAGGACCCCGATCCTAAGTCACACCGATCTAGTTGTAACACATCATATCACTTTGCGGCCTCACGCACGGTAACCCCACGGGTGCCACCTTACCTGGCCCGGGACCGTTTGCGCATTTTGGCACACGTATATGACAGTGTCGCTAGCATCCATATGACAGAGAACCCGGGCCGACATGGCTAGTTATAAACCAAAATTGGCACTAGATTACAGAGACAGACATCCATGACCCAGCAACGAACGTGTCGGTCATCAACGTATGAACCCAAGTCGTAGCAAGCTACATGGACTTAAAGGAACAACACGTGACATTTCCCCAAAGGGACACACACAAGAACGAAGAAGGACACATGCCGGCGAACCTACGTGTTCCGTGCAGTAGCAAGCTACCAAGGCTCATTGGAATCACTAGGAGGCATTTCCCAGTAAGGTAGGCTACCAAAGGAAAACAACTAGGTGTCGGATCCCACACATACCAAGCATTTCAACCATACACACAATATGCTCAATATGTGCAAATACAACATTGCATCACAACAGAACTCTATGACTCAAAGTACTTTATTTAAGAGGCTCCAAGAGCCATACATAACATATCCATACAGGTAGGGGTCACATGACCCAACACTCAAGTCATACAGTCATACAAGCACAAGCAGAAGCTACATGTCTGAGTATAGACAACTTAGAAAATAAAACAGGCTTGGTGTAGCCTGACTATCTACAAGGCCCTTCACAAGCTCCAGATCTCCGTCTGGGTGTCAAGCTACTCGTCGACGTCAACGTCTATGTAGAACCCATCAGCAGGGGCAGGGTTCTCCTCTGCAACAGTTATTAAGAAAACATGAGTACAAAGGTACTCAGCAAGTCTTACCACAGAACCTATCATACATGCAACATTATCAAAGGGGGTAGTGGAGTTCATAGCAGAAAGCCAGCTTTGACTCTTGGCTAACCTATACTACAACTCTCAACGGATTGCAAGATGTTATTACGAACACGAGTCCTCTACTCACCACAACAATACACTACCGAGGATCCTCTTCCGTCATCCTACGGAAGGGCCATCCACGGCACTCACACTTATCTTGAGGCTTTTAGTAGTATCCATCAACTTGTCTATGAACTGTAAGAGTAACCAAGTAGTCCGTACCGCGAACAACGGCTATTCAAATAGATTGATAACCCTGCAGGGGTGTACCTCTTCACACACGCTTTCACCACTTATCGCCGTTTACTCGACATGTACTCGGCAACCTTCAAGCGGAAGCCCAGCGAGGGTGTCGGCCACGACCTGACTAACTACTCAAGTCTCTCGTCCAGGTTTATCGCCTATTTGGGTTCCATCCGTGGGGAGATCCGGCCGGGGTGTCGCTCACGGCCCCAAACGATGTGTACAGGGTTCCCGAGTCACCAAACGGGCAACCGGTACACCGTGCCACGTACCTATCGCATCACAACCCACCCCGAGGGTCAGTGTTGTGCACCACCTCTAGTAAGCTATAAACACCAGAAACTAGTTGCAACTCCTGGACAGAGATCGAGGGTAATTAATAAGTCGAGAGGGTCCATTGGTTTCGGGCCCAATGCATGGTAGTAGCTGGAACTTGAACCACACATACAGATCTCGGGTCCTATGTACGGTTCCAATGAAACAACCCACCACGTACTCCTACATGGCCTTTCATCGATACCTTAACCAAACGTGTTCCACACTTCTTTCTCTTTATCGATATGATTGTTTCACTCTGATCCATCACCCAGATGAAACAGACCAGACACAACTGTAAGCATAGCAGGCAACATAAGCAAATAGCATGGTGGATCACACATCACATGGCTCAATCAACTCCTACACATGCTAGTGGGTTTCAACTATTTACTGTGGCAATGACCGGTCATGCAAGGGAATAGGGTTCAACTACCGCAGCAAGTAGCAGTTCACACGCTGTTGCCTTAATGCAGTAAAAGAGAGCAGGAGCGAGGAGATTGGGTTTGTATCGGAATGATCAACGATTGCTTGCCTGACAAAGTGGTTGTCGGGTACTGCTCTTCAACTGGATACGCAACAGTATCCTCGGGAGCAGGACCTAACACAGAGAATACCGGCGATACAATCATTAAACAAACAAATGCAACAATATGATGCATGCTCATGACATGTCAAGATGCATGTGTTTTGGGCTAATGCAACTATAACCAGAAGGGTTTGAGCCTATTTGAATCAAAGATTCAAATTGGCACTTTAGCTATTATTTAATTAAGTGCATTATCATGTTTTAATGTATACAGCAAGGTTAACTTGCTCAGACATGCATAAAACCAGTGCCATTGGAAAGATTGGATTTTTTTGATCATTTTTCATATATAAATTATTTCCATCTGAGCTACGGTTGATTTTATATGATTTTTAGAAGTTTTGAGTATTTTCAGGAATTTCCTGAATTTTTTTTTAAATCTAAAAATCCCAGTAAATCCTTTACTGCGTCAGCATGACATCATGCTGACGTCAGTCAGTCAACAAGGCGGCCCAGGTCAAACCTGACCAGTGGGACCCACTGGTCAGTGTCACAGTTAACTAATTAGCTAATTAGAATTAAATTAACACTTAATCTAGGTTTGACTAGCAGGCAGGGCCCACATGTCAGTGACCCAGGGGGGTCAAACTCGTGGTCAAACAGGCCCAAGTCGTCGGCGTTTAGCCGCCGGCGAGGCCAAACACGGCGGTGAGGTGCGGGTTTCGTGCTCCGTGTGCCAAAACGACGGCGGAGCACACCTACGGTTAGCTAGAGGCAAACCGCATCGAATGGAGGTGGTGGCTGGCCTCGGGGTCGCCGGAGATGACGCCGGCGATGAGTCCAACGGCTGCCGGAGTTCGGCGAAGTCGAAAACGACGGTGCAGTGCTCATAGAGGTGCGTGGAGTGGTCCTACAGCACCTACGTGTGACGGTGAAGCTGATAGGCACGGTAGCCGGACCATTGGATGGCCGGAGCCTCGTCGGCGACGAGCTCCGCGGCGGTGCGTGCAGGTGAGCTTCGTGCGGTGCGTTCCAGGGTATGAGAGAGCCAACGGAGAGGGGGAGGACGAAGCTGGGCTCACAGAGGTTGCAGCAGACGTCGGAGCGAGCTTGGGGGCGGTCGGAGCTGAGCGGGACGGCGAGGGGGATCTCCGCGGCCGGAGTTGGGGAAGAAGGCGTCGGGGGCGTCTCCAGGGCGGGCGAGCGCTCGGGGCTCGGCCTGCTCGAAGTAGTCGAGGACGGCGGAGACGACGGACTCGGCGTCGGGGCTCAGGGACGACGTTGGGCGCGGCTACTACAATGGTGCGAGCACGGCGGCGTCGGCCATGGTGCGGGGAGGGCGAAGGAGAGGAGCTGGAGAGAGTGGAGAGTGTCTGCAAGGTCGGGGGCGAGGTGGACGATCGATCCAGGCCTCCAGGGCGGCGAGGGGAGGAAGCAGGGTGGCGGGCAGCTGCGTGGCGCGCGCTGCGGCCGCCGTCGAGCACCTGCTTGCCTGCCTGGCCGAGCCAAGCAGCTCGCTGGAGCGGCAGCTGGGCTGGGCCGGCAGGTGGGCCGGTTGGGCGTCAGGTAACCTTTCTCTCTCTCCCTTTTCCTATTTCTTTTCTGTTTCATTTCTTTTGCAACTTTGTTTAATTAATAAAAATGCCAGAACATTTTTATAACTCATAAAACTTGTCATGCCCACTGTATATAATATTAACAGCATGGAACATTATAGTTTATGATTATTTGAGCATTTAAAATATTTTATAGCATTTAAATGCCCAAATGCAAATACCATATGATTTAATCCAGAGACCTTGGTTGTCCTAGAAAATTGTGCACCATTTTTGGCAGAGGTTTAAGACCAAGGCAGAAATGATGAACATTTTTGAAGGGCATTTTGGGTACATTGGAAAAGATTTTATCAAACCCTAGTTGTTAGAAGAGGGGTGCTGGGGTTTCTGTCATTCCCATTTCAAGTTTCGTTGATAAGTAAACATGATGCACACTCTAGCTAGCCCTAATGCAAGTGCTAAACTAGGGATGTGACAACTCACCCCCACTTAAAAGAATCGCGTCCCGAGATTCGGGTTCCTCCGGAAAGAGGGTGGGGTACTCAAGTCGAAGACGATCCTCCCTTTCCCAAGTAGCTTCACTCTCGGAATGATGTGACCACTGAACCTTGAGAAACTTGATATTGTGGCGTCGAGTCGTGCGCTCGGTTTGATCAAGAATACGAACGGGGTATCCTCGATATGTGAGATTGTCCTGGAGATCAAGCATTTCGTGGTCCACTCCGCGGATTGGATCCGAGAAGCAACGCCTGAGTTGAGAAACGTGGAACACGTCATGAACTTTGGATAGGTGCGGAGGTAGTTCCAGTTGGTAGGCAACTTCTCCTCGTTTGGCAAGAATGCGAAAAGGACCGATGTAACGAGGGGCCAATTTTCCTTTGATACCGAAGCGATGGGTTCCCTTAAGAGGAGTAACCCGAAGGTAAGCCTTATCGCCGACTTCAAAAGTCACAGCCTTATGATGACTATCATATTGGCTCTTCTGGCGAGACTGGGCTGTTTTCAATTTCTCACGAACAATGCGAACTTGCTCTTCTGCTTCCTGGATCATATCCGGGCCAAAGAGTTGTCTTTCCCCGGTTTCTGACCAGTTAAGAGGTGTTCGACACCTTCGTCCATATAGAACTTCGAAGGGAGCTTTGCTCAAGCTGGCTTGATAACTATTGTTATAAGCGAATTCGGCAAATGGAAGACACTTCTCCCAATCCATACCGAAAGAGATGACAGAGGCTCGAAGCATGTCTTCCAGAATTTGATTGACTCGTTCCACTTGACCACTTGACTGGGGATGGAAGGCAGTACTGAAAGAGAGATGTGTTCCCATAGCATTCTGGAAACTTTCCCAAAATCGTGAAGTGAAAAGACTTCCACGGTCTGAGTTAATCTCCAACGGCACACCATGAAGTGATACTATCCGAGAGACATACAAGTCTGCTAGCTGGCTAGCGGTAATACTCTCTCGAACAGCCAGGAAATGAGCTACTTTAGAGAGGCGGTCGATAACGACGAAGATAGCATTATTCCCTTTCCTGGTCCTGGGAAACCCGGTAATGAAGTCCATACCGACCTTGTCCCATTTCCATTCAGGAATAGCTAAAGGTTGAAGGGTGCCAGCAAGCCGTTGATGCTCTGCTTTGACTCGACGACAAATGTCGCAGTTAGCAATGAATTGAGCGATTTCTCTCTTCATCCTAGTCCACCAGAATCTCTGACGTAGGTCCTGATACATTTTGGTACTACCGGGATGAATTGTGAGAGGAGATTCGTGAGCCTCCTTAAGGATCAAACTTCTTAGGTTTCGTACTTTAGAAACCAATAAACGGTTGCTAAAGAGTACGACTCCTTGATCATCAATTGAGAAACATCCCGCGACTCCTTTCTTGATGTTCCTCTTAATACGGGAAATTCCCGGGTCAACCTTCTGTGCTTTGATGACCTGATCCGTAAGGTTAGGTTCCGCCACCAAGGTGGAAAGGAATCCTCGAGGAACAATGTGAAGGTTAAGCTTACGAAATTCCTCGTGGAGAAGTGGTTGTCCTTGTTGTAACATCAAGTTATTACAATAAGACTTACGACTTAGCGCATCAGCCATGACATTGGCCTTCCCAGGGGTATAAGTGATTCCTAAGTCGTAATCTGCGAGCAACTCAACCCAACGTCTTTGCCTGAGATTTAGATCCGGTTGGGTGAAGATGTACTTCAAACTTTGATGATCAGTGAAGATTTCACAGCGATTACCAAGGAGGTAATGTCGCCATGTTTTGAGTGCATGGACTACAGCTACAAGCTCTAGATCATGTGTAGGATAGTTATCCTCATGTGGACGCAACTGTCGAGATGCGTATGCAATCACTTGACGATCTTGCATGAGTATGCAACCTAGTCCTTGTCGCGAGGCGTCGCAGTAGATAATAAAATCCTTGGAAAAGTCTGGTGGTACCAGTACAGGTGCAGATGTCACGCGTCTTTTGAGTTCCTGAAAACTGGACTCGCACTGTGGGGTCCACTCAAACTTTTTATCTTTCTTGAGGAGCTCAGTTAGAGGTTTAGCAACCTTGGAGAAATTCTCGACGAAGCGTCGGCAATAGCTCGCTAAACCAAGAAAACTCCTAACTTCCTTGACCGATTCAGGGGGAGTCCAATCAAGGACGGCTTGAACTCGTTCGGGATTGACAGCAATACCCTTGCCAGAGATCACATGCCCTAGATAGGTTACTTCCGGCAACCAAAATTCACATTTAGAGAATTTGGCATAAAGGCAGTGCTCTCGAAGTTTCGTCAATACCAGCCTTAAATGCTCGGCATGATATTCCTTGTTCTTAGAATAGATAAGTATATCGTCGAGGTATACCACGACTAATTTATCCAAGTACTCCATGAATATAGAATTCATTAGCCGGGAGAAGGTGGCTGGGGCATTGGTTAACCCGAAGGACATGACGGTGTACTCATATAGGCCATAACGAGTAACAAAAGCTGTTTTAGGAATGTCCCCGTTCTTGATTTTGATTTGATGGTAACCCAACCTCAAATCCATCTTAGAGAAGACTGAGGATCCAGCGAGCTAATCATACAGGTCGTTGATCCTGGGGAGCGGATACTTATTCTTTATGGTGACTAGATTGACAGGTCGGTAATCTACAACCATCCGCTCCGTTCCATCCTTCTTCTTGACGAAGAGGACGGGACAAGCCCAAGGGGAAGAACTAGGACGGATGAAACCTTTTTGCAAGGACTCATCGAGTTGTTTCTTAAGCTCACCTAATTCTAGCGGTGCCATCTTATAAGGTCTCCTAGAGATTGGGACAGTTCCAGGGATAAGATCTATCACGAACTTGACATCTCTGTCAGGTGGAATTCATGGCAGTTCTTCTGGAAAAACATCCGGAAAGTCACGGACTACCGGGATATCTTCGAGTTCGGGTAGAGGGCTGGCATTAAGAGAGTAGAGCTGACGCTCAGCCATTCGGGTCAAGACATTGACTATCTTGCCGGATGGGTGTGTAAGTTGAACGGTCCTAGTATAGCAATCAATCTTGGCGTAATGAGTTGTCATCCAATCCATACCCAAAATGGTGTTTATGTTCGAGGACTTGAGAGCAATTACAGATGCTAGGAAAACAAGTCTATCGACAAGGATTTCATTTCCATGGCTTACCCTAGAGGTTTGCCACTTTGAACCAGGAGTTTGAATAACCATGGAAGTAGGCATGTCACAAAAAGTCATGTTGTGCATTCGAGCATAGCTCTTAGATATGAACGAATGGGATGCTCCAGTATCGAAAAGAACAGATGCTGGATGGCAGTTAACGAGAAGCATACCAAGGACGACGTTAGGATCCTCATGAGCTTCCTCAGCAGAGACATAGTTGACATGACCACGTGCAGTGGGGATTGGCTTGACATAATTCATCTTGCCGGTTGGCTTACCACGGCCAACAGGTTTTCCTGGTTGGTTCTGGGGACACTCACGCATGTAGTGTCCCGGTTCTCCACACTTGAAGCAGGTCACAGTGCTAGTGCGTGGAGCAAAGTTGGAAGGTGGTCCTCCATAGGTCTTAGTAGGTGCAAACTGTTGAGTTGGGCGAGGCGCCTCATAGGATGGCCTCGGTGTGTACTTGGGTGGCAGAGCAATGTTAGGAACCCACACACGGCGCTTGTGAGAGCCAGAGCCGGATGAGGAACCAAAGTCTCGAGTATGCTTGCGTGTGGCCTCGAAGTCGGTCTGGCCCGTTTCAGCACTGATAGCCTTGTTTACCAACTTCTGGAAGGAAGTGCACTCGTGCAGACGTAGATCTCGGCGGAGTTCAGGGCTGAGTCCCTTGCGGAACCTCGCCTGCTTCTTAGCATCGGTGGATACTTCCTCAGGTGCATAGCTTGCCAAGTTGCCAAACTCGCGACTATAGCCATCCACAGTTAACTGGCCCTGGGTGAAATTGCAGAATTCCTCCCGCTTGCGATCCATGAGACCTTCCGGGATGTGATGTTCACGGAATGCCTCACTGTACTCAACCCAAGTAGTGATTTGGCCAGCAGGACGCATAGCTTCAAAGTTTTCCCACCAAAGACTGGCAGGGCCCTCAAGATGGTAGGCGGCATAGGTAACCTTGTCAGCTTCGGCCACACGGGCAGAGTGTAGCTTGTGGGTGATACTACGTAGCCAGTCATCTGCATCCAGAGGTTCAGTCCAGTTATGGAACTTCGGTGGGCACATCTTGATAAAGTCATTGATTGACACCACGTCATTCCTCTGACGGAACCCAGTGTTCTGCTCTATGCATTCCAGCAGATGGTTGGTCTCTCTCTTGTTCCATTTTGCCTCGAGCATAACTTCCGCCAAGGAGGGTGGCTGGGGCAGATTCCCATCTCTAGCCCCACTAGCCTCACCCTGCTCCTGGGCATCAGGAGTGTTGCGAGTGTTGACCATCCTAAGAAAACAAAACATCGGTTTAGACAAGGATGGCAAAAAATTTGACATAGAAGTGCAGAATGTAATGGATGACACGGAATGCAGAGATGTTCATCCATACGACATGGTAATATAGGAACTGCTATATATACACCAGTGGTCATACACACCATACATAGTTTAGTACAAGCCAAGGCTAAAGTACAACTGCGGTGAAAGACGATACATCCCATCAGAGGCATTCCAAGCTCCTATACATTATTTAACTACACCACCGGAACTCAGTACACACTAAGTCATATTCCACAAGACGCGCAGGACTGTGGGAATACAACTACTACAATACTACTACTACCACGGTCTAACTCAGACATTTCCGTAGTAATCTTCGTAAAGATTACCACCGTAGCCTGGAAGTGGAACATACGGATCTTGAAACTCGCGAGCACTCGAAGGCTGTGGACCATAGGGACATGGATGTGGCCTCGGTCCCGATGCTGGTGGTAACCGACGCCCACTTGGAGGTGTTATACCCCCAACGTCACGCCAATCCATGCGATCAGGCAGACGAGTCCGCACGGGGTACAAATCCCGCATGTCCAGATATCCGGCGTGCACAACAGGTGCAAGCCGTGTCAAAGTAGTCCAGTGGGCGGCTCGAGTGTTATACAGCTCCATTCGGAGGGCACGGACCTCACGGTCCCTATCCTCCAGCATCTGAACAGTAGTCTGAAGCAGTGGTTCTTCATGAGCAGCATCAGTATACAGACCAGTGTAGTAGCCTTCCTCTCCGGGAAGTGAGGCTGGCATGTAACAGAACTCAGTGTTCAGCAATAGGGCATGCCTAACCCGGAGAATGGTCATCATCGAATAGGCGACATCCTGCACTGCCATCTCGATGGTAACCCCGAGTCCATAAGACCAATGGATGGGGTCGTTAGCTCCGGGATATGAGGGGTATATCCGGACTGTGCAGAAATACTGACTCTGATTGAAATCCCGGTACTGTTCCTCCACAGTGTACTCAGGATACCAGTGATAACCGGTCTCAGTCAGCACACGGACTAGCATGGCTGTGTGACCGGGCACATTAATGCACCGAGTCAAATGAACCACTTGGTGAGGGGTGCGGCCAGACATCTGAAACACGAGGTAATGCAAAGGCATTAGTGTTTCTGGAAGAAATCGGGCAGCATAACAACTGTAAATGCTCAAACAGAGATTTGAGACATCATACAAATGATAGCATAGCCACTCAACAATTCCATATCAAGGTTCTGGGTCCAACAATCATCATACTAAAAGGATAGAAACTGAACTGAGGCTTGAAACCAACAATCCTAAGAGTCTACGGATTAGTAACACGTGAACCTAGTAAGGATAAGAGGCCTAGTCCTAAATCCCCGTAGAAAGAATAGACTGACTCAGATCAGAAGGGAACAAGGTAAAGGAGTAAAAAGAGCCTTACGTTCCCTTCCACAATCAATTCCCCTACATATAACTAAGAATTTTTCTAGACTCAACATCGACCAGTTTGGCTTGAGAAACCTACAGGCAGTCCAGCTCTGATGCCAACGCTGTCAGGACCCCGATCCTAAGTCACACCGTTCTAGCTATAACACGTCATATCACTTTGCGGCCTCACACACGGTAACCCCACGGGTGCCACCTTACCTGGCCCGGGACCGTTTGCGCATTTTGGCACACGTATATGACAGTGTCGCTAGCATCCATATGACAGAGAACCCGGGCCGACATGGCTAGTTATAAACCAAAAGTGGCACTAGATTACAGAGACAGGCATCCATGACCCAGCAACGAACGTGTCGGTCATCAACGTATGAACCCAAGTCGTAGCAAGCTACATGGACTTAAAGGAACAACGCGTGACATTTCCCCTAAGGGACAGACACAGGAACGAAGAAGGACACATGCCGGCCAGCCTACGTGTTCCGAGCAGTAGCAAGCTACCAAGGCTCATTGGAATCACTAGGAGGCATTTCCCTGTAAGGTAGGCTACCAAAGGAAAACAACTAGGTGTCGGATCCCACACATACCAAGCATTTCAACCATACACACAATATGCTCAATATGTGCAAATACAACATTGCATCACAACAGAACTCTATGACTCAAAGTACTTTATTTAAGAGGCTCCAAGAGCCATACATAACATATCCATACAGGTAGGGGTCACATGACCCAACACTCAAGTCATACAGTCATACAAGCACAAGCGGAAGCTACATGTCTGAGTACAGACAACTTAGAAAATAAAACAGGCTTGGTGTAGCCTGACTATCTACAAGGCCCTTCACAAGCTCCAGATCTCCGTCTAGGTGTCAAGCTACTCGTCGACGTCAACGTCTATGTAGAACCCATCAGCAGGGGCAGGGTTCTCCTCTGCAACAGTTATTAAGCAAACATCAGTACAAAGGTACTCAGCAAGTCTTACCATAGAACCTATCATACATGCAACATTATCAAAGGGGGTAGTGGAGTTCATAGCAGAAAGCCAGCTTTGACTCTTGGCTAACCTATACTACAACTCTCAATGGATTGCAAGATGTTATTACGAACACGAGTCCTCTACTCACCCCAACAATACACTACCGAGGATCCTCTTCCGTCATCCTACGGAAGGGCCATCCACGGCACTCACACTTATCTTGAGGCTTTTAGTAGTATCCATCAACTTGTCTATGTACTGTAAGAGTAACCAAGTAGTCCGTACCGCGAACAACGGCTATTCGAATAGATTGATAACCCTGCAGGGGTGTACCTCTTCACACACGCTTTCACCACTTATCGTCATTTACTCGACATGTACTCGGCAACCTTCAAGCGGAAGCCCAGCGAGGGTGTCGGACACGACCTCACTAACTACTCAAGTCTCTCGTCCAGGTTTATCGCCTATTTGGGTTCCATCCGTGGGGAGATCCGGTCGGGGTGTCACTCACGGCCCCAAACGATGTGTACAGGGTTCCCGAGTCACCAAACGGGCAACCGGTACACCGTGCCACGTACCTATCGCATCACAACCCACCCCGAGGGTTAGCGTTGTGCACGACCTCCAGTAAGCTATAAACACCAGAAACTAGTTGCAACTCCTGGACAGAGATCGAGGGTAATTAATAAGTCGAGAGGGTCCATTGGTTTCGGGCCCAATGCATGGTAGTAGCTGGAACTTGAACCACACATACAGATCTCGGGTCCTATGTACGGTTCCAATGAAACAACCCACCACGTACTAATACATGGCCTTTCATCGATACCTTAACCAAACGTGTTCCACACTTCCTTCTCTTTATCGATATGATTGTTTCACTCTGATCCATCACCCAGATGAACCAGACCAGACATAACTCTAAGCATAGCCGGCAAAATAAGCAAATAGCATGGTGGATCACACATCACATGGCTCAATCAACTCCTACACATGCTAGTGGGTTTCAACTATTTACTGTGGCAATGACAGGTCATGCAAGGGAATAGGGTTCAACTACCGCAGCAAGTAGCAGTTCACACGCTGTTGCCTTAATGCAGTAAAAGAGAGCAGGAGCGAGGAGATTGGGTTTGTATCGGAATGATCAACGATTTCTTGCCTGACAAAGTGGTTGTCGGGTACTGCTCTTCAACAGGATACGCAGCAGTATCCTCGGGAGCAGGACCTAACACAGAGAATACCGGCGATACAATCATTAAACAAACAAATGCAACAATATGATGCATGCTCATGACATGGCAAGATGCATGTGTTTTGGGCTAATGCAACTATAACCAGAAGGGTTTGAGCCTATTTGAATCAAAGATTCAAATTGGCACTTTAGCTATTATTTAATTAAGTGCATTATCATGTTTTAATGTATACAGCAAGGTTAACTTGCTCAAACATGCATGAAACCGGTGCCATTGGAAAGATTGGATTTTTCTGATCATTTTTCATATATAAATTATTTCCATCTGAGCTACGGTTGATTTTATATGATTTTTAGAAGTTTCGGGTATTTTCTGGAATTTCCTGAATTATTTTTTAAATCTAAAAATCCCAGAAAATCATTTACTGCGTCAGCATGACATCATGCTGACGTCAGTCAGTCAACAGGGCGGCCCAGGTCAAACCTGACCAGTGGGACCCACTGGTCAGTGTCACAGTTAACTAATTAGCTAGTTAGAATTAAATTAACACTTAATCTAGGTTTGACTAGCAGGCAGGGCTCACATGTCAGTGACCCAGGGGGGTCAAACCCGTGGTCAAACAGGCCCAACTCGCCGGCGTTTAGCCGCCGGCGAGGCCAAACACGGCGGTGAGGTGCGGGTTTCGTGCTCCGGGTGCCAAAACGACGGCGGAGCACACCTACGGTTAGCTGGAGGCAAACCACATCGAATGGAGGTGGTGGCTGGCCTCGGGGTCGCCGGAGATGATGCCGGCGATGAGTCCAGTGGCTGCCGGAGTTCGGCGAAGTCGAAAACGACGGTGTGGTGCTCGTAGAGGTGCGTGGAGTGGTCCTACAGCACCTACGCGTGACGGTGAAGCTGATATCCACGGTGGCCGGACCATTGGATGGCCGGAGCATCGTCGGCGACGAGCTCCGCGGCGGTGCGTGCAGGTGAGCTTCGTGCGGTGCGTTCCAGGGTAGGAGAGAGCCAACGGAGCGGGGGAGGACGAAGCTGGGCTCACAGAGGTTGCAGCAGACGCCGGAGCGAGCTTGGGGGCGGTCGGAGCTGAGCGGGACGGCGAGGGGGATCTCCGCGACCGGAGTTGGGGAAGAAGGTGTCGGGGGCCTCTCCAGGGCGGGCGAGCGCTCGGGGCTCGGCCTGCTCGAAGTAGTCGAGGACGGCGGAGACGACGGACACGGCGACGGGGCTCAGGGACGACGGTGGGCGCGGCTACTACGACGGTACGAGCACGGCGGCGTCGGCCATGGTGCGGGGAGGGCGAAGGAGAGGAGCTGGAGAGACTGGAGAGTGTCTGCGAGGTCGGGGGCGAGGTGGACGATCGATCCAGGCCTCCAAGGCGGCGAGGGGAGGAAGCAGGGCGGCGGGCAGCTGCGTGGCGCGCGCTGCGGCCGCCGTCGAGCACCTGCCTGCCTGCCTGGCTGAGCCAAGCAGCTCGCTGGAGCGGCAGCTGGGCTGGGCCGGCAGGTGGGCCGGTTGGGCGTCAGGTAACCTTTCTCTCTCTCCCATTTCCTATTTCTTTTCTGTTTCATTACTTTTGCAACTTCGTTTAATTAATAAAAATGCCAGAACATTTTTATAACTCATAAAACTTGTCATGCCCACTGTATATAATATGAACAACATGGAACATTATAGTTTATGATTATTTGAGCCTTTAAAATATTTTATAGCATTTAAAATGCCCAAATGCAAATACCATATGATTTAATCCAGAGACCTTGGTTGTCCTAGAAAATTGTGCACCATTTTTGGCAGAGGTTTAAGACCAAGGCAGAAATGATGAACATTTTTGAAGGGCATTTTGGGTACATTGGAAATTTTTTTATCAAACCCTAGTTGTTAGAAGAGGGGTGCTGGGGTTTCTGTCATTCCCATTTCAAGTTTCTTTGATAAGTAAACATGATGCACACTCTAGCTAGCCTTAATGCAAGTGCTAAACTAGGGATGTGACACATCTTGACTCCAACAGAACGGCCACATTGGCCGGGGAGGCCCGGCGACTTTGCCGGGGGGTCATGACCAAGGTCCTCACCAAGATGGCGCATTGGAATCCTGACCTTATCTTCGAAGACGCAATGGATAGCTTGCCGGGGGGTATTGACCTCACGGTGCTGAAGGAGCGCATCAAGCCCGTCATCAACTACATCGACGAAATCAAGAGGGTGGAAGGCCAGCGCCGGAATTAGGCATCTTGTTCTTCTTCGCCGCTGCGGGTTCACGACCAAGACAAGTTTTATCTTTAGTTAGAACCGAAGCAATGAGGTGATGTAACATAACTTTGAAGCACTTTTGGGATTATGCATGCTATTTCCCTGTTTGTTGCCTCTTTGTATGTCCACCCTACGCTAGCTGGTTAGGCTTGCCGGTGCGGAAACCCAGGGCGGCGTCTTGTGGACGGTTCCCCATTGGCCTGCCGGGTGAGCGTGCTGCCATGTGAGCCACCTTACCACCCTTAACGCAGCCGCTCGAACTGTCGAGTTTGACTCGAGTCAGAGTCGAGAGCTTTGCCAATTGCGGAAGGCTACCCTATCGTTTCCAACGCAGCCATTTGAACCGTTGAGCGCACTCGAAACAGAACAAAGGCATTGCCGATCGGGAAGGGCCCCATTTGCGTATAGGTTTCTTTTTGTACAAAGAACGACAGCTCCGAGGATAATAACTTTATATGATAGAATGGAAATATCCGGGGTTCAATGTAACTTAGCTTCTGTTTGCAGCCATTCGAGTGCTGATCTTCCGGCCTCCTTCCTTCTCAAAGAGCCACGAAGACGTAGGAGTGCTGGGCTAACTGCTAGATCCGGTTCTCACAACTGCCTCCCCCTACCTGGCACGCCAAAGATGTCGGTGTATTGGGAACGACACCTATGGGATCACAGGAATCCCTACTACGGTTGCGGGGCACGGGGTTGAGAGAAGAGCGGATCAAACAGATAGCACACGGTTGGTTTATCCAGGTTCGGGCCGCGAGGATGCGTAAAACCCTACTCCTGCTTTGGTGGATTGTATGTTTGTGTTCTTTAGCTAGCTATGGGGCGTGAGGAGCTCCAAAAAGCCGAATCCTTCTCCTGGTCCCCTCGGGCCTCCTTTTATAGAAAAAGGGGTCGCCACAGTGGCACACAGGAGGTGGAAATGGTACAGTGATGCGAGTTTATCCCTCGCATTACATGACAGGTGCATTTAATGTGTCTTGCTTAGGTGTCCTTGCTTTATCGGGGACGGGGGAGAGATCTGTCTCCTCCGTCGCTGCACCTTCTTCTGTCGACACGCGCCCTGGCCAGCGCTGCCTGAGATGCCATGTAGGTATGCAGGCAGCTGAGGTAGCGCAATGGTGGGTCTTCACGAATATCTGCATGTCACCACACAGGTGCCTGCCCAGCTGGTTGGGTCGGCAGCTGCATAAGGACGTGGAAGTTTAGTCGGCGTGGGCCTGATGGTGGCCCTGCGGATGTCCTCGGCAATGGCCTTGCTGCGGCCCCGGCAAGGGTCTTGTCGTGGCGCCTGCTGCCATACCCGGCAATTTGCTTGCCGTAGGTCTTGTGGTCTTCCTTGGCTGGGATCCCGCCAAGGATCGTCGTCTTCTTAGTGCGTATCTAATCTTGAATGTCTTCACAAAGATCTGCATGCCACCACGGGGATGTCTCCCGAATCCTTTCCCCATGGGGGCAGTGGACTCAAGGGTGATTTGCTCCGTAGGCGTGGGGCGGGTTGCCGCGGCAAGGGTCTTGCCGGGGCAGCTAAAGCCGGCCCCGGCAAGGATCTTGCCGGGGCTGCTAAAAATGGCTCCCGGCAAGGATCTTGCTGGGGGAACCCGCCTCATCCCTTTGCTCTTTGTGATCTTGGTTTTGGTGTTGCTCTAGGTCTCTTGAGCTTCGGTCTTACCCTGGCTTACCTCCCTTGCCTTGCTTGGTGTGGCGGTGCCCGTGGCTCAGACTGCCCGTGCACAGTCATAGGGGTACAAAAAGTGTACCCCCCCCTTTTTGTACACCGACACTTACCACGGCCAACGGACTTTCCTGGCTGGTTTTGAGGACACTCACGCATGTAGTGCCCTGATTCTCCACACTTGAAACATGTCACAGTGCCGGTGCGTGGAGCAAAGTTGGCCGGTGGTCCTCCATAAGTCTTGGCAGGTGCATACTGTTGGGTTGGGCGAGGCGCCTCATAGGATGGCCTCGGAGTGAACCTGGGTGGTAGAGCAGTGTTAGGAACCCACACACGGCGCTTGTGAGAGCCAGAGCCGGATGAGGAACCCAAGTCACGAGGATGCTTGCGGGTGGCCTCGGAATCAATCTGGCCCGTCTCAGCACTGCTAGCTTTGTTCACCAACTTCTCGAAGGAGGTGCACTCGTGCAAGCGTAGATCTCGGCGAAGCTCAGGGCTGAGTCCCTTGCGGAACCTCGCCTGCTTCTTGGCATCGGTGGACACTTCCTCGGGTGCATAGCATGCCATGTTGCCAAACTCGTGACTATAGCCATCCATGGTTAGCCGGCCCTGGGTGAAATTGCAGAATTCCTCCCGCTTGCAATCCATGAGACCTTCCGGAATGTGATGTTCATGGAATGCCTCACTGAACTCAGCCCAAGTAGTGATTTGGCCAGCAGGACGCATAGCTTCAAAGTTTTCCCACCAGAGGCTGGCAGGGCCCTCAAGATGGTAGGCAGCGTAAGTAACCTTGTCTGCTTCGGCCACATGGGCAGAGTGTAGCTTGTGGGTGATACTACGAAGCCAGTCATCCGCATCCAGAGGTTCAACGGAATGATGGAACTTCGGTGGGAACATCTTGATAAAGTCATTGATTGACACCACGTCATTCCTCTGACGAAAGCCAGTGTTCTGCTCAATGCGTTCCAGCAGACGGTTGGTCTCTCTCTTGTTCCTTTCTGCCTCGAGCATAAATTCAGCCAAGGAGGGTGGTTGGGGCAGATTCTCATCTCTAGCCCCACTGGCCTCACCCTGCTCCTGAGCAGCAGGAGTGCTGCGAGTGTTGACCATCCTAGGAAAACAAAACAACGGTTTAGACAAGGATGGCAAAACTTTGACATAGGAGTGCAGAATGTAATAGATGACACATGATGCAGAGATGTTCATCCGTATGACATGGTAATATAGAAACTGCCATATATACCCCAGTGGTCATACACACCATACATAGTTTAGTACAAGCCAAGTCTAAAGTACAACTGCGGTGAAAGACGATACATCTCATCAGAGGCACTCCAAGCACCTATACATTATTTAACTATGCCTCCGGAATTCAGTACACACTATGTCATATTCCACAAGACGCGCAGGACTGTGGGAAAACAACTACTACGATACTGCTACTGCCACGGTTTAGCTCAGACACTCCCGTAGTAATCTTCGTAAAGATTACCACCGTAGCCTGGAAGTGGAACATGTGGATCTTGAAACTCTAGAGCACCCGAGGGCTGTGGACCATAGGGACATGGATGCGGCCTCGGTCCTGATGCTGGTGGTAACCGACGCCCACGTGGAGGTGTAATACCCCCAACGTCACGCCAATCCGTACGATCAGGCAGACGAGTCCGCACGGGGTACAAATCCGGCATATCCAGATATCCGGCGTGCACGGCAGGTGCAAGCCATGTCAAAGTAGTCCAGTGGGCGGCTCGAGTGTTATAAAGCTCCATCCGGAGAGCACAGACATCACGGTCCCTATACTCCAGCATCTGAGTAGTAGTCTGAAGCAGTGGCTCCTCATGAGCGGCATCAGTATACAGACCAGTGTAGTAGCCTTCCTCTCCAGGAAGTGAGGCTGGCATGTAAGAGAACTCAGTGTTCAGCAGCAGGGCATGCCTAGCCCGGATGATGGTCATCATCGAGTAAGCGGCATCCTGCACTGCCATCTCGATGGTAACCCCGAGTCCATAAGACCAATTGATGGGGTCAGTAGCTCCGAGATATGAGGGGGATATCCGGACGGTGCAGAAATACTGACTGTGGTCGAAATCCCGGCACTGTTCCTCCACGGTGTACTCAGGATACCAACGGTAGCCGGTCTCAGTCAACACACGGACTAGTATGGCCGTGTGACCTGGCACATTGATGCACCGAGTCAAACGGACCACCTGGTGAGGTGTGCGACTAGACATCTGAAACACGAAATAATGCAAAGGCATTAGAATTTCTGGAAGAAATTGGGCAGCATAACAATTGTGAATGCTCAAAAAATGATTTTGAGACATCATACAAATGATAGCATAGCCACTCAACAACATCATATCCAGGTTCCGGTCCAACTAATCATCATACTAGAAGGGTAGAAACTGAACTGAGGCTTGAAACCAACAATCCTAAGTCTACGGATTAGTAACACATGAACCTAGTAAGGATGAGAGGCCTAGTCCTAAACCCCCGTGGAAAAAATAGGCTGACGCAGATCAGAATGGCATAAGGTAAAGAAGTAAAAGAGCCTTACGTTCCCTTCCACAATCAATTCGCCTACATATAACTAGGAATTTTCTAGACTCAACATCGACCAGTTTGGCTTGAGAAACCTACAGTCAGTCCGGCTCTGAAGCCAATGCTGTCAGGACCCCGATCCTAAGTCACACCGATCTAGCTTGTAACACGTCATTTCACTTTGCGGCCTCACGCACGGTATCCCCACGGGTGCCACCTTACCTGGCCCAGGACCGTTTGCACATTTTGGCACACGTATATGACAGTGTCGCTAGCATCCATATGACAGAGAACCCAGGACGCCATGGCTAGTTATAAACCAAAAGTGGCACTAAATTACAAAGACATGCATCCATGACCCAGCAACGAACGTGTCGGTCATCAACGTATGAACCCAAGTCGTAGCAAGCTACATGGACTTAAAGGAACAATGCGTGACATTTCCTCTAAGGGACAGACACAGGAATGAAGAAGGACACATGCCGGCCAGCCTACGTGTTCCGGAGCAGTAGCAAGCTACCAAGGCTCAGTAGAAGAACTAGGAGGCATTTCCCTATAAGATAGGCTACCAAAGGTAAACAACTAGGTGTCGGATCCCACACATACCAAGCATTTGAATCATACACACAATATTCTCAATATGTGCAAATACAACACTACATCACAACAGAACTCTATGACTCAAAGTACGTTATTTAAGAGGCTCCAAAGAGCCATACATAACATATCCATACAAGTAGGGGTCACATGACCCAACACTCAAGTCATACAATCATACAAGCACAAGCGGAAGCTAACATGTCCAAGTACAGACAACTTGGAAATAAAACAGGCTTGGTGTAGCCTGACTATCTACGAGGCCCTTCACAAGCTCAGGATCTCCGTCTGGGTAGCAAGCTACTCGTCGACGTCAACGTCTATGTAAAACCCATTAGAAGGGGCAGGGTTCTCCTCTGCAAAAGTTATTAAGCAAACATGAGTACAAAGGTACTCAGCAAGTCTTACAACAGAACCTATCATACATGCATCATTATCAACAAGGGTAGTGGAGTTCATAGCAGCAAGCCAGCTTTGACTCTTGGCTAACCTATACTACAACTCTCAGCAGATTGCAAGATAAGACTACGTACACGAGTCCTCTACTCACCACAACAATACACCACCGTGGATCCTCTTCCGTCATCCTACGGAAGGGCCATCCACGGCACTCACACTTGTCTTGTGGCTTTTAGTAGTATCCATCAACTTGTCTATGAACTGTATAAGTAACCAAGTGGTCCGTACCGTGAACAACGGCTATTCGAATAGATTGGTAACCCTGCAGGGGTGTACTTCTTCACACACGCTTCCACCACTTTATCGCCGTTTACTCGACCTGTACTCGACAACCTTCAAGCGGAAGCCCAGCGAGGGTGTCGGCCACGACCCGACTAACTACACAAGTCCCTAGTCCAGGTTTATCGCCTATTTGGGTTCCATCCGTGGGGAGATCCGGCCGGGGTGTCGCTCACGGCCCCAAACGATGTGTACAGGGTTCCCGAGTCACCAAACGGGCGACCGGTACACCGTGCCACGTACCTGCCGCATCACAACCCACCCCGAGGGTCAGCGCTGTGCACGACCACCAGTAAACTACAAACACTAGAAACTAGTTGTAACTCCTAGACAGAGGACAAGGGTAGTTAATAAGTCGAGAGGGCTTGGAGCGCCCGGAGCCCAATGTGTGGTAGTAGCTGTAACTTGAATCACACATACAGATCTCGGGTCCTATGGACGGTTCCAATGAAACAACCCACCATGTACTCCTACATGGCCTTTCATCGATACCTTTACCAAACATGTTCCACACTTCCCTCTCTTTATCAAGTATGATCATTTCACTCTGATCCATCACCCAGATGAACCAGACCTGACAGAACTCTAAGCATAGCAGGCAACATAAACAAATAGCATGGTGGAACACACATCACATTGCTCAATCAACTCCTACACATGCTAGTGGGTTTCAACTATTTACTGTGGCAATGACAGGTCATGCAAAGGAATAGGGTTCAACTACCACAGCAAGTAGCAGTTCACACGTTGTTGCCTTAATGCAGTAAAAGAGAGCAGGAGCGAGAAGATGGGTTTGTATCAGAATGACCAATGGGTTGCTTGCCTGACAGAGTGGTTGTCGGGAACTGCTCATTAGTTGGATACGCAGTTGTATCCTCGGGAGCAGGACCTACCGCGGAGTACCGACGATACAATCAATATACAAACAAATGCAACAATATGATGCATGCTCATGACACGGCAAGATGAATGTGTTTTGGGCTAATGCATCTATAAACAGAAAGGTTTGAGCCCATTTGAATCAAAGATTCAAATTTCTACCCAAACTATTATTTATTGAAGTGCATTATCATGTTTCAATGTGAACAACAAGGTTAACTTGCTCAAACATGCATGAAACCAGTGCCATTGGAAAGACTGGATTTTTCTGATCAATTTTCATATATAAATCTTTTCCATCTGAGCTACTGTTGAATTTATATGATTTTTTGAAGTTTAAAGCATTTTCTGGAATTTCCTGAATTGTTTTAAATCAAATAATCCCAGAAAATCATTTACTGCGTCAGCATGACATCATGCTGACGTCAGCAGCTCAACAGACCTGGTCCAAGTCAAACCTGACTGGTGGGTCCCGCATGTCAGTGTCATTAGGTTAACTAATTAAATTAAACTACTAATTCTAATTAACTTAACTGGCTGGGCCCACATGTCATTGACTCCAGGGGTCAACCTGGGCCCACCCGTGGTCAAACGGGGTCAACCAGGCCGGCGCTTAGCCGCTGGCGAGGCCAAACGCGGCGGTGGGGTGCAGGATTCGTGCTCCGCCGACCAAATCGCCGGCGGAGCACGTCTACGTGCTGCTGGTGAAGTGCCGCATCAAGTGGTGGCGGTGGTTGGCCTCGGGGTCGCCGGAAACGACGCCGACGACGAGTCCAGCGGCTGCCGGAGCTCGGGTGAGCTCTAGCTAGTCGCTAGAGGGCACGACGAGGCTAGTGGTGAGATGCTCTAGGCTCCTGGGGATGCGGTGAGCCTGTTGGACAGGATGGCGCGGCCGTTGGGTGGCCGGAGCCTCATCGGCGATGAGCTCCGTGGCGGCGCGTGCGGGTGAGCTTCTCGCAGTCGGTACATGGCTCGAGGGGGGAAACGGAGAGGATGGGGAGGTAGCCAAGCACACAGCGGTTCCGTTGGAGTTGACGGCGAGGTCGGGGACGAGCTGCTGCGACAGTGAGGTCGCCGGCGATCTCGGTGGCCGAACGGGGGAGAAGTGCTCGGGGACGATGCGTTGAAGCTTCTGGCGAGGCGTGGCTTGACGGGGAGGCGTAGCAGACGGTGGCGGAGCTCGGGGACATGACGACGAGGCGAGGGGAGCTGGCTGGCTGCGGCTATGGCGGCAGGACGGCGGCGGCTGCGTCGGCCATGGCGAGGAGAGGGCGAAGGAGAGAGGCAGGGGGAGAAGTGAGGCGTCCAGGGCGTTCGGGCGACGACGCGGAGGTCGTCCTGGCCGTTTCCACGGGGAGGCGACGGCCAGAGCGGCAAGCAGCTGCCGTGGTGGCGTGCGGCCGTGCGCTGGCGTCACCTGCCTGCCTGGCTGCCGAAGCAGCTGGCTGGCTCGGGCCAGCACAGTGCTGGGCCGCCAGGTGGGCCGGCTGGTCCAGGTAAGTGTATTGTGCCCTCCTTCTCTCTCTTTTCTAATTTTTTTTCTTTCTGTTTTGTTTTTCTTTTTCAACTTTGCTGAATTAATAAAAATGTTAGAACATTTTTATAAATCATGAAACTAGTCATGCCCACTTTATGTAATATGAACAGGATGGAACATTTTAGTTTATGATTATTTGGGCACCTAAAATATTTTATAGCATTTAAATGCCCAAATGCAATTACAATTTGAATTAATCCAGAGACCTTTGGATGTCCTAGAAAATTGTGCACCATTTTTGTCAGAGGTTTAAGACCAAGGCAAAGATGATGAACATTTTTGAAGCTCATTTTGGGTACATTGGAAAAGATTTTATTAAACCCTAGTTGTTAGTAGAGGGGTGCTGGGGTTTCTCTCATTCCCATTTCAGGTTTCTGCAAAAGTAAACATGATGCACACTCTAGCTAGTCCTAATGCAAGCACTAAGTAGGGATGTGAAATTTCATTTTGATTGCTGTGCTAGACCTACAAATATGCCAATCGGGCTGAATGTGTATTCAACAATAAAAGTAGTATAGATGGACCATAAATGGCACGCATCGGAAAGGGAAAAGATGTTGTAGTAGCTTGGCTAAAAAAAGGATGATGTTGTAGCAAAGAAAAGTACAGCAGCCTGGCTTATGTATGTTAGTTGATATTATTGATCCATATAGTCTATAAGTGTTTATATGTCTGTTGGGTATGTACATTCTTGGTTGATTGACTCGGTATTTGAATATTTATACATGGCTTGTGTACATATCTAAATGGGAGCACATTATCCTGCGTGTGACATTTGAGTTGGACATGAAGTGTTTCAAATATTCGAATTCACCTTAAACTGGATTTTAGCTTCTGAATTTGAGTATCGGCATTTGTAAACCATATTCATATATGACAGTGGAATACGTCTTTGTCGTCCTTTTGAAAATATATAAAAACACATAGAATGATTTATAAAGATTCGTATAGGAATACAAAATGGATTCAAATTTAGTTGCCAGGGTAATCGTGGATGCTTATTGTCCTGAAATTCGAAAGAAGTGGCAAAATGTCCACTCCCACGTCGGCTGCCCGAAGCCAAGTGTTTGGGAGATGCAAATTACTGTCTACCCATTACAGGGACAATCCATCGGCCCGATTTCCACTGCTCTAAATAGGTGTAGGATAGTAACTTTAATTAGACGTGACACGAGCGCCTCTGAACCCATTCCGACACGATGGGCGCCAAACATGGGCGGCAAAACACATTTGATTCAAGCTCATCCGAAAGACCTGTGTTTCTCCCTCCATTTCCCCATTCATACACGATGGGCAGCAAAACAAACTCGACTCGGCCGAAATCGATGTAGGAAAATATTTTCAATAGGGGCAAGTTTGTAACTTCACACACACGTGACACAACCGCGCTACCTGTCAGCCCCGTTCATACACCGTGGGCGCCAATCATGTGCGCCAACCACCCTCTCCCGCCCAAAATCGCTCTGGGCAAATATTGGCGAGATGCTGGATTACCGTCGTATCCCCAACCGACGAGACGTCCAAATTTTAAACGGGGGCTAAGTTCGTAACTTTCCCACATTTCAGACAGGCGCGTCCCAAAAACATGGTTCCCCGTACCTCTCCCTCCATTTTCCCATTCACTCACCGTCCGTGCTAGAACACCATCCCCACACCAGCCTCCGTCCGCCACCCCATCCATCGTCGCCATCCTCCACCACATCCATCGCAGCCGTCCTCCACCACATCCATCGCCACCGTCTTCCACCATGCCGGAGCGCCTACCAAGACCGCGTCGTCCACTGCTAGAGATGGATGTTTCTCATCCACGGCGACGGACCAAGAGCCTTGCAGCACGTCCTCTCGCTTCATCGACGCCGTCGTCCTCTTTGTTGGGGCCGCTCACGCGACCTTCTCTTCCACCGCAACGGGACTTATCCCCCAATGCACCCTTCTACCATCGCAGATCTGCTTCAACGCCACCGACAGCCATCGCACCCCCGATGTCTACACGGCACCGCAAGAGAGGTGGTACTTCATATCTCCTCAACTTTTTGATCTCTACCAAAAAATAGATCTTAACTTCGTTACTCTACTTTCTTTTCAGCTCTTAGAATTTAGTTCTTAGTTCGAAGCAAACAATGGCTGTTAAATACCATTTCTCCGGTTTTCCCCTTTTATGATCCCTATATGATCAGAAAACGTGCTTTGTGTCATAATAGCACTGCTCGACCCATCAAGCTAAACAAGCTTAGTTGTTCAAATACAAATCTGATATTATTAAAACAAATTCATTTAATTGGTCAGCTAAATGTTCCGAAATTAGTTTTGAAAATGCATGTTCACCGCTCGGGTGTGTATCTCTATAGGGTGCCCACGGTGGGCCGGCCACCCTGGGATTTTGGGTCGTCCCAGGCCCCGATTCCCCTCTGTTCTGCTGCGCGCTTCCGATCTCTACTCGCCCCCAGCCGCCTGCCTCGCTGGCGACTTGCCGTCCCCGAACGACATGACTCTAGAAGGAGACGCCGGACTAATAGGAGGTCAGGAGCCGCTCGCCCAACAGCGTCACCGTTGCCCGGGCGCGCCGCCGTGCCTACCTTCCCAGTCCGTTCAGGGCTCAGGCGTGCAGCACCCACTAAGCCAACCCTATTTAGGCTGAGATAAGTCCTCAACACATAGCAGCCACTCCTCATCACCCATTTTCTAATTGATTCGTTACTCATTAGGCATGATTGTCATTAGGGTTTGTTGTGTGCTCAGTGCTACCTACATTTAATGGTTCAGATGTATTTCGGTAATCTTTAGTACATGTAAAGTGCACAGGGTTTTCAAAATTCCGTCCCTAGGAACAGACACTAGTCATTTTGGATTGTTGGTCATAGTGACATTGACCCAGATTACTACTTCAAGCCAGGTTTGTTGGCAATTTTATTTGTGTTTCTTACTCATTCGATATAATATCCAATTATTCACGTTGATTAGTTGCAAACAATAAGTGCTAGACAAACTTCTTGATTAAGATTTTGGACGGTCACTTACTGCAGTTACAATTCTGCATACTTGTCCTTGTAAGCTCACAAGTAAATGATTGATTCACTATATCTATGCTTGCCTTGTCATATTTGTTGTCAATATTCTTTTAGGGTGGACCACCCTATTTCTAAATACTGCAACAGTAGACATGAGTGAATAGTATTTCTCTATATGATCTCTTCCATCATGTGTGGGCAACGAACATTGCATTGTATAGAAAGAAAGTGTCATTTCCAGCTTTTACATAGGCTTCGATCTTTTACATGGAATACAATCTGCCTACAAGCTTTGTGTCGCACTACCAACAATCCACCCTTGAAGCTAAACATTATGGCACTCATAATTCCTTAGTTTATTTGTTCAAAGACGAATTTCATATGATTCTAATGTTCCTACTTCAGTTTTGAAATGTGTGTCTGCCTATTATAGAGACATAAGGGGTTTGTATTTCTGTGTGTGGTCTGGTCAGCACTGTTGGGTGGGTGAACTTTGCATATGCAGGGGTTTATAGGGAGACACTCTTCGAGTTGAATCCGCAATGAATTCCATAGATAATCTGACTACTTTTTAAGTTTTCATGAATCTCAGATTCTTAACAGCATCATAATGATTATGAGCTTGCGTGTCAGGACCAGTTTTTCAGTAAAATAATTACCGAGAGACCAACCTTTTTATTGAGCCAGCACAGAAGAATACTTCTCACTGGTAGACAAATCCTTGATTCAGAATTCCAGAGTACTGAATATTATACATGGTTGAGCTGATGTTGCTCAACAATTTATTACAAGCGCACCGATATAATACATAAGGGCGGATATGACACAATGGTAGGGTGGCATACTACTAACTTGTAATAAAAAGGTGGTGGATATGTCATAGTGTGGTGGGTGGCCTGACTCCAATATCTTACAGTTCATCGAGTGTCGGAGTGAGACCCGATGAATTTATTTGGTGTTTGGTGGAAGCGGTTATATAACAGTGATCAACTCCAAGATCGCAAGAGACTGACTGGGACTCCACTAGACGTCGGACTCGCTATCGAACTCTTCATCCATGAGATCGCCTTCGTCAACATCTGGCCAAATCAACAAGCCAGGTGAGTACTTTGAATGTACTCGCAAGACAGTTCGGCCATGAGATATAATAAATGCAAACATGATGCATGAGAGTTTTCTAGCAAAATGTATCCGAATAATATAATTTATGCGTTGCATAAAAAAATGGAAGTCGGGCGGTAGTCCTCCCGAAATCCACAAGATAAATAAAAGAAAACCAAACGAGTGTCTGAATGACGCCTCATGAGGGAATGAATGATAACATGCCACAGTCGGACGTCTGAGCGACATCACATAAAGGGCTTATAATGAGAGTAAATAACAAGAATGCCGCAGTCGGACGTCTGAGCGACATCACATAAAGGGCTTATAATGAGAGTAAATAACAAGAATGCCGCAGTCGGACGTCTGAGCGACATCACATAAAGGGCTTATAGTGAAAGAAAATAACAAGAATGCCGGAGTCGGACGTCTGAGCGACATCACATAAAGGGCTTATAATGAAAGTAAATAACAAGAATGCCGCAGTCGGACGTCTGAGCGACATCACATAAAGGGCTTATAACAAAAGTAAATAACAAGAATGACGCAGTCGGACGTCTGAGCGACATCACATAAAGGGCTTATAATGAAAATAAATAACAAGAGTGCCATAGTCGGACGTCTGAGCGACATCACATAAAGGGCTTATAGAAACACTGGTATAACGGTAAAATACTTCAAGAGATAAATCAGTGCAGAGATAACTGGTTAGTTCATCTACCCAAAATGAACTTGACAAAAATCATCACTCTTGTTGCTATCATAAATTCCTAGAGACGGTCACCGGGGTTGACACGAAGATTGACTCTAGGCCATAAACATGGCTACTCGGAAGATCTGACTCTGCAGAGCTTGTACGCTTAAATCACAGCCAACGGATTCCACTAGCCACATGGACTAGCTCCGTCTACGGTGTTTTAGCAGAAACAGAACTGACCAGTACACACCCATTTCACATCCTGCTATCTGGAATCACCCGTGACAACATTCACGAAAAACTTTAAGACGGGGAGGCTACAACCTCGAATAGCATGGGATCAAATTTTTATATGTGCGCTCTAAGGGGTGCCCCCCTCTCGGTCCCAACCAGAAACACCCATGCCCCTAACTGGATGACGGGCTTTAATCCAGGGCCATGGAACCCTCATCCCGGCCCCTCTACTTGGTGTGCAACTGACTAAACCGTAATCTTAGCAGACGGATGTGACAGTACCAAAAAGGAGACGAACGGGATCACGACTTGATCCACGTTGATATTAGAGTTAACCATTTGCTGGCATGCTCCAACAATACCAGTACACAACCCATCATGTCACCACATGATAGGGGTGGTTCAACCATCATCATTCGGGGCTCACCCGAAGCTTGCTTGCATGAAAATATAATCATCACAAATGCTTATACGACCATGCTATGAAGAAGAACTACTCAAGCAAACATGCAACACACTCATCATATCAAAGGTTCAAACATGCTTGCCTGGTTCGAAGTAGTCGGAGTCTAACTCGGTGAAGTTCGCGGCTCCGTCACGTCCTTCAGTATCTATGTATTCAAACAAAATGAATACTAACATAAATACCGCGCGTGCATAAAAGTTGTCCCAAATATTTTTCAAATATATATGAAAAAAAACTAGACAAAAAACTAAAGAGAAAAAGAATCAACTCAAAATCACTTTTTTTTTAAAAGTTATATGAGTTTCTGTCCAGGGACTTGTCTGTAATGAAACAGAAAGTTTCCAGGGGCTTGAATATAAAAATAGAAAAACAAACCGGTACGTAGTACGCCAGCCGAATAGGGAGACGTACTTTGCCCGAAGGCGCTTTCCAGAAAAATGCTTCGGAGGGAAAAGAGAGGTTGGCGAGGGGGTCCCACTCGTCAGGTTTAAAAATTAGAACAGAGTCGCGCCGGCGTCAGAAGGCTGCGGTGGTCGTCGGCGCCGATTCACGGCGAGGTATGGGTTCCTGGCGTTCTTCCGCGTCGGTGGGTGGTGGAGTTGAGAGTCGGAGAGCCCCACGTTGACGGCGGCCCTATCTCCGGCGGACGACGGCTCGGGTGGTCGTGGGCCTCGTCGGAGAGAGTTTCTGGGGTCAAATTGGAGTGGGGGTTAGACTCATGTAGGTGTCAGGAGGCTACGAACGAGTCCAGGGTGGTGGAGGAGCTCTCACCAGAGAGGACGCTGCTGGGACCCGAGGCGGATGGAAGTGGCCGGAGTTGTGGATGAAGGGCCCCTCAAGGCTCCTCCAGTGGCTGGGCGTGGTCTAGTGTGGTGGTGGAGATGTGCTGGGTCGAGAGCGAGGTCGGAGGCGCTATATATAGCCGGCCCGAGGCGGTTGCTGTGAACGGGATAAGTCCGGCGCTCGATTACGGCGACGCTGTGGCTGGACGGTTGGTTTAGGAGCTTGAGCATCGACTAGGAGGTGCACTGATCCCATTTCGGTGCCTAACTCAGCAGGGTAGGGGCGGTAATGGCCTGTCCCCAACGGAACGGCCGTGGGGCCCGTCGGCGGAAAAGAGCGCGCCCTGTGCGTGCCAGGCCACGGCGACGGTGGTGCAGGCGTGCGCTGGCGATGGAGAAGGCCACGCGGAGCCCCCAGGCGACTTGGGCGGTGCAGAACAGCGTTGTGCTGCAGGGTGCCTCCTGTCGGCCGCCACGGGTGGCTTTGCCGCCACGGAAGACGCCGGTGTGGGCGGGCCAGGGTGCCACCGACGCCAAGAACCAGCCAAGCGCACGTGCGGCGCTCTGGATAAGAGCGAGGTGCAGTGAAGCATCGAGCCAAAGAGGAACTGGTGAGATTGACGATCGCTCTCTGACGAACTGACGAAGCTACACTATCGCCTGTAATTCTTCAGTTAACTTTTCTGAAACTGACAGAAACAATGCACGCCAGGTATTTGACGAAATGATTTTGGCATGTGGAAAATCTTGCTGGAGCTGATATCTGGTGGAGTGGCCTCTTGATGCATCTAGAGGCTGCCTGAATTTTCACAAAATTTTTGGAAGAAGAAAAATATGAATTTCACCAAAATTTGCAAATCTGGTCCAAACTTGCAGCAAGTGAAATTTGAAAATTTTGAACTGTCGACCAGTGAAACAAGATGGATCTAGGCTGTGGTTACTAAGGACTATCCAGGGGAGTTGGTTTGGAAACAAACATCAAAGTGAACATGGCGTTTCCTTTGTAAATCACCATGGTTCATTTCAATGGACATAAATTGATTTTGGTGCAAAATAATTAGAAGAAAAATTCCAATAAGATTGAAACTTGCTGGAATTGATGGGAGAATTGTCTCA
This sequence comes from Secale cereale, assembly GCA_902687465.1. Taxonomy (NCBI): domain Eukaryota; kingdom Viridiplantae; phylum Streptophyta; class Magnoliopsida; order Poales; family Poaceae; genus Secale; species Secale cereale. The sequence continues at coordinate 326,584,688 of LR738711.1, read as the reverse complement.
AGGTGAAGAGGAGGTCTTGGAGAGAAATATTCTCAATGGGTTCCAAGGCAAGAAAGGTTTGAAAGGGGAAGACAAGTCCAAGATTAATCATATGATGGATATTCATGGAGGGAGAAGAATCATACAAACCTTAATGAGAAAAAACAACAACCTGTGTTTAGCTTAACAGAAGAAGGAAATCTTCAAGACCAAAACCAAGCTTGAGAAGAACACACAAACTTTGGTCAGAAAAGATTTTTGAAGGGTTTTCAAGAGAAGATCAAATATCCCCCTTCCAAAAGACCAAAAGTTTGGAAGAAAACAAATTCAAAAATTTGGAGTGTTACAATACCTACCCCCTTAGGAAAAATCTCGTCCCCGAGATTTCAGCTGATCCTCAAATAGGTGTGGGTGTTCTGTCCGAAGAAAATCTTCCCTTTCCCATGTTGCCTCATCCTCTGTGTGATTGCTCCACTGAACCTTGAGAAATTTAATTGTCTTCTGACGGGTCCTCCTTTCAGACTCTTCCAATATCTTTATTGGGCGCTCTCAGTAGGTGAGGTCTCGTTGCACGTCAAGATTTTCATGTGACACATGCTTTTCTGGGTTGCTTACACATTTCCATAGCTGTGAAACGTGGAACACGTCATGGACGTCTGATAGTTCTTTGGGAAGGTCCAACTGGTAGGCCACTGTGCCTCTCCATGCAACTATACGAAAAGGTCTGATAAATCGTGGCGCTAGCTTTCCTTTGACTTTGAACCGTTGCAGTCCCCTCATAGGAGATACACGTAGGTACACGTTTTCACCGGGTTCAAAACGTACTTCCTGATGCTTTTGATCGTAATAACTCTTTTGTCGGCTTTGGGCTGTCTTGAGTCGATCTCGTATTATTTTAACTTTTTCCTCAGCTTCTTTCAACATGTCTGGGCCGAAGATACGACTATCCCCTATTTCTGACCAGTTTAATGGAGTACGGCATCTTTGTCCATACAAGGCTTCGAAAGGTGCCATATTCAGGCTGGCTTGGTAACTATTGTTGTATGCGAACTCGGCATACGGTAAGCTTGCCTCCCAACTGGTCCCATAGGTGAGGACACATGCCCTCAGCATGTCTTCTAGTATTTGATTTACTCGTTCCGTTTGTCCTCCCGTCTGGGGGTGATAGGCTGTACTGAATACTAGTTGCGTTCCCAAGGCTTGCTATAAATGATCCCAAAATTTGGACACGAACTGAGTGCCTCTGTCGGATATTATAGTCTTTGGAACCCCATGTAGACACACTATACGAGCGAGGTAAAGTTTGGCAAGCTTCTAGGTGGTGTGGGTTGTTTTGACTAGAATGAAGTGTGCCACCTTAGTCAGTCTATCTGTGATGACCCATATGGCATCATTTCCGTGCTGTGACCGTGGCAGTCCAACAATAAAGTCCATCCCAATATCGTCCCATTTCCACTCAGGTATCTTGTTTGGCTGTAACAGTCCTGCGGGTTTTTTGTGCTCGGCTTTAATGCGTTGACATGAATCACAGCATGCAATGTATGTGGCTATATCCCTCTTCATACCGTGCCACCAAAATCTTTCCTGAATGTCCTTGTACATTTTTGTCCGTCCAGGGTGAATTGAATACGGAGCGGTGTGGCTCTCTGCTAGAATTTGCTGTTTGAGGTCTTCGCTATTGGGTACGCAAAGCCTGTCTTCGAACCATAATATTCCCTCACTGTCTATGGTAAATTTTAATACCTTGCCCTGACTTACTTTTCTTTTTATACCTTCAATGTTGGGGTGTCCATGCTGAGCCTTCTTTATTTGTTCTATTAGTGTAGGCCGTATTTCCACATTTGACACTTCGCCTTCAGTGACCATCATTCAGTTGAGCTTGGCGAATTCCTGCTGAAATTCAGGTCTCAAGTTTTGTAAGATGCCGTTGTCCGAGCTGGGGTTACGGCTGAGAGCATCTGCTAGTACGTTTGCCTTTCCTGGGTGATAGTGGATGCCAACGTCATAATCTTTAACCAGTTCCAACCAGCGTCGTTGTCGTAAATTGAGTTCTGGTTGTGTGAAAATATATTTGAGACTCTTATGGTCCGTATATATTTCACAACGATTCCCAAGAAAAAAGTGCCTCCATTCTTTGAGTGCATGAATGACTACTGCCAACTCCAAATCGTGAGTAGGATAATTTTCTTAATGCTTCCGTAGTTGCCGGGAAGCGTAGGCGACCACTTTGCCTTCTTGCATTAGTACGCATCCGAGGCCTTTCCGGGATGCGTCACAATATACTTCAAAACTTTTGTGTATGACTGGTACAACCAATACTGTGGCTGTTGTTAATTTATTTTTGAGTTCCTCGAAGCTTTTCTCACAAGCTTCAGTCCATACGAATTTCTTATCCTTCTTGAGTAACTGTGTCATTGGTTTGGCTATGGTGGAAAATCCCTCAATAAACCTCCGGTAATATCCAGCCATTCCGAGGAAACTTCGTACATCTGTTACATTGGCCGGTGACTTCCAACCAAGTACAGCCTTGACCTTCTCCGGGTCCACATCAACTCCTTGTTCTGTCAATACGTGGCCTAGAAAACCAACTTTTCTTAACCAAAATTCACATTTGTTGAATTTGGCGTAGAGTTGATGTTTCCTTAATTCTCTGAGTACAATACGGAGATGTTCAACATGCTCTTCTGGTGTCTTTGAATATACCAAGATATCATCAATAAATACTACCAAAAATTTGTCCATAAATTTCATAAACACTTTGTTCATGAGGTGGACAAAATATGCGGGGGCGTTGGTCAGTCCAAACGGCATTACTGTAAATTCATATAGTCCGTATCTGGAGGTGAATGTTGTTTTCGGGATATCATCTGTCCGTACTTTTAATTGATGATAACCCGACCTTAAATCGATTTTTGAGAAAACCTTGGCTTATGCGAGCCGATCAAATAAATCATTTATCCGTGGCATCGGATATTTGTTCTTGATAGTGACCATGTTGAGCGCTCGGTAGTCTATACACAATCTCATAGTCCCATCCTTCTTTTTGGCAAATAATACCGGCGAACCCAAAGGTTAGGAGCTGGCCCGTATAAAACCTTTGTCTAGTAATCCCTTTATTTGCTTCTTTAGCTCAACTAATTCGGACGGTGCCATTCTGTATGGTTTCTTGTAAATGAGGGTGGTTCCAGGTGCTAGCTCAATAATGAATTCTATTTCTCTGTCTGGTGGCATGCCTGGCAGTTCTTCGGGAAATACGTCTAGAAACTCACATACTACTCGAACATTGCTTAACTCAGAAGTGTCTACCTTGTTTAATTTTGGTTGCCGCGATACTGGTCTCTCTTGAGCTGCGACTCTTATCGTCTTTCTGTGATGATGAGTAAGAATCACAGTTCGGTTGAAGCAGTCGATGAATCCTTTGTTGGTGGTTAGCCAGTCCATACCCAGGATAACATCCAGTCCCTTGTTTTTCCAACACGTTGAGGTTTGTGTGAAACTTTAACCCTTTAATTTCAATGGTTATACCTTGGCAGTAATTTTGAGTGATCTGCTTACTTCTGGGGGACTTGATGGTCATTGATTTTCCCAAGGGTAGCATCAAAAAGTCATGTTGCAAAGCAAAATTCATCTAAATGAACGAATGAGAAGCTCCAGAATCAAACAAAACCGTGGCAGGTATTGTGTTGACATGGAACGTACCGAGTACGATATCCGGGGCATCCTGTGCTTGCTCCTTGGTCACATGGTTCAGGTGGCCTTTCTTGTGGTTGTTATTGGGGTTGAAGTTGTTACGCTTGGGCGCAGAATTGTTTCCGTTGCTGTTTGGCTTTGGTGCTGGGTTTCTTGGCTTTGGGCACTGTTTAGCATAGTGTACCTCTTCTCCACAAGCGTAGCAAGTAACACCTGGGCGATACGTGAAATCCTTGTCCCTTGCATGAAATTTTTTGCTTGGACGTGTGTCATTTGTCATGGATTTGTTCGCCCCATTTTTCTGAAAATTTACCTTATTCCTGCTGTTGCAAGGGTGATTGGTCTGATCCCTTTTTCGCTTGCGTATGTCATCCAGATTGCGACGCTCATTTTCCAACGTAATAGCCTTGTCCACCAGTGTCTTGAAATCTGGAAAGGTGTGTACGACTAACTGGCATTTAAGTGCTGGTGCCAGACCGTCCAGGAATTTTTCCATCTTCTTGTTTTCAGTCATACGTTCTTCGTTGGCATAACGAGATAATTGGGTAAACTGGCTGTTGTACTCAGTTACTATCATGCCCCTTTGCTTGAGGTCATCAAACTCTCTTTTCTTGATCTTCATAATGCTTCTAGGGATGTGCGCCCCATGGAAGCCTTCTTTAAAATCTTCCAAGGTGATATCATTTTCGTTGGGGTGCATATGCAGAAAATTCTCCCACCATGATGCGGCTGCTCCAGTAAGATAATGTGGTGCATAAAGTACCTTTTCACGGTCTGAGCATTGTGCCACAACTAATTTTCTTTCAATGTCTCGAAGCCAATCATCGGCCTCAAGAGGTCTGTCTGTGTGAGAAAATGTTGGCGGATGTGTCTTCTGTAATTCAGATAATTTTGAATGCTACTGGTATGGCTCACGGTGATTCCCCATGTTAATAACATGGTTCATCATTTCCTGATGCTGCTGCTAGCTTTGCTCGTAAAGACGGCATACTTGAGAAAATGCTGTTTCGCTGCCCTGCTGACTTGACGGCCCTTGCGTGAAATTGTTACTTGTCTGTGTGCCATAATTTTCCTCTGGCGGACTTGGCATGGAACGTGTCCAGGGACGAGTCATTTCTGACTCTGGGGTATTATTGCAGAAATCAAGAGAAGAACTCAGTGGCAAAAATAAACGAAGATTCGCAAAAGCAGCAAAAACACGAGCTCCAAAGATTTTTTAAAATGAAAACTTGATTGCGCACGGAGAAGGACCGCTTAGTACACATCTTACACGCGAGTCGTAATTATACATACGTCACTCAGGATGCGCGTAGACATTCTTGACATGTTATTTATGCAGTGCACTTCTCCAAGTTCCTACATGATGCGCAAACAGACTACTCCCCATCAACCTATTTTACATATCACACATATCATACAAGCGAGCATAACGCGTCGCGGACAGGCGCACTAGTCGGAGATGTTGAACACTTCCCTCGACCTGCTGAGGGTAAGGCCCACTGGTGATGGAGACTCAACTTCATCCTCACTAATAGGCTCCAGGCGTGGGTTACTGGTACGAGTGGTTGATGCGGGTGCGGCAGGTGGTGCAGCTCTGACTGGGGTAGGAGCAATGACTTGGTCAAACTCCTCAGTGGTAGGTAGACGACGAGCGGTGGCTAAGATGCAGGTGCATAAGACGCTAAGGACGAGACAAACGTCAATTGTGGCGAAGTATGGAGTAGCTCCCTCCTGTTGGCGGAACCACTCTGGACCAAGTCCATACGAGCAGCCACCAAGTCGTCTACAAGGTTATCAAAGGTTGCCCCAAGAGACTTGAGGTATTCAACCAATGATTCGATGGCTTCATCACGTTCTCCCCTTGCGCAAGCAAACACATAGTGGCACGTGTAAGGCACGTGGCATGGGAGGTAACGGTAGTGACGAGTCTTCATTGAAGGAAGAGCATTCCGGAGACGAGCTATCGCCTCACGGGCAGCCATTTGCATGGCATGCCTCTCCGTAGGCATGGCCCTGCCCACAAATCGGAAGCGGCGCGCTTCAGAATGCCCTCCCTTGAATTGCACCGCGGCCTGGTGCATCGACACGCTTCGCTGATCATGTGACGGTAGAGTGTAAACACTGGACGGGTCGATGGCCCGATCGCGACCTTGGTGATGGCGACGAGGAGCTTGATAAACCCCTCAAGAATGTTGGCGAACACTTGTGAATCGCAGTCGCCGCTGGCCATCTACAAAATTAGACAAAATTTCCGAATAGCCAAGTCATAAATTTATGATGACTAACAGAAAATTGCTACAAATGCAAAAATGCTGAATAGCACTTAATACGCTAATAACATATTAGCGATTGCACCTAGTGACTTCCTACAGTCAGCCTGGCTCTGGTACCAAGGTTGTCAGGACCGGTTTTTCAGTAAAATAATTACAGAGAGACCGACCTTTTTATCGAGCCAACACAGAAGAATAATTCTCACTGGTAGACAAATCCTTGAAACAGAATTCCAGAGTACTGAATATTATACATGGTTGAGCTGAGGTTGCTCAACAATTTATTACAAGCACGCCGATATAATACATAAGGGCGGATATGACACAATGGTAGGGTGGCATACTACTAACTTGTAATAAAAAGGTGGTGGATATGTCACAGTGTGGTGGGTGGCGTGACTCCAATATCTTACAGTTCATCGAGTGTCGGAGTGAGACCCGATGAATTTATTTGGTGTTTGGCGGAAGCGGTTATATAACAGTGATCAACTCCAAGATCGCAAGAGACTGACTGGGACTCCACTAGACGTCGGACTCGCTATCGAACTCTTCATCCATGAGATCGCCTTCATCAATATCTGGCCAAATCAACAAGCCAGGTGAGTACTTTGAATGTACTCGCAAGACAGTTCGGACATGAGATATAATGAATGCAAACATGATGCATGAGAGTTTTCTAGCAAAATGTATCTGAATAATATAATTTCTGCGCTGCACAAAAAAAATGGAAGTCGGGCGGTAGTCCTCCCGAAATCCACAAGATTAATAATAGAAAACCAAACGAGTGTCTGAACGACGCCTCGTGAGGGAAAATGAATGATAACATGCCACAGTCGGACGTCTGAGCGACATCACATAAAGGGCTTATAATGAGAGTAAATAACAATAATGCCGCAGTCGGACGTCCGAGTGACATCACATAAAGGGCTTATAATGAGAGTAAAAAACAAGAATGCCGCAGTTGGACGTCTGAGCGACATCACATAAAGGGCTTATAATGAAAGTAAATAACAAGAATGCCGCAGTCGGACGTCTTAGCGACATCACATAAAGGGCTTATAATGAAAGTAAATAACAAGAATGCCGCAGTCGGACGTCTGAGCGACATCACATAAAGGGCTTATAACAAAAGTAAATAACAAGAATGCCACAGTCGGACGTCTGAGCGACAACACATAAAGGGCTTATAATGAAAATAAATAACAAGAGTGCCACAATCGGACGTCTGAGCGACATCACATAAAGGGCTTATAGAAACACTGGTATAACGGTAAAATACTTCAAGAGATAAATCAGTGCAGAGATAACTGGTTAGTTCATCTACCCAAAATGAACTTGAGAAAAATCATCACTCTTGTTGTTATCATAAATTCCTAGAGACGGTCACCGGGGTTGACACGAAGATTGACTCTAGGCCATAAACATGGCTACTCGGAAGATTTGACTCTACAGAGCTTGTACTCTTAAATCACAGCCAACGGATTCCACTACCCACAGGGACTAGCTCCGTCTACGGTGTTTTAGCAGAAACACAACTGACCAGTACACACCCATTTCACATCCTGCTGTCCGGAATCCGCCGTGACAACATTCATGAAAAACTTTAAGACGGGGAGGCTACAACCTCGAATAGCATGGGATCAAATTTATATATGCATGCTCTAATGGGTGCCCCCCTCTCGGTCCCAACCGGAAACACCCATGCCCCCTGACCGGATGACGGGCTTTAATCCAGGGCCATGGAACCCTCATCCCGGCCCCTCTACTTGGTGTGTACACGGAAAGAGGTTTGCAACTGACTAAACCGTAATCTTAGCAGACGGCATGTGACAGTACCAAAAAGTAGATGAACGGGATCACGACTTGATCCACGTTGATATTAGAGTTAACCATTTGCTGGCATGCTCCAACAATACAAGTACACAACCCATCATGTCACCACATGATCGGGGTGGTTCAACCATCATCATTCGGGGCTCACCCGAAGCTTGCTTGCATGAAAATATAATCATCACAAATGCTTATACGACCATGCTACGAAGAAGAACTACTAAAGCAAACATGCAACACACTCATCATATCAAAGGTTCAAACATGCTTGCCTGGTTCGGAGTAGTCGGAGTCTAACTCGGTGAAGTTCGCGGCTCCGTCACGTCCTTCGGTATCTACGTATTCAAACAAAATGAATACTAACATAAATACCGCGCATGCATAAAAGTTGTCCCGAATATTTTTCAAATAAATATGAAAAAAACTAGACAAAAAACTAAAGAGAACAGAAAAAGAATCAACTCAAAATCACTCTTTGTTTAAAAGTTATAAGAGTTTCTGTCCAGGGACTTGTCTGTAATGAAATAGAAAGTTTCCAGGGGCTAGATGATAAAAACGGAAAAACGAACCGGTACGTAGTACGCCAGCCGAATAGGGAGACGTACTTTGCCCGAAGGCGTTCTCCAGAAAAATGCTTCGGAGGGAAAAGAGAGGCTGGCGAGGGAGTCCCACTCGTCAGGTTTAAAAAACAGAACAGAGTCGCGCCGGCGCCAGAAGGCTGCGGTGGTCGCCGGCGCCGATCCACGGCGAGGTAAGGGGGGGAGTGGTACCTACGGGTTCATGGTGTTCTTCCGCGTCGGTGGGTGGTGGAGTTGAGCGTCGGCGAGCCCCACGTCGACGGCGACCCTATCTCCGGCGGACGGCGGCTCGGGTGGTCGTGGGCCTCGTCGGAGAGAGTTTTTGGGGTCAAATTGGAGTGGGGGTTAGACTCATGTAGGTGTCAGGAGGCTACGAACGAGTCCAGGGCGGTGGAGGAGCTCTCACAAGAGAGGACGCTGCTAGGACCCTAGGCGGATGGAAGTGGCCGGAGTTGAGGAATAAGGGCCCCTCGAGGCTCCTCAAGTGGCTGGGCGTGGTCTAGTGTGGTGGTGGAGATGTGCTGGGTCGAGAGCGAGCTCGGAGGTGATATATATAGCCGGCCCGAGGCGGTTGCCGTGAACGGGTTAAGTCCAGCGATCGATTATGGCGGCGATGTGGCTGGACGGTTGGTTTAGGAGCTTGAGCATCGACCAGGAGGTGCATTCATCCCATTTCGGTGCCTAACTCAGCAGGGTAGGGGCGGTAATGGTCTGTCCCCAACGGAACGACCGTGCGGCCTGTCGGTGGCACATAACGCAGCCTATGCGTGCCAGGCCACGGCGACGGTGCTGCAGGCGTGCGCTGGCGATGGAGAAGGCCACGCGGAGCCCCCAGGCGACTTGGGCGCTGCAGAACGGCGTTGTGCCGCAGGGTGCCTCCTGTCGGCCGCCACGGGTGGCTCTACCGCCGCGAAAGACGCCGGCATGGGCGGGCCAGGGTGCCACCGACGCCGTGAACCAGCCAAGCGCGCGTGCAGCGCTCTTGATAAGAGCAAGGTGCAGTGCAGCATCGAGCCAAAGAGGCACTGGTGAGATTGACGATCGTTCTCTGACGAACTGATGAAGCTGCACTGTCGCCTGTAATTCTCCAATTAACTTTTCTGAAACTGACAGAAACAGTGCACGCCAGGTGTTTAACGAAATGATTTTGGCATGTGGAAAATCTTGCTGGAGCTGATATTTGGTGGAGTGGCCTCTTGATGCATCTAGAGGCTGCCTGAATTTTCACAGAATTTTTGGAAGAAGAAAAATATGAATTTCACCAAAATTTGCAAATCTGGTCCAAACTTGCAGCAAGTGAAATTTGAAAATTTTGAACTGTGGACCAGTGAAACAAGATGGATCTAGGTTGTGGTTACTAAGGACTATCCAGGGGAGTTGGTTTGGAAACAAACATCAAAGTGAACATGGTGGTTCCTTTGTAAATCACCATGGTTCATTTCAATGGACAGAAATTGTTTTTGGTGCAAAATAATTCGAAGAAAAATTCCAATAAGATTGAAACTTGCTGGAATTGATGGGAGACTTGTCTCAAGGTGAAGAGGAGGTCTTGGAGAGTAATATTCTCATTGGGTGCCAAGGCAAGAAAGGTTTGAAAGGGGAAGACAAGTCCAAGATTAATCATATGATGGATACTCATGGAGGGAGAAGAATCATACAAACCTTAATGAGAAAAAAAACAACTTGTGTTTAGCTTAACACAAGAAGGAAATCTTCAAGACCAAAACCAAGCTTGAGAAGAACACACAAACTTTGGTCAGAAAAGATTTTTGAAGGGTTTTCAAGAGAAGATCAAATATCCCCCTTCCAAAAGACCAAAAGTTTGGAAGAAAACAAATCCAAAATATTGGAGTGTTACATTGCGCGCATGAAAAGAATAAATCAGAACAATGCCATGGCTGTCAAACTTGGCATTAAGGGACTGAAATCAAGTCTGGATGCAATGCAATGCAAATGCTCTGCACCTATAGATTCATACTCAGAATATGATCCTAACAGTGATTCTGAGCTAGAGGGAGACCTAAGTCAATGTAGCTCCCTAGTGGAGGAGTCAGAGGAAGATGCCCTATCTTATTCACCCATCAAGGTGCTTTAACTTTCCAAGGTCATATTTGTCGCACTTATCTTGCAACTGATGCTTTGCATTGCTTCTACTTTGTTGAACTGCCATTAGCTTAGTTTACACATCGTGTATGTCGATACGCCTTGCCTATCCATTTTCAGTACATATTCCATCTGTCATCATACCATATTTATCCATTCAAATGTTGTTCTTGTGTATCAGACGTTCAAAAGGAAGAGGGCGATTGCTGATCGTGGACAAGTATAAGCAAAGTATTTGGAAAAGGTAGTGGCACCTAATAAATCAAATAGCCCATTAGGTGTAGTTGCAATATCACCCGACCCACAAAACACCCCAAATCTGCAGACTCTAGCCGTACTACACTGGTCATTTTTGATGCCCCAACTCAGTAGACCCTGACTGCAGCAAACATTATGATTATGCGAGTTGACAAAGCACCAGCTCTACGACGCAAAACCCCCAGTCCAGCAAAGAGTACACCAAATCCAGTTGCCAAATCCCTTTTTGAACCATAGAGATCCCCAATTGCAGCAAATAGGACCCCTATTTCATTTCTTCCTAGTTTAGAAGACAAAGCTTATATTGTTGTCAGGAACTTTGTGCGCATCTTTCCTTCATGGAAAGATTATACCGCGGACACAGAACAATTTCCAGTCTTCCTCCGCAACTTACGCGTAAGTAATGTACTAATGTTAGTCATGTTCATTGCTGCATATGTTTCTGCTGACAGAAGACTTCTTTTAAATAGGCGAGGACCAAACTAGATTGTGAAGACGAGCAAGGGTTGGTTGCGCTTTTCAAGCACTCGTTAATGAAGTATTGTTCCTACCTGAGGCAAGCGCACTTCGATGGCAAGCCTCTAAATGAAATTTCTGTTAAGTCTCCGGTGCTACATTTATCTGACGGTGACTAGAATAATCTTGTTACCCATTGGTCTCGGCTGCAACGTAAGGTACTATCTCTGATATCACATTACAATTTGAACTACATGTCTGCATTTGCCTTAATGTCTCACTTTTACGAAAACTATTAGCAGAAGAACATTCATTCTCAAGGGACCAAAGAATCTCGCAACTATACTGCACACTGCATTGCTCTTATGAGAAACTCTTGCCCTGTATGACCATACTTACATTCATAGATGTTTGATTATGTAGCATCACTGCACATGTTAGCCTCGTTATCGTCCATTTGGTGGACATTATAAGATTCATATGGACTCTTACATAAATTTAGAATCAACCCAATGCTTTTGAAGAGGTTTAGCTCTGCAGTCCTCTTGTAAGGACTGAACATCGTCTATCACTGTACTTACATTAACAACTACTCCCTCCGTCCCATAATATAAGAACGTTCTGTACAGTACACCAGTGTTCAAAACACTCTTGTATTATGGGAAGAGGGACTGGTTCATTGTGTAGCATTCTGCATCTTATCTCCCTCGCCCACCGTTTACTAAAAAAGATCAGATCTATATTTAATCTTACCAAAAAGTATAATACACAGACAATGCCAGTGCAGAAGTGTAGCCCATTGCTCTTTGCAGTACATTTTGTCCTATAATGCTTGTACTTCCAGGAATTGGTAGTTGATTATGTAGCATCAATCTGCATATTATCTTCATTATCCTCTATCGCTTCCAGTATTATCATATCTATAATTACTCTCTACAAAATGTAGAGTACAGGCAATGCTTATGAAGAAGATTTTGTGCTGAAATTCTTGAGCTATCCTTCCCTTGACATGGAGAAGGGCATTCTAAAGCCAGTGTTAATTGTTAATGTAAGTCAGTCCTTCTAAAAAATTTGTCCTCAACTACTCTTTAATTTGCTCATACTACCTATCGTTTACTGCTGTTTAGTCTGTTGTTTCTACCAAAATGCATGTTCGCAAGAACGTAAGTTCTAAGTTTTACTGGTAAAACCAAATTCCTTACTCATACCATGCACATTACTCAATACTCCCTATATGTATGCTTGTTTTTGTGGATGTATAATCAAGTGTGTGGTGAAGCAGCCCACGTTTGCACCTTGTCATCTCCTGTTTTATCTTACTGTTGTGGCTGATGATATGAACAACATGCCATGCACATTAACCAAAATAGATACAATGATTTTCTTTGCCCTTCATCTATGCTTGTTATGTTGACATGGTAATTGTCGCCACCGGTCCTTCGGTAAAATAATTACCGGAAGACCGGTTGCTTTATTAAACCGGCGAGGAATAATATTCCTGCTGGCAGACAATTCCTTGATACAGAATTTCCAGTACACTGAATATTATACAAGGTTGATCTAGGGATGGCTCAACGGATTTTATTACAAGCGCGCCAATATATTACATAGAGGCGGATATGTCACAAGGTAGGGTGGCATACTACTGACTCGTAATAAAAGGCGGTGGAATATGTCACAGTGAAGTGGGTGGTGTGACTCCAATATTTTACAGTTCATCGAGTGTCGGAGTGAGACCCGATGAATTTATTTGGTGATAGGCGGAAGCGGTTATAAAACAGTGATCAACTCCAGGATCACAAGAGACTGACTGGGACTCCTCTAAGCGTTGGACTCGCTATCGAACTCTTCATCCATGAGATCGCCTTCGTCAACATCTGGCCAAATCAACAAGCCAGGTGAGTACTTTGAATGTACTCGCAAGACAGTTCGGACTTAAGATATAACAAATGCCAACATGAATGCATATGAGTATTCCAGCAAAAATGTAACCGGAACAAAATATGATGCACTGAAAGTAAAGACTGGAAGTCGGGCGGTAATCCTCCCGAAATCCAAAAGATAAATATAACGGGACCAAACGAGGGTCTGGGTGACGCCTCGTAGGAAAATAATAAATGATAACAGGCCACAGTCGGGCGTCTGAGCGACACCACATGAAGGGCTTATAACCAAAGTAAGTAACGAGAATGCCTCCGTCGGACGTCTGAGCGACATCACATACAGGGCTTATATAAAAAATGAATAACAAGAATGCCACAGTCGGACGTCTGAGTGACATCACATAAATGGCTTATAAATAAAAAGAATGCCACAGTCGGACGTCTGAGCGACATCACATAAAGGGCTTATAACAAAAATAAATAACAAGGATGCCACAGTCGGACGTCTAAGCGACATCACATAAAGGGCTTATAACGTAAATAAATAACAAGAATGCCACAGTCGGACGTCTGAGCGACATCACATAAAGGGCTTATAAATAAAAAGAATGCCATAGTCGGACGTCTGAGCGACATCACATAAAGGGCTTATAAATAACAGGATATAATGATGAGATACTTCGGAAAGTAAAATCAATACAGGGATGGTGGTGAGTTCATTTACCAAATGAACCTGATGACAACGCTGTTTTGGCTACTCACAAGAATATACAAGAGACGGTCACCGGGTTGACATGAATATAGATCCTAGGCCACAAACATGGCTACTGAAGGAATTTTAACTCTGCAGAGCTTGTACTAATAACTCATAGCCAACGGGTTCTACTAGCCACGTGGGCTAGCCCCGTCTACGGTGTTTTAGTCGAAACCCAACTAACCAGTACACACCCATTTAACATCTTGCCGTCCGGAATCACCTGCGACGACATTCACGGAAAACTTTAAGACAGGGAGGCTACAACCTCAAATAGCATGGGATCAAATTTATATAAGCGCGCTCTAAGGGGTGCCCCCCTCTCGATCCCAACCGGAAACACCCATGCCCCCTGACCGGATGACGGGCTTTAATCCAGGGCCATGGAACCCTCATCTCGGCCCCTCTACTTGGTGTGTACTCGGAAAGTGGTTTAGAACCGACTAGACCATAATCCCAACGGACGGCCTATGATAGTACTGAAAAGGAGACGAACGGAATCGCGACATGATCTCCGTTGATACTGAGTTGACCAACTACTGGCATGCTCCAACAATACCAGTATTCCACCCCATCATATCACCATATGATCGAGGTGGTTCAACATTCTCCTTCGGGACTCACCCGAAGCATCACTTGCATGAAATATGCCATACACATATGCTCATATAATCATGCTTATGAACGAGCTACTCGAGCAAACATGCAACACACTCATCATATCAAGAGTTCAAACATGCTTGCATGGTTCTGAAAAGTCGGAGCCTAACTCGGCGTGATTCGCATCTCCGTCACGGCCTCCGGTATCTATGTATTCAAACAAAAATATATACTAACATAAATACCGCGCGTGCAAATAAAGTTGCTCAAAATATTTCCACATAAATATGACAAAAAACTAGACAGAAAACCAAGATGGAAAAAAAAGAATCAACTAAAAATCACTTTTAGTTTAAAAGATATTAAGGTTTCTGTCTAGGGACCCATCTGTAATGAAACAGAAAAGATCCAGGGGCTAGAACAGAAAAGGACAAAGCGAACCGGTACGCAGTACGTCACCCGTGGAGGGAAAATGCAGTTTGCGCAAATACGCCAACAGAAAACGGTTTGAGGGGGAGATGTGAGAGACTGACAGAGGGACCCCACCTGTCAGGTTTGAAAAAGAAACAGAGCCGCGCCAGCGCTGGTGCTGCGGTGATCGCCGGCGTCGATCCACGGCGAGATAGGGGAAGGGAGTGGTACCTATAGCTTCACGGTGGTCTTCCGCGTCGAACGGTGGTGGAGTTGGGTGCCGGCGAGTCCCACGTCGACGGCGAGCTTATCTCCGGCGGACGGCGGCTCGGGTGTTCGTGGACCTCGTCGGGGAAGGTTTCTGGAGAGAAATTAGGCTGGGGGTTAGGACTAGGTGGATGCCAGGGTACTACGTTCAAGCTCACGGCGGCGGAGGAGCCCTCACCGGAGTGAACGGAGCTGGAGCCTGAGGCGGAGGTAGCTGGCCGTAGCCGGGGAAGAAAAGCCTCTCAGGGCTCTTCCAGAGGTTGGGCGTGGTCTAGGGACGTAGTGGAGGCGTGTGTGCTCGAGCACGAGCTCGGGGGTGCCTTTTATAGGCGGCTCGAGGCGGCTGCCGTGAATGGATAAGTCCGGCGAGCCAATTACGGTGCTGCAGTGGTCGGACGGCGGGGTTAGGAGCTTGAGCATCTTCCAGGAGCTGTTGTGTTTCCATTCCCATGCCTAACCTAGCAGGAGAGGTAGAGTTACGACCTGTCACCGACGGAACGGCCGTGCGGCACGTCGACGGCAGAAACGGCACTCTGCACGTGCCAGGCCACGGCAACGGCGTGCCAGGCGTGCGCTGGCTGTGGAGAAGGACACGCGGGGCACTGGGGTGGTCTGGGCGGCGCGAAACGGCATGAAGCTGCGGCGTTGCGTCTGTCAGCCGCCACGGGCGGCGCTGTGGCCGTGGCAGTCGCCGGCGCGGTCAGGCCAGGGCGCCACCGACGCCCAGAAGCTGCCAAGCGACCGTGCGGCGCGTGGATAAGAAGAAGCTGCAATGCAACGTCGAGCCAAGGGAGATACAGACGGAGCTTTGTCGCCGCGCCCGACGACTGTCGAAACCGACGAAACGGACGAAGTGTTAAACTGTCAACAGTTTCAGTTAACAGCTAACTGTTCAGTGTAGGCTAGGTGTTTGATGAAATGATTCTGGTATTTTTGCAATGTCTCTGGAGCTGATTTTTGATGGAGTGGCCTCTTGATGTACCTAGAGGCTGCATGATTTTTCACAGAATTTTTGGATGAAGATAAATATGAATTTAGCCAAATCTTGCAAATCTGGTCCAAACTTGCAGCAGGTGAAATTTGAAAAATTTGAACTGTGGACCAGTGAAACAAGATGGATCTAGGTTGTGGGTATTAATGACTATCTAGGAGAGTTGGTTTGGAGTCAAATAGGTAGATGAAAAAGGTGGTTCCTTTGTAAATCACCAAGGTCCACTATAAAAGACAGAATTTGTTTTGAAGTGAAATAAATAGGAGAAAAATCCCAATAAGGTTCAAACTTGCTGGAATTGATGCAATGCTTGTCCCATGGTGTGAAGAGAGTCTTGGAGAGGATTGTTCCTGTTGGGATCATGGCAGGAGGAAGTTTGGAGGGGAGATAGGTCAAGGCTAAACTTGAGAATTTGAAAACAAGAAGTGGTGAACTCAAACAACTCCATTTGAATCTCAACTTGTGCTTGAGCCAAACACAAGAGGAGAACTTCAACGCTAAAAACCAAGCTTGAGAAGACACACAAACTTTGGCAAAAAGGCATTTTAGAAGGGCAAAAGAAAAGATCAAACAATCCCCTTTCAAAAAGGCCAAAAGTTTGCAAGAAAAACCAACTCAAAAATTTGGGGTGTTACAACTTACGACTTAGTGCGTCAGCCATGACATTGGCCTTCCTAGGGGTGTAAGTGATTCCTAAGTCGTAATCTGTGAGCAACTCAACCCAACGTCTTTGCCTGAGATTTAGATCCGGTTGGGTGAAGATGTATTTCAGACTTTGGTGATCGGTGAAGATTTCACAGCGATTACCAAGAAGGTAATGTCGCCATCTTTTGAGTGCGTGGACTACAGCTGCAAGCTCTAGATCATGTGTAGGATAGTTATCCTCATGTGAACGCAACTGCCGGGATGCGTAAGCAATCACTTGACGATCTTGCATGAGTATGCAACCTAGTCCTTGTCGCGAGGCGTCGCAGTAGATAATAAAGTCCTTGGAATAGTCTGGTGGTACCAGTACGGGTGCAGATGTCAGGTGTCTTTTCAGTTCCTGAAAGCTGCACTCGCACTGTGGGGTCCACTCAAACTTTTTATCTTTCTTGAGGAGTTCAGTTAGAGGTTTAGCAACCTTGGAGAAATTCTCGACGAAGCGTCGGCAATAGCTCGCTAAGCCAAGGAAACTCCTAACTTGCTTGACCGATTCAGGGGGAGTCCAATAGAGGACGGCTTGAACTCACTCGGGATTGACAGCAATACCCTTGCCAGAGATCACATGACCTAGATAGGTTACTTCCGGCAACCAGAATTCACATTTAGAGAATTTGGCATAAAGGCGGTGCTCTCGAAGTTTCGTCAATACCAGCCTTAGATGCTCAGCATGATCTTTCTTGTTCTTGGAGTAGATGAGTATATCATCAAGGTATACCACGATGAATTTATCCAAATACTCCATGAATATAGAATTCATAAGCCGAGAGAAGGTGGCTGGGGCATTGGTTAACCCGAAGGACATGGCGGTGTATTCGTATTGGCCATAACGAGTAACAAAGGCCGTCTTGGGAATGTCCCCATTCTTGATTTTGATTTGATGGTAGCCCAACCTCAAATCCATTTTGGAAAAGACTGAGGATCCAGCGAGCTGATCATACAGGTCGTTGATCCTGGGGAGCAGATACTTGTACTTTATGGTGACCAGATTGACAGGTCGGTAATCTACAACCATTCGTTCCGTTCCATCCTTCTTCTTTACGAAGAGGACGGGACAAGCCCAAGGGGAAGAACTAGGATGGATGAAACCCTTTTTCAAGGACTCATCGAGTTGTTTCTTAAGCTCAGCTAATTCTAGGGGTGCCATCTTATAAGGTCTCCTAGAGATTGGGACAGTTCCTGGAATAAGATCTATCACGAACTCGACATCTCTGTCAGGTGGAACACCTGGCAGTTCTTCTGGAAAAGTATCCGGAAAGTCACGGACTACCGGGATATCTTCGAGTTCTGGTAGAGGGCTGGCATTAAGAGAGTAGAGCTGATGCTCAGCCATTCGGGTCAAGACATTGACTGTCTTGCTGGATGGGTGTGTAAGTTGAACAGTCCTAGTGTAGCAATCAATCTTGGCGTAATGAGTTGTCATCCAGTCCATACCCAAGATGTTGTTTTTGTTCGAGGACTTGAGAGCGATTAGAGATGCAAGGAAAACAAGTCTATCGACAAGAATTTCATTTCCATGGCTTACCCTAGAGGTTTGCCATCTTGAGCCGGGAGTTTGAATTTCCATGGTGGTGGGCATGTCACAAAAAGTCATGTTGTGCATTCGAGCATAGCTCTCAGATATGAATGAATGAGATGCTCCAGTATCGAAAAGAACGGATGCCGGATGGCAGTTAACGAGAAGCGTACCAAGAACGACGTTAGGATCGTCATAAGCTTCCTCAGCAGAGACATAGTTGACATGACCACATGCAGTGGGGTTTGGCTTGACATAGTTCACCTTGCCGGTTGGCTTACCACGGCCAACGGGTTTTCCTGGTTGGTTCTGAGGACACTCACGCATGTAGTGCCCCGGTTCTCCACACTTGAAGCATGTCATAGTGCCAGTGCGTGGCGCAAAGTTGGTAGGTGGTCCTTCATAAGTCTTGGCAGGTGCATACTGTTGGGTTGGGCGAGGCGCCTCATAGGATGGCCTCGGTGTGTACTTGGGTGGCAGAGCAGTGTTAGGAACCCACACATGACGCTTGTGAGAGCCAGTTCCGGATGAGGAACCAAAGTCACGAGGATGCTTGCGTGTGGCTTCAAAATCAGTCTGACCCGTCTCAGCACTGATAGCTTTGTTCACCAACTTCTGGAAGGATGTGCACTCGTGCAGACGTAGATATCGGCAGAGTTCAGGGCTGAGTCCCTTGCGGAACCTCGCCTGCTTCTTGGCATCGGTGGATACTTCCTCAGGTGCATAGCGTGCCATGTTGCCAAACTCGCGACTGTAGCCATCCATGGTTAACCGGCCCTAGGTGAAATTGCAGAATTCCTCCCACTTGCGATCCATGAGACCTTCCTGAATGTGATGTTCACGGAATGCCTCACTGAACTCAACCCAAGTAGTGATTTGGTCAGAAGGACGCATAGCCTCAAAGTTCTCCCACCAGAGACTGGCAGGGCCCTCAAGATGGTAGGCGGCGTAGGTAACCTTGTCAGCTTCAGCCACACAGGCAGAGTGTAGCTTGTGGGTGATGCTACGAAGCCAGCCATCTGCATCCAGAGGTTCGGTGGAGTGATAGAACTTCGGTGGGCACATCTTGATACAGTCGTTGATTGACACCACGTCATTCCTCTGACGAAACCCAGTGTTCTGGTCTATGCGTTCCAGCAGACGGTTGGTCTCTCTCTTGTTCCATTCTACCTCGAGCATAACTTCAGCCAAGGAGGGTGGCTGGGGCAGATTCTCATCTCTAGCCCCACTAGCCTCACCCTGCTCCTGAGCAGCAGGAGTGCTGCGAGTGTTGACCATCCTAGGAAAACAAAACAACGATTTAGACAAGGATGGCAAAAACTTGACATAGGAGTGCAGAATGTAATGGATGACACGGAATGCAGAGATGTTCATCCGCACGACATGGTAATATAGAAACTGCCATATATACACCAGTGGTCATACACACCATACATTGTTTAGTACAAGCCAAGGCTAAAGTACAACTGCGGTGAAAGATGATACATCCCATCAGAGGCATTCCAAGCTCCTATACATTATTTAGCTACACCTCTCGAACTCAGTACACACTAAGTCATATTCCACAAGACGCGCATGACTATGGAAATACAACTACTACGATACTACTACTGCCACGGTCTAGCTCAGACATTCCCGTAGTAATCTTCGTAAAGATTACCACCGTAGCTTGGGAGTGGCACAGATGGATCTTGAAACTCTCGAGCACTCAAAGATTGTGGACCATAGGGACATGGATGTGGCCTCGGGCCTAATGCTGGTGGTAACCGACACCCACGTGGAGGTGTAATACCCCCAACGTCACGCCAATCCATACGATCAGGCAGACGAGTCCGCACGGGGTACAAATCCCGCATACCCAGATATCCGGCATGCACAGCAGGTGCAAGCCGTGTCAAAGTAGTCCAGTGGGCGGCTCGAGTGTTATATAGCTCCATTAGGAGGGCACGGACCTCACGGTCCCTATCCTCCAGCATCTGAACAGTAGTCTGAAGCAGTGGCTCCTCATGAGCAGCATCAGTATACAGACCAGTGTAGTGGCCTTCCTCTCCGGGGAGTGAGGCTGGCATGTAACATAACTCAGTGTTCAGCAACAGGGCATGCCTAGCCCGGAGGATGGTCATCATCGAATAAGTGGCATCCTGCACTGCCATCTCGATGGTAACCCCGAGTCCATAAGACCAATGGATGGGGTCGTTAGCTCCGGGATATGAGGGGTATATCCGGACTGTGCAGAAATACTGACTCTGATTGAAATCCTGGTACTGTTCCTCCACGGTGTACTCAGGGTACCAGCGGTAACCGGTCTCAGTCAACACACGGACTAGCATGGCCGTGTGACCGGGCACATTAATGCACCAAGTCAAACGAACCACTTGGTGAGGTGTGCGGCCAGACATCTGAAACACGAAGTAATGCAAAGGCATTAGTGTTTCTGGAAGAAATCGGGCAGCATAACAACTGTAAATGCTCAAAAAAAGATTTTGAGACATCATACAAATGATAGCATAGCCACTCAACAATATCATATTAAGGTTCCGGGTCCAACAAATCATCATACTAAAAGGGTAGAAACTGAACTGAGGCTTGAAACCAACAATCCTAAGAGTCTACGGATTAGTAACACGTGAACCTAGTAAGGATAAGAGGCCTAGTCCTAAACCCCCGTAGAAAGAATAGACTAACTCAGATCAGAAGGGCATAAGGTAAGAAGTAAAAAGAGCCTTACGTTCCCTTCCACAATCAAGTCCCCTACATATAACTAAGAATTTTTCTAGACTCAACATCGACCAGTTTGGCTTGAGAAACCTACAGGCAGTGGCTCTGATGCCAACGCTGTTAGGACCCCGATCCTAAGTCACGCCGATCTAGCTGTAACACGTCATATCACTTTGCGGCCTCACGCACGGTATCCCCATGGGTGCCACCTTACCTGGCCCGGGACCTTTTGCGCATTTTGGCACACGTATATGACCATGTCGCTAGCATCCATATGACAGAGAACCCGGGCCGACATGGCTAGTTATAAACCAAAAGTGGCACTAAATTACAGAGACAGGCATCCATGACCCAGCAATGAACGTGTCGGTCATCAACGTATGAACCCAAGTCGTAGCAAGCTACATGGACTTAAAGGAACAACGCGTGACATTTCCCCTAAGGGACAGACACAAGAACGAAGAAGGACACATGCCGGCCAGCCTACGTGTTCCGAGCAGTAGCAAGCTACCAAGGCTCGTTGGAAGCACTAGGAGGCATTTCCCTGTAAGATAGGCTACCAAAGGAAAACAACTAGGTGTCAGATCCCACACATAGCAAGCATTTCAATGATACACACAATATGCTCAATATGTGCAAATACAACATTGCATCACAACAGAACTCTATGACTCAAAGTACTTTATTTAAGAGGCTCCAAGAGCCATACATAACATATCCATACAGGTAGGGGTCACATGACCCAACACTCAAGTCATACAGTCATACAAGCACAAGCGGAAGCTACATGTCTGAGTACAGACAACTTAGAAAATAAAACAGACTTGGTGTAGCCTGACTATCTACAAGGCCCTTCACAAGCTCGAAATCTCCGTGTGGGTAACAAGCTACTCGTCGACATCAACGTCTATGTAGAACCCATCAGGAGGGGCATGGTTCTCCTCTGCAACAGCTATTAAGCAAACATGAGTACAAAGGTACTCAACAAGTCTTACAACAGAACCTATCATACATGCAACATTATCAACAGGGGGTATTGGAGTTCATAACAGAAAGCCAGCTTTGACTCTTGGCTAACCTATACTACAACTCTCAACAGATTGCAAGATATTACTACGTACACGAGTCCTCTACTCATCACATCAATACACCACCGAGGATTCTCTTCCGTCATCCTACGGAAAGGCCATCCACGGCACTCACACTTGTCTTGAGGCTTTTAGTAGTATCCATCAACTTGTCTATGAACTACAAGAGTAATCAAGTAGTCCATACCGCGAACAACGGCTATTTGAATAGATTAATAACCCTGCAGGGCTATACTTCTTCACACATGTTTTCACCACTTAGCGTCTGCACACGACATGTGCTCGGCAGACTTCAAGCGAAAGCCGACGTGGGTGTAGACCACGACCTAACCAACGACTCAAGTCTCTCGTCCAGGTTTATCGCCTATTTGGGTTCCATCCGTGGGGAGATCCAGCCGAGGGGTCGCTCACGGCCCCAAACGATGTGTACAGGGTTCCCGAGTCACCAAACTGGCGCTCGGTACACCCGGCCACGTACCTGTCGCATCACAGCCCACCCCGAGGGGCAGCGCTGTGCACGACCACCAGTAAACTACTGTCACAGCCCTAGACCAGCCCTTGCCTGCCTTGCTTGGTCCTCATGTGCATCATGTTTAATTTTCTCAGAAACTGGAAATGGGGATGTTTAAACCCTAGCACTAAATGAATTCAACTAGGGTCAAATTAAAATCTTTTTCAATGAACCCAAAATGCCCTTTGGAAAAGTACATCATTTATGGATTGATTAAAAACCTCTGCCAAAAATGTTGCACATATTTCTAGGACCATTCTGGATTTTTCAATTAAATCATACCTTATTTGCATTGGGCATTTAAATATTATGTATTATTTTAAATACTCAAATAATCATAAATTACAATGTTTACTGTTGGATTTATTCTAACCAGTAGCCATGCTTGGTTTCATGATTTTTGGAAATGCCCTGGCATTTTTAACAAAGCCATAAGTTTACAAAGAAACAAAATTAGAAAACAGAAACAATTTTAGAAAAGAGAGAGAGAGAGAGAGAGACTCACTTGGGCTAACTTACTTGTGCGGCCCAACACTGTTGGCCCAGCCCACTGCTGTAGAGGCCCAGCCCAGCACCGCCTCCTTCAACCTCGTGCCAGAAGGCACGAGGGCGTGTGGCCGGCGCGCGCGCACGGCCGTGCCTCCACGCAGCTGCCTGCCTGGACCTCCCCTGGCCAGCGCGACGCGTCCAAGGACACGCCGCACACACCTGGAACCCCCCCGACCTCTCACTCGCCCCCTTGCTCCCTCCCTCATATCTCCAGAGCCATGGCTGACGCGCCCGTGAGCACGCCGTCGCCGTAGCTGCGTCCACCGCCACCCCCTCGCCTCTCTGACGTGCCCCCGAGCTTCGCCGTGCCTCCCTCTTCCTCTCCGTCGACTCATGCGACCGTGGGAGCCCTACAGCATCGTCCCCATCCCCTTCTTCCTCCTTTGGCTGCTGAGATCGCCGGCGACTCTACGCCGTCCCTGAAGCCTCCCCCGAGCCGCTGACCCGCTCTTCGACTTCGCAGTGAGCCCCTCCATCGTTCCCCTCTACTGCCCGTGCCAATTTCTCCCTCTAACTAGCTCCGCCGCCGCGGCCGAGAGCTTTGCTCCGCCGGACATGGCGCCGCCGCGGCCACAGCTGCTGCCACCCGCGTTCAAGCGCACCACCGTGCTCAGCGCGTCACCACGAGGCCGTAGCAACTAACCGTTGCTCCTGCCGTGCCCTGCGGCGTCGAATCCGTCGACGTCCGAATTCCGGCCGCCACCTTTGAGCTCGCCGCGGATGATTCCGGCCACCCCCGCTCCAACCGTCGCCTCGACTAGATGCGCACGAGCCCCAGCTCGCCGTAGAACCCAACCGCGGCTCAAACTACGGCCTGTAGGCAAAACCCGAGCACCGCCGCCGCGTTTGGCCTCGCCGGCGTCGAGCTGCCGGTGGGTTTGACCACCTTTGACCACGGCTGGACCCCCCCCCCTCTGTGACAATGACAGTTGGGGCCGGCGTTGGACTAATTTAGCTTAGGTTGTTAATTAAGTGCTAACTACGGTGCTTAGTTTGATGAGCCAATGACAGGTGGGGCCAGCCCCTATTAAATTAGTTTAGTTTAAAACTAAACTTAATTAGGCCCTGAGAGACTGACATGTGGGCCACACTCCCTCTGACACTTTAGTTAGGTTTAAATTAGCACTAATTAATAGGGTTAGCTAGTTGTGTCACTAACCAGTGGGTCCCACTGGTCAGGTTTGACCTGGAGCAGCCACTGTTGATTGCTGACATCACAGTGACGTCATGCTGACGCAATAAGTGTTTTCTGGAATTTTAAATAAATCAGAAATGATTTATTTATTTCAAAAAATAGCCAAAACTTCTAAAAATCACAGAAAATAATCTATAACTCCAAATCAAATAAATTATATATGAAGAATGATCAGAAAAATCCAAGGAATCTGTTTATGGCATTTTCATGCATGTTAGAACAACTTATGGATGCTGTTTAGGCCAAATCTTATAAATGGCATTTGAATATCCACGTATGGAGTTTGAATTTGAATCTTGGAATCAAACCAACTTCATTTAACCTGTTGCTAGTTGCATTAGCTCAAATCACAACATAATGCCATGTCATGATCATGCATCATATTGTGCATTGCATTGATTGTGTTTCTTCTGTGTTGCCGGTGTTTTTCCCTTTCAGTAGACGTGTTCCGACGATGTGATCGATGACACCAATGAAGACCCAATGTTATCTTCATAAGTGCCAGGCAAGCAAACCCCATTGAGCATTCCGATACAATCCCACTCTCTCGCTCTTGCTCTCTTTTACTGCATTAGGACAACAACGCTTCAACTGTTACCTGCTGCGGTAGTAGAACCCCTTTCCACTGCATGACCTGTCATTGCCACAGTAAATAGTTGAAACCCACTAGTATGAGTAGGAGTTGTTTGAGCCATGTTGTGCCTACTCATTCATACTTTCTAGTTATGCCTGCTATTGCTTAGAGTTGTGTTAGGTCTGATTCATCGGGGATGAATTGGAATGGTGATGAACATGTCCTAATGTGTGTGAGCTAAGTGTGTGAACACGATTCGGTAAAGGTAGCGATGAGAGGCCATGTAGGAGTACATGGTGGGTTGTCTCATTGCAGCCGTCCTCAGGAACTGAGTTCTGTGTTGGTTGATCCATGACCAGTTACTACCATGCATTGGGCCCGAAACCAATGGACCCTCTCGACTTATTAACTGCCCTTGTCCTCTGTCCAGGAGTTGCAACTAGTTTCTGGTGTTTGTAGTTTACTGGAGGTCGTGCGCAGCGCTGACCCTCGAGGTGGGCTGTAACGCGGCAGGTACGTGGCACGGTGTACCGATCGCCCGTTTGGTGATGCGGGAACCCTGTACACATCGTTTGGGGCCGTCAGCGACACCCCGGCCGGATCTCCCCACAGATGGAACCCAAATAGGCGATAAACCTGGACTAGAGACTTCTGTGGTTAGTCAGGTCGTGGCCGACACCCTCGCTGGGCCTCCGCTTGAAGGTTGCCGAGTACATGTCGTGTAAACGGCGGTAAGTGGTGAGAGCGTGTGTGAAGAAGTACACCCCTGCAGGGTTATATATGATCTATTCGAATAGCCGTGTCCGCGGAAATGGACTTCTGGGTTGCCTATAATAGTTCATAGACAAGTGAAAGTGGAGACTCTAAAACACGCAAGATAAGTGTGAGTGCTATGGATGGCCTTCTCGTAGGGAGACGGAAGCAGATCCATAGTGGTGTATTGGTTGGTGATTATGTGGACTCGTGTGCGCCACCTCAAAAGAGTTACTTGCAGTCGTAGTTTAGAATAGCCACCGAGTCAAAGCTGGCTTGCTGCAGCCAAACTCCACCACCCCTTTGTTGATACTGATGCATATTTAGCTAGTTCTGATGTAAGTCTTGCTGAGTACCTTTGTACTCACGTTTGCTTAATTTATTTTTTGCAGAGAGACTTCAGTCTCACTAGTGGTTCCACGTGGACTTCGACGTTTAGCTTGTTACCTCAGCTACAATCTTGTACCCTTGGGAGGGTCTTGTAGATAGTCAGGCTCCTCAGCCTTTTTCATTTGTAGTTGTCTGTACTCAGACATGTTATGCTTTCGTTGCCTGTATGCTCTGTATGTTGGGTCATGTGACCTCTGTTTGTAATAAATGCTATGATGGCTCTTTTGGGCCTTTATATATATATATATATGAGTTGTTGAGTTATGTTGTGATGCCATGTTGTACAGCACATACTTGCATGTTATGCGTACGTGTAATGTGTATTGTTATGTGTGGGATCCGACACCTAGTTGTTTACCCTTGGTAGCCTATCTTACAGGGAAATGTCTCTTAGTGCTTCCACTGAGCCTTGGTAGCTTGCTACTGCTCCGGAACACTTAGGCTGGCCGGCATGTGTCCTTCTTCGTTCCTGTGTCTGTCCCTTAGGGGAAATGTCACGCGTTGTTCCTTTAAGTCCTTGTAGCTTGCTACGACTTGGGTTCATACGTTGATGACCGACACGTTCATTGCTGGGTCATGTATGCATGTCTCTGTAATTTAGTGCCACTTTTGGTTTATAACTAGTCATGTCAGCCCGGGTTCTCTGTCATATGGATGCTAGCGACACTATCATATACGTGTGCCAAAATGGGCAAACGGTCCCAGGCCAGGTAAGGTGGCACCCGTGGGGATACCGTGCGTGAGGCCGCAAAGTGATATGATGTGTTACAGGCTAGACCTGTGTGACTTAGGATCGGGGTCGTGACAGCGTTGGTATCAGAGCCTGACTGCCTGTAGGATTAGTAAGCCAAACTGGTCGAAGTTGTGTCTAGAAATTCTTTAGTTATATAAGGGAATTGATTGTGGAAGGGAACGTAAGGCTCTTTTTACTCCTTTACCTTATGACCTTCTGATCTGAGTCATCCTCTTCTTTTCTACGGGGTTAAGGCTGTGTTTGGTTGAGCTGCAGATTCTGGAAAAGCTGATGTGGAAAATCTGTTGTGAAAAAGCTGCTGTGAAAAGCTGCTGCGAAAAAGCTGGAAGATGTTTGGTTGAAACGGATGTTTGGCTGAAACGGCTGTGAAACAATGGTGGCATTGATGTGTAAATACTACTCGGTTTTAGGAGACAGGCAAAAATGGTTGGTTTAGAAGCTGAGAAGCTGAGAAGCTGAAAAGTTGGGATATTTCAGCTTCAAAATTTACACTACAAAGGAGCTGTAGATTCTCAAAAGCTGCTTTGTAAATTTACCCCTTTGGTTCAGCTTATGGCTTTTGGATCCAAAAGTTGGAAGCTGAAGCCGAACCAAACACAGCCTAAGAAACTAGGGTTCCACTTCTGTCTATCAGGATCACGTTAATGGTGGATTCAACCCTCAATTTAGTTTCTACTACTTCTGTTTGTTCAACTGTTGGTCACAGAACCTTGACATTATGATGCTAAGTGGTTATGCTACCCTTTTGCTTGGATCTCAAAAGTACTTTCGAGCATTTACAGCTGTTATGCTGTCCGAGTTATTCCAGGTTTCTAAATAATCTGATGCATTTGCAAACCTTTCCTTCATGTTCCGATGTACCTTTGGGCCAGACTAAGCACACTAGACAGTGTGTTGAGGTACTTTGTTACCTCGACATATATGTTGGACTTATTATTATGACCCTAGGAGTCTTAGAGGATCACCCAGTAATCTAGCAATGCTTTATATTCTCAGTGTGATGATTATGGCCATTATTCTCGAAAGCATCCCGTGATGCCATTTAGTGAGTAAGCATTCTACTCCTGGGTTCTTGAACCCAAGATTCTTTCTACCTACTTCATGTTGGTAGTATTTGCTCGTCCCTTAAGATATTAGTAACCTTGTGATAGCCCTTGAGGTTCGTGGTATATCCTTCTTCCAACACCATGAACCATTATAGCAGAAGTTCTTCTGAACCAAAAGATCACTACCAGAGTGCTCCTGAGTAGTACTCCATTCATATTGTGACTCTGCCAATCCTACCTTTCTGCATGGGTTATCCGGAAGAAATATGTTGACTAGTTCGACTTGCTAATCTATGCATCCACAACTCGGAAAGTTTTATGTTCCTTTGAGTTGTCCCTTTCAGTTGTTTTATGACCTTCGTCTATCAATTGATAGTCAGGAGTAGTCGTGCATTCGTGTTCATCGATGCCTTTTACTCTTGTGGTCCGTCAAGCCCTTCTATTCTGGAATGACTAGGAGAAACAAACTCCAGTACCTTATCCATATCCAGGATTGGGTCAGAGAAGTTGTACTTCGCAGATGGAGAATGCTAATACAACTTCTATTCTGTTCTATCTTGGAGTATTACCATCCTTATGTCAAGAATCTCATGGGAATTGCACCACCTCCTATGAACTTTTGATAAGGTGATACTTCTCGCCATCATCGTTTATTCCTCGGCCTCCGTGTTATTGTAACCGGAATGCTGACAAGTGAATTGTGATGTGTGAAATCAATACTCCTAGCAACTTCGTTGCTTGGTAGTTAAAGGACAACAATCTCATTCTTAGCGTGTTGGCTATTGAATCACCATTCTAAGATTGATCGTGCTACCTAATCCATCTTACTTGGTGCACTCTTCGATCAATGAGTTAGGATTGTGTCAATCCCTCACTCATTTGATCATATCGTCTTGCTCTGGAAAGCAAGATTGTTCTCGAGCTTAGTAACATATCGGTGGTCCGTGATTTTCAGAATATCTTCTCGGAAGTATTACCAGGTTGCTCCTTGACCGTTATGTTGAGCTCGTGATCGAGCTGGTTTCTCTCTACACCACCCTTTCTCCAAGAATCTGTGTTGGATACCCTGAACTAGTCGGTTAAGCTAAACGACAACTTGGAGAGTTGGAAGATAAAAGCTTGCCTGACTTAGTTCCTTCCAAGGGATATCTTTTGTGTGTGTGCTGAAGAAAGATGATATCTTCATCGATTGATCTTCGTGACCAGTTTTTGGATCCATTGTCTTGACAAAACTTTGACTTGAGAGTGGGCTATCGTTAAGTCAAATCAGAACCAACGATATTCATAATGTTGTCTTACTCGTGGTTGATCCCTCGAGCATACACCGTTACATCTATTGGTCTGACCAATGCTATCACCTTGTTCACATAGTTATGGAATTCCATTTTTATGAAAGCCTCGATGAATTGTTGTCGAGCCCATCGGCGACATGGTTATCCTCTCCATGATTCATGTTGAACATTTGAGCTAACATTGGAAACTTTCGTAAGCATCATCTTTGTGTTAGCTCATGAAGTAGATGTCTTAATGTAACAAGTGGCTTCCCCTAATTCACGAGTACTTGATGTAAGTTGTCGCCGTGAATTTGAAAAAGCTTGTTTTACTTCCCCTGGAGTCAACCCAAGTCAGTCATGCATACGTGCGAAGTATTCTATGGTCTGATAGACTAATCATCTTCATTCTGTATGTATCCCTAGCACACCAAGCCACTGATTGATTTGTTAAGGATAAGAAGTTCAAATGCTATTCCCGACGGTCCCAGACGAACATGCACAAGACTTCGTTATCTCCAATGATGATTCCCAATCTGAACTCGATAGTATTTTATTATAAGACTACTATGTGGTCACGTTTGTCTGGGACAACGTGTTCACAGGTACATAGCACAACTAGCTCATGGTTTGGAGCTTGCTATCGTAGTTCACTCCCCGGGAATTTCGCAACGCCATCTCGTCGATTTGTGTTGCAAACTTTCGTTTCCAGACATGACGTCTGGAATATCCTGACACCAACCAGAACTGAATCTCAGGCAGCTATGATGGTTGGAGCATTTTCCAAGAATTATAATATTGGTCTCTCGATTACCGGTAAAGTGGATGTCGTGGCAAACACACCTAGCCAGATGACCTATTGTTGTAGTATCTTGATTGAATAAATTGGCCACCTCCCCATAAGGACTTCATAGGAATTACTCCCTAGTTGTTCCTTATGGACTTTTTGTTCTCTTGAAGTCCGCCCTTTACTTGATGTCAATGTTGATGCTTTTAAGCATTGACCGTGGTACCTAGTACACCAAGGAGAACATTAGAAGCGGAGTGCTAAATGTCTCTCGGTCGATCATCCAGATTTTGCCCCTTGACTCCGCTAGGGTGAAATCTGAGAAGTGTTATCTTCCTTTGCATCTGCACTATCCATCATTATTCATCATGGTAGTATGTTGTGTTGCCAGGATCCTTGACACGGATATTGGTAAAACCTTGATGAATATGGGAATGCTCAAGTTCTTGAGAGCACGCACAAGCACTAGGTGTTATCTCTGGCACTAACAGGGATTGCTCCCAGTGTTCTTGGTTATGCTATAACCTCTCAAAGAGTAGATTCACTCTCTACTATTAGGTTTCTTCCCAGTTACCAGAATCATTCCCAGCATTTGCATTTTGTTCCTAGCTTGCACCGCCAATGTGCCAATTTTCCATTGGTTGCCCATCTCAGCAACTGGTGTTTAGGATTATTTTCAGGAATGGACTTGCCATGGGTCCCATCCATTTCCGATGATAACCAAAATCATCCCTTGTGTAGTCTTCAACAAGGTAGTCCACATCATCCATTCTGGCCGAGAATGTCATTCTTTCGAACTCCGTCAAACGATCGGGTGTGATTTGCCTCCGGCTGATATAGAGAATTTTAATGATCTCTATATCAAAAGTAATTCTTTTTGCCACTTAAGGGAATAACTCTACGAGTCACCTTCTCCAAGGTGCCCCGTCTGGTGGTATTGATCACCCTCTTCTTAGGTGTGGAATTATTGTCATTAGGTGAACCTTCATCATTTATTTCACTACATCCCTCTGGATGTGTACTTCGTGTCTCAGCTCAAGAGATGTTTCAACGTCTCACTCCATGAGTTGATCTTGAGTTGCTCGATCTTTCGGAAGATCAATTTTGTAGAGTTTCTCTCATCGTCACCGTTTGGACAAAGATCTCGAAAGCAAGGATGCCAGGATCAACATGATGCTAGCAATCAACATTCATATGAAGGGCACTTGGATCATGAAGATTGTGTTAGTTAGTGTCCCCTCTGATTTCTTACCCTACGCTTGAATCTCGGGACGAGATTCTTGCTTAGTGGGGGTGAGTTGTCACAGCCCTAGACCAGCCCTTGCCTGCCTTGCTTGGTCCTCATGTGCATCGTGTTTAATTTTCTCAGAAACTAGAAATGGGGATGTTCAAAGCCTAGCACTAAATGAATTCAACTAGGGTCCAATTAAAATCTTTTTCAATGAACCCAAAATGCCCTTTGGAAAAGTTCATCATTTATGGATTGATTAAAAACCTCTGCCAAAAATGTTGCACATATTTCTAGGACCATTCTGGATTTTTGAATTAAATCATACCTTATTTGCATTGGGCATTTAAATATTATATATTATTTTAAATGCTCAAATAATTATAAACTACAATGTTTGCTGTTGGATTTATTCTAACCAGTAGCCATGCTTGGTTTCATGATTTTTGGAAATGCCCTGGCATTTTTAACAAAGCCCTAAAGTTTACAAAGAAACAAAATTAGAAAACAGAAACAATTTTAGAAAAGAGAGAGAGAGAGACTCACTTGGGCTAACTTACCTGTGCGGCCCGGCACTGTTGGCCCAGCCCACTGTTGTAGAGGCCCAGCCCAGCACCGCCTCCTTCAACCTCGTGCCATTAGGCACGAGGGCGTGTGGCCGACGCGCACGCACGGCCGTGCCTCCACGCAGCTGCCTGCCTGGACCTCCCCTGGCCAGCGCGACGCCTCCAAGGACACGCCGCAGACGCCTGGAACCCCCCTGACCTCTCACTCGCCCCCTTGCTCCCTCCCTCGTCTATCCAGAGCCATGGCCGACGCGCCCGTGAGCACGCCGTCGCCGTAGCTGCGTCCACCGCCACCCCCTCGCCTCTCTGACGTGCCCCCGAGCTTCGCCGTGCCCCCCTCTTCCTCTCCATCGACTCATGCAACCGCGGGAGCCCTACAGCGTCGTTCCCAATCCCTTCTTCCTCCTTCGGCTGCTGAGATTGCCGGCGACTCTGTGTCGTCCCTGAAGCCTCGCCCGAGCCGCTGACCCGCTCTTCGACTTCGTAGTGAGCCCCTCCATCGTTCCCCTCTACTCCCCGTGCCAATTTCTCCCTCTAACTAGCTCCGCCGCCGCGGCCGAGAGCTTTGCTCCGCCGGACATGGCGCCACCGCGGCCACTGCTGCTGCCACCCGCGTTCAAGTGCACCACCGCGCTCAGCGTGTCACCACGAGGCAATAGCAACTAACCATTGCTCCTGCCTTGCCCTACGTCGTCGAATCCGTCGACGTCTGAATTCCGGCCGCCGCCTTTGAGCTCGCCGCCGATGATTCCGGCCACCCCCGCACCCACCGTCGCCTCCACTAGATGCGGACGAGCCCCAGCTCGCCGTAGAGCCCAACCGCGGCTCAAACTACGGCCTGTAGGCAAAACCCGAGCACCGCCGCCGTGTTTGGCCTCGCCGGCCTCGAGCCGCCGGTGGGTTTGACCACCTTTGACCACGGCTGGACGCCCCCTCTGTGACAATGACATGTGGGGCCGGCGTTGGACTAATTTAGCTTAGGTTGTTAATTAAGTGCTAACTACGGTGCTTAGTTTGATGAGCCAATGACAGGTGGGTCCAGCCCCTGTTAAATTAGTTTAGTTTAAAACTAAACTTAATTAGGCCCTGAGAGACTGACATGTGGGCCACACCCCCCCTGACACTTTAGTTAGGTTTAAATTAATACTAATTAATAGGGTTAGCTAGTTGTGTCACTGACCAGTGGGTCCCACTGGTCAGGTTTGACCTGGAGCAGTCATTGTTGACTGCTGACATCACAGTGACGTCATGCTGACG
Organism: Secale cereale; assembly: GCA_902687465.1. NCBI lineage: Eukaryota > Viridiplantae > Streptophyta > Magnoliopsida > Poales > Poaceae > Secale > Secale cereale. The sequence continues at coordinate 326,551,713 of LR738711.1, read as the reverse complement.
CAATAAGTGTTTTCTGGAATTTTAAATAAATTAGAAATGATTTCTTTATTTCAGAAAATAGCCAAAACTTCTAAAAATCACAGAAAATAATCTATAACTCCAATGAAAATAAATTATATATGAAAAATGATCAGAAAAATCCAAGGAATCTGTTTATGGCATTTTCATGAATGTTGGAACAACTTATGGCTGCTGTTTAGGCCAAATCTTATAAATGGTATTTGAATATCCACATATGGAGTTTGAATTTGAATCTTGGATTCAAACCAACTTCACTTAACCTGTTGCTAGTTGCATTAGCTCAAATCACAACATAATGCCATGTCATGACCATGCATCATATTGTGCATTGCATTGATTGTGTTTCTTCTCTGTTGCCGGTGTTGTTCCCTTTCAGTAGACGTGTTCCAACGATGTGATCGATGACACCAATGAAGACCCAATGTTATCTTCATAAGTGCCAGGCAAGCAAACCCCATTGAGCATTCCGATACAATCCCACTCTCTCGCTCTTGCTCTCTTTTACTGCATTAGGACAACAATGCTTCAACTATTACCTGTTGCGGTAGTTGAACCCCTTTCCACTGCATGACCTGTCATTGCCACAGTAAATAGTTGAAACCCACTAGTATGAGTAGGAGTTGTTTGAGCCATGTTGTGCTTACTCATTCATGCTTTCTGGTTATGCCTGCTATTGCTTAGAGTTGTGTCAGGTCTGATTCATCGGGGATGAATTGGAATGGTGATGAACATGTCCTAATGTGTGTGAGCTAAGTGTGTGAACACGATTTGGTAAAGGTAGCGATGAGAGGCCATGTAGGAGTATATGGTGGGTTGTCTCATTGCAGCCATCCTCAGGAACTGAGTTCTGTGTTGGTTGATCCATGACCAGTTACTACCATGCATTGGGCCCGAAACCAATGGACCCTCTCGACTTATTAACTGCCCTTGTCCTCTATCCAGGAGTTGCAACTAGTTTCTGGTGTTTGTAGTTTATTGGAGGTCATGCGCAGCGCTGACCCTCGGGGTGGGCTGTGACGCGGCAGGTACGTGGCACGGTGTATCGATCGCCCGTTTGGTGATGCGGGAACCCTGTACACATCGTTTGGGGCCGTGAGCGACACCCCGGCCGGATCTCCCCACGGATGGAACCCAAATAGGCGATAAACCTGGACTAGAGACTTGTGTGGTTAGTCAGGTCGTGGCCGACAACCTCACTGGGCCTCCGCTTGAAGGTTGCCGAGTACATGTCGTGTAAACGGCGGTAAGTGGTGAGAGCGTGTGTGAAGAAGTACACCCCTGCAGGGTTATATATGATCTATTCGAATAGCCGTGTCCGCGGAAATGGACTTCTGGGTTGCCTATAACAGTTCATAGACAAGTGAAAGTGGATACTCTAAAACACGCAAGATAAGTGTGAGTGCTATGGATGGCCATCTCGTAGGGAGACGGAAGCGGATCCATAGTGGTGTATTGGTTGGTGATTATGTGGACTCGTGTGCGCCACCTCAAAAGAGTTACTTGTAGTCATAGTTTAGAATAGCCACCGAGTCAAAGCTGGCTTGCTGCAGCCAAACTCCACCACCCCTTTGTTGATACTGATGCATATTTAGCTAGTTCTGATGTAAGTCTTGCTGAGTACCTTTGTACTCACGTTTGCTTAATTTATGTTTTGCACAGAGACTTCAGTCTCACTAGTGGTTCCGCGTGGACTTCGATGTTTAGCTTGTTACCTCAGCTACGATCTTGTACCCTTGGGAGGGTCTTGTAGATAGTCAGGCTCCTCAGCCTTTTTCATTTGTAGTTGTCTGTACTCAGACATGTTATGCTTCCGTTGCCTGTATGCTCTGTATGTTGGGTCATGTGACCTCTGTTTGTAATAAATTCTATGATGGCTCTTCTGGGCCTTTATATATATGAGTTGTTGAGTTATGTTGTGATGCCATGTTGTACAGCACATACTTGCATGTTATGCGTACGTGTAATGTGTATTGTTATGTGTGGGATCCGACACCTAGTTGTTTACCCTTAGTAGCCTATCTTACAGGGAAATGTCTCCTAGTGCTTCCATTGAGCCTTGGTAGCTTGCTACTGCTCCGGAACACTTAGGCTGGCCGGCATGTGTCCTTCTTCGTTCCTGTGTCTGTCCCTTAGGGGAAATGTCACGCGTTGTTCCTTTAAGTCCTTGTAGCTTTCTATGACTTGGGTTCATACGTTGATGACCGACACGTTCGTTGCTGGGTCATGTATGCCTGTCTCTGTAATTTAGTGCCACTTTTGGTTTATAACTAGTCATGTCGGCCCAGGTTCTCTGTCATATGGATGCTAGCGACACTATCATATACGTGTGCCAAAATGCGCAAACGGTCTCGGGCCATGTAAGGTGGCACCCGTGGGGATACCGTGCATGAGGCCGCAAAGTGATATGATGTGTTACAGGCTAGACCTGTGTGACTTAGGATCGGGGTCCTGACAACTACAAACACCAGAAACTAGTTGCAACTCCTGGACAGAGAACATGGGCAGTCAATAAGTCGAGCGGGGTCATATTTCAGGGCCCAATGTGTGGTAGTAGCTGTAACTTGAACCACACATACAGATCTCAGGTCCTATGTACGGTTCCAATGAAACAATCCACCACGTACTCCTACATGGCCTTTCATCGATACCTTTACCAAACATGTTCCACACTTCCCTCTCTTTACCGATATGATCATTTCACTCTGATCCATCCCCCAGATGAACCAGACCTGACACAACTCTAAGCATAGTAGGCAACATAAAAAAATAGCATGGTGGATCACACATCACCTGGCTCAATCAACTCCTACACATGCTAGTGGGTTTCAACTATTTACTGTGGCAATGACAGGTCATGCAAGGGAATAGGGTTCAACTACCGCAGCAAGTAGCAGTTCACACGCTGTTGCCTTAATGCAGTAAAAGAGAGAAGGAGCGAGAAGATGGGTTTGTATCGGAATGATCAATGATTGCTTTCCCGACAGAGTGGTTGTCGGGTACTGCTCTTCAGTTGGATACGCAGAAGTATCCTTGGGAGCAGGACCTAACACAGAGAACATCGGCGATACAATCAATAAGCAAACAAATGCAACAATATGATGCATGCTCATGATATGGCAAGATGCATGTGTTTTGGGCTAATGCAACTATAACCAGAAGGGGTTCAGCCCATTTGAATCAAGGATTCAAATTGAAACCCAAACTATTAATTATTTAAGTGTATTAATATATTTTAATGTGAACAGCAAGGTTAACTTGCTCAAACATGCTTGAAACCAGTGCCATTGGAAAGATTGGATTTTTCTGATCAATTTTCATATATAAATCATTTCCATCTGAGCTATTGTTGAATTTATACGATTTTTTGAAGTTTTAAGCATTTTCTGTAATTTCCTGAATTGTTTTTAAATCAAATAATCCCAGAAAATCCTTTACTGCGTCAGCATGAAATCATGCTGACGACAGCCAGTCAACAGGGCGGCCCAGGTCAAACCTGACCAGTGGCACCCACTGGTCAGTGTCACAGTTAGTTAACTGACAAATTAAAACTAGATTAGACACTAACCTAGGTTTGACTAATAGGCAGGGCCCACATGTTAGTGACCCAAGGGAGTCAAACCCTTGGTCAAACGGGGCTAACTCGCCGGCGTTTAGCCGCCGGCGAGTCCAAACGCGGCGGTAAGGTGCGGGATTTGTGCTCCGGCTGCCAAAACGACGGCGGAGCACGCCTACGGGCAGCTAGGAGTGACCCGCGTCGAGTGGTTGTGGTGGCTGGCCTCGGGGTCGCCGGAAACGACGCCGGCGACAAGTCCAGCGACTGCTGGAGTTCGGGCGAGGTCGAACTCGTCGGTGCGGTGCTCGTAGAGGTGCGTGGAGTGATCCTACATCACCTACACATGTCGGTGAAGCTGGCGGGCACGGTGGCCGGGCCGTTAGATGACCGGAGCCTCGTCGTCGACGAACTCCACGGCGGCGCGTGCAGGTGAGCCTCGTGCGGTGCGTTTAGTGCAGGAGAGAACTAACGGAGAGGGGGAGGACGGAGCTGAGCTCACATCGGTTCCAGTAAACGTCGAGGTGGGCTCGGGGACGGTCGGAGCTGAGCGGGGCGGCGATGGGTATCTCTGCGGCCGGAGTTGGGGAAGACGGGGTCGGGGGCGACTCCAGAGCAGGCGAGCGCTCGGGGCTCAGCCTACTCGACGTAGTCGATGACGACGGAGCGGACGGACACAGTGATGGAGCTCAGGGACGGCGGTGGACGCGGCTACCACGACGGCTCGAGCGCGGCGGCGTCGGCCTTGGTGCGGGGAAGGCGAGGGAGAGGGGCTGGGGAGGAGTGGGCGTGTCAGCGAGCTCGGGGGGGG